>OY744483.1:170072443-170271090 GCA_963556165.1 Tipula helvola | reverse complement strand
AGACTAAATGGACGTTGTTGTTGTAAAATTTATTAAAATTTCAAATAATAATGATTTTAGTAAATTATACATCAATAACAGAACTTTAGCTTCTGTAGACAGTTATATTATGTGTTTTATGAGAATTTTGCAGAGCTTTATGAGCTTTTAAGTCCCGAATAATCTAGAAACAAACAACGATTAAATAATCACAAGTAATTAATTTATTAATTTAACTTCAGATTGTAGCAATTTAAGCTATTTCAATTTAATATTTTGTTTTTGTCAAAAAGACTAAATGGACGTTGTTGTTGTCAAATTTATTAAAATTTCAAATAATAATGATTTTAGTAAATTATACATCATTAACAGTACTTTAGGTTCTGTAGACAGTTATATTATTTGTTTTATGAGAATTTTGCAGAGCTTTAAGAGCTTTTAAGTCCCGAATAATCTAGAAACAAACAACGGTTAAATAATCACAAGTAATTAATTTATTAATTTAACTTCAGATTGTAGCAATTTAAATTAAACCAATTTAATATGTTGTTGTTGTCAAAAATACTAAATGGAAGTTGTTGTTGTCAAATTTATTAAAATCTCAAATAATAATGATTTTAGTAAATTATATATCAATAACAGAACTTGAGGTTCTTTAGACACTTATATTATTTGTTTTATGAGAATTATGCAGAGCTTTATGAGCTTTTAAGTCCCGAATAATCTAGAAACAAACAACGGTTAAATAATCACAAGTAATTAATTTATTAATTTAACTTTAAATTGTAGCAATTTAAATTAAACAACATATTAAGTTGGTGTTGTCAAAAAGATAAAATGGACGTTGTTGTTGTAAAATTTATTAAAATTTCAAATAATAATGATTTTAGTAAATTATACATCAATAACAAAATTTTAGGTTCTGTAGACAGTAATATTATTTGTTTTATGAGAATTGTGCAGAGCTTTATGAGCTTTTAAGTTCCGAATAATCTAGAAACAAACAACGGTTAAATAATCACAAGTAATTAATTTATTAATTTAACTTCAGATTGTAGCAATTTAAGCTATTTCAATTTAATATTTTGTTGTTGTCAAAAAGACTAAATGGACGTTGTTGTTGTCAAATTTATTAAAATTTCAAATAATAATGATTTTAGTAAATTATACATCAATAACAAAATTTCACTTTCTTTAGACAGTTATATTATGTGTTTTATGAGAATTATGCAAAGTTTTATGAGCTTTTAAGGCCCGAATAATCTAGAAACAAACAACGGTTAAATAATCACAAGTAATTAATTTATTAATTTAACTTCAGATTGTAGCAATTTAAATTAAACCAATTTAATATGTTGTTGTTGTCAAAAATACTAAATGGAAGTTGTTGTTGTCAAATTTATTAAAATCTCAAATAATAATGATTTTAGTAAATTATATATCAATAACAGAACTTGAGGTTCTTTAGACACTTATATTATTTGTTTTATGAGAATTATGCAGAGCTTTGTGAGCTTTTAAGTCCCGAATAATCTAGAAACAAACAACGGTTAAATAATCACAAGTAATTAATTTATTAATTTAACTTTAAATTGTAGCAATTTAAATTAAACAACATATTAAGTTGGTGTTGTCAAAAAGACAAAATGGACGTTGTTGTTGTAAAATTTATTAAAATTTCAAATAATAATGATTTTAGTAAATTATACATCAATAACAAAATTTTAGGTTCTGTAGACAGTAATATTATTTGTTTTATGAGAATTGTGCAGAGCTTTATGAGCTTTTAAGTTCCGAATAATCTAGAAACAAACAACGGTTAAATAATCACAAGTAATTAATTTATTAATTTAACTTCAGATTGTAGCAATTTAAGCTATTTCAATTTAATATTTTGTTGTTGTCAAAAAGACTAAATGGACGTTGTTGTTGTCAAATTTATTAAAATTTCAAATAATAATGATTTTAGTAAATTATACATCAATAACAAAATTTTAGGTTCTGTAGATAATAATATTATTTGTTTTATGAGAATTGTGCAGAGCTTTATAAGCTTTTAAGTCAGGAATAATTTAGAAACAAACAACGGTTAAATAATCACAAGTAATTAATTTATTAATTTAACTTCATATTGCAGCAATTTAAATTAAACCAACTTAATATGTATCTGTTGTCAAAAAGACTAAATGGACGCTGTTGTTGTCAAATTTATTAAAATTTCAAATAATAATGATTTTAGTAAATTATACATCAATAACAGAACTTTAGGTTCTGTAGACAGTTATATGAATTTTGCAGAGCTTTATGAGCTTTTAAGTCCCGAATAATCTAGAAACAAACAACGGTTAAATAATCACAAGTAATTAATTTATTAATTTAACTTCATATTGTAGCAATTTAAATTAAACCAATTTAATATTTTGTTGTTGTCAAAAAGACTAAATGGACGTTGTTGTTGTCAAATTTATTAAAATTTCAAATAATAATGATTTTAGTAAATTATACATCAATAACAGAACTTTAGGTTCTGTAGACAGTTATATTATGTGTTTTATGAGAATTTTGCAGAGCTTTATGAGCTTTTATGTCCCGAATAATCTAGAAACAAACAACGGTTAAATAATCACAAGTAATTAATTTATTAATTTAACTTCAGATTGAAGCAATTTAAGCTATTTCAATTTAATATTTTGTTTTTGTCGAAAAGACTAAATGGACGTTGTTGTTGTCAAATTTATTAAAATTTCAAATAATAATGATTTTAGTAAATTATACATCAATAACAAAATTTTAGGTTCTGTAGACAGTAATATTATTTGTTTTATGAGAATTGTGCAGAGCTTTATGAGCTTTTAAGTCCCGAATAATCTAGAAACAAACAACGGTTAAATAATCACAAGTAATTAATTTATTAATTTAACTTCAGATTGTAGCAATTTAAGCTATTTCAATTTAATATTTTGTTGTTGTCAAAAAGACTAAATGGACGTTGTTGTTGTCAAATTTATTAAAATTTTAAATAATAATGATTTTAGTAAATTATACATCAATAACAGAACTTTAGGTTCTGTAGACAGTTATATTATGTGTTTTATGAGAATTTTGCAGAGCTTTATAAGCTTTTAAGTCCCGAATAATCTAGAAACAAACAACGATTAAATAATCACAAGTAATTAATTTATTAATTTAACTTCAGATTGTAGCAATTTAAGCTATTTCAATTTAATATTTTGTTGTTGTCAAAAAGACTAAATGGACGTTGTTGTTGTCAAATTTATTAAAATTTCAAATAATAATGATTTTAGTAAATTATACATCAATAACAAAATTTTAGGTTCTTCAGATAATAATATTATTTGTTTTATGAGAATTGTGCAGAGCTTTATGAGCTTTTAAGTCCCGAATAATCTAGACACAAACAACGGTTAAATAACCACAAGTAATTAATTTATTAATTTAACTTCAGATTGTAGCAATTTAAGCTATTTCAATTTAATATGTTGTTGTTGTCTAAAAGACTAAATGGACGTTGTTGTTGTCAAATTTATTGAAATCTCAAATAATAATGATTTTAGTAAATTATACATCAATAACAGAACTTGAGGTTCTGTAGACACTTATATTATTTGTTTTATGAGAATTGTGCAGAGCTTTATGAGCTTTTAAGTCCCGAATAATCTAGAAACAAACAACGGTTAAATAATCACAAGTAATTAATTTATTAATTTAACTTCATATTGTAGCAATTTAAATTAAACCAATTTAATATTTTGTTGTTGTCAAAAAGACTAAATGGGCGTTGTTGTTGTCAAATTTATTAAAATAAATATTAAATTGAAATTAAGCTATTTCAATTTAATATTTTGTTGTTGTCAAAAAGACTAAATGGACGTTGTTGTTGTCAAATTTATTAAAATTTCAAATAATAGTGATTTTAGTAAATTATACATCAATAACAGAACTTTAGGTTCTGTAGACAGTTATATTATGTGTTTTATGAGAATTTTGCAGAGCTTTATGAGCTTTTAAGTTCCGAATAATCTAGAAACAAACAACGGTTAAATAATCACAAGTAATTAATTTATTAATTTAACTTCATATTGTAGCAATTTAAATTAAACCAATTTAATATTTTGTTGTTGTCAAAAAGACTAAATGGACGTTGTTGTTGTCAAATTTATTAAAATCTCAAATAATAATGATTTTAGTAAATTATACATCAATAACAGAACTTTAGGTTCTGTAGACAGTTATATGAATTTTGCAGAGCTTTATGAGCTTTTAAGTCCCGAATAATCTAGAAACAAACAACGGTTAAATAATCACAAGTAATTAATTTATTAATTTAACTTCATATTGTAGCAATTTAAATTAAACCAATTTAATATTTTGTTGTTGTCAAAAATACTAAATGGACGTTGTTGTTGTCAAATTTATTAAAATTTCAAATAATAATGATTTTAGTAAATTATACATCAATAACAGAACTTTAGGTTCTGTAGACAGTTATATTATGTGTTTTATGAGAATTTTGCAGAGCTTTATGAGCGTTTATGTCCCGAATAATCTAGAAACAAACAACGGTTAAATAATCACAAGTAATTAATTTATTAATTTAACTTCAGATTGAAGCAATTTAAGCTATTTCAATTTAATATTTTGTTTTTGTCAAAAAGACTAAATGGACGTTGTTGTTGTCAAATTTATTAAAATTTCAAATAATAATGATTTTAGTAAATTATACATCAATAACAAAATTTTAGGTTCTGTAGACAGTAATATTATTTGTTTTATGAGAATTGTGCAGAGCTTTATGAGCTTTTAAGTCCCGAATAATCTAGAAACAAACAACGGTTAAATAATCACAAGTAATTAATTTATTAATTTAACTTCAGATTGTAGCAATTTAAGCTATTTCAATTTAATATTTTGTTGTTGTCAAAAAGACTAAATGGACGTTGTTGTTGTCAAATTTATTAAAATTTCAAATAATAATGATTTTAGTAAATTATACATCAATAACAGAACTTTAGGTTCTGTAGACAGTTATATTATGTGTTTTATGAGAATTTTGCAGAGCTTTATGAGCTTTTAAGTTCCGAATAATCTAGAAACAAACAACGGTTAAATAATCACAAGTAATTAATTTATTAATTTAACTCAGATTGTAGCAATTTAAGCTATTTCAATTTAATATTTTGTTGTTGTCAAAAATACTAAATGGACGTTGTTGTTGTCAAATTTATTAAAATTTCAAATAATAATGATTTTAGTAAATTATACATCAATAACAGAACTTTAGGTTCTGTAGACAGTTATATTATGTGTTTTATGAGAATTTTGCAGAGCTTTATGAGCTTTTAAGTCCCGAATAATCTAGAAACAAACAACGATTAAATAATCACAAGTAATTAATTTATTAATTTAACTTCAGATTGTAGCAATTTAAGCTATTTCAATTTAATATTTTGTTGTTGTCAAAAAGACTAAATGGACGTTGTTGTTGTCAAATTTATTAAAATTTCAAATAATAATGATTTTAGTAAATTATACATCAATAACAAAATTTTAGGTTCTGTAGACAGTTATATTATGTGTTTTATGAGAATTTTGCAGAGCTTTATGAGCTTTTAAGTCCCGAATAATCTAGAAACAAACAACGATTAAATAATCACAAGTAATTAATTTATTAATTTAACTTCAGATTGTAGCAATTTAAGCTATTTCAATTTAATATTTTGTTGTTGTCAAAAAGACTAAATGGACGTTGTTGTTGTCAAATTTATTAAAATTTCAAATAATAATGATTTTAGTAAATTATACATCAATAACAAAATTTTAGGTTCTGTAGATAATAATATTATTTGTTTTATGAGAATTGTGCAGAGCTTTATAAGCTTCTAAGTCAGGAATAATTTAGAAACAAACGGTTAAATAATCACAAGTAATTAATTTATTAATTTAACTTCATATTGCAGCAATTTAAATTAAACCAACTTAATATGTAGCTGTTGTCAAAAAGACTAAATGGACGCTGTTGTTGTCAAATTTATTAAAATTTCAAATAATAATGATTTTAGTAAATTATACATCAATAACAGAACTTTAGGTTCTGTAGACAGTTATATGAATTTTGCAGAGCTTTATGAGCTTTTAAGTCCCGAATAATCTAGAAACAAACAACGGTTAAATAATCACAAGTAATTAATTTATTAATTTAACTTCAGATTGTAGCAATTTAAATTAAACCAATTTAATATTTTGTTGTTGTCAAAAAGACTAAATGGACGTTGTTGTTGTCAAATTTATTAAAATTTCAAATAATAATGATTTTAGTAAATTATACATCAATAACAGAACTTTAGGTTCTGTAGACAGTTATATTATGTGTTTTATGAGAATTTTGCAGAGCTTTATGAGCTTTTATGTCCCGAATAATCTAGAAACAAACAACGGTTAAATAATCACAAGTAATTAATTTATTAATTTAACTTCAGATTGAAGCAATTTAAGCTATTTCAATTTAATATTTTGTTTTTGTCAAAAAGACTAAATGGACGTTGTTGTTGTCAAATTTATTAAAATTTCAAATAATAATGATTTTAGTAAATTATACATCAATAACAAAATTTTAGGTTCTGTAGACAGTAATATTATTTGTTTTATGAGAATTTTGCAGAGCTTTATGAGCTTTTAAGTCCCGAATAATCTAGAAACAAACAACGATTAAATAATCACAAGTAATTAATTTATTAATTTAACTTCAGATTGTAGCAATTTAAACTATTTCAATTTAATATTTTGTTGTTGTCAAAAAGACTAAATGGACGTTGTTATTGTCAAATTTATTAAAATTTCAAATAATAATGATTTTAGTAAATTATACATCAATAACAAAATTTTAGGTTCTGCAGATAATAATATTATTTGTTTTATGAGAATTGTGCAGAGCTTTATGAGCTTTTATGTCCCGAATAATCTAGACACAAACAACGGTTAAATAATCACAAGTAATTAATTTATTAATTTAACTTCAGATTGTAGCAATTTAAGCTATTTCAATTTAATATTTTGTTGTTGTCAAAAAGACTAAATGGACGTTGTTGTTGTCAAATTTATTAAAATTTCAAATAATAATGATTTTAGTAAATTATACATCAATAACAGAACTTTAGGTTCTGTAGACAGTTATATTATGTGTTTTATGAGAATTTTGCAGAGCTTTATGAGCTTTTAAGTCCCGAATAATCTAGAAACAAACAACGATTAAATAATCAAAAGTAATTAATTTATTAATTTAACTTCAGATTGTAGCAATTTAAGCTATTTCAATTTAATATTTTGTTGTTGTCAAAAAGACTAAATGGACGTTGTTATTGTCAAATTTATTAAAATTTCAAATAATAATGATTTTAGTAAATTATACATCAATAACAAAATTTTAGGTTCTGCAGATAATAATATTATTTGTTTTATGAGAATTGTGCAGAGCTTTATGAGCTTTTAAGTCCCGAATAATCTAGACACAAACAACGGTTAAATAATCACAAGTAATTAATTTATTAATTTAACTTCAGATTGTAGCAATTTAAGCTATTTCAATTTAATATGTTGTTGTTGTCAAAAAGACTAAATGGACGTTGTTGTTGTCAAATTTATTGAAATCTCAAATAATAATGATTTTAGTAAATTATACATCAATAACAGAACTTGAGGTTCTGTAGACACTTATATTATTTGTTTTATGAGAATTGTGCAGAGCTTTATGAGCTTTTAAGTCCCGAATAATCTAGAAACAAACAACGGTTAAATAATCACAAGTAATTAATTTATTAATTTAACTTCATATTGTAGCAATTTAAATTAAACCAATTTAATATTTTGTTGTTGTCAAAAAGACTAAATGGGCGTTGTTGTTGTCAAATTTATTAAAATAAATATTAAATTGAAATTAAGCTATTTCAATTTAATATTTTGTTGTTGTCAAAAAGACTAAATGGACGTTGTTGTTGTCAAATTTAATAAAATTTCAAATAATAATGATTTTACTAAATTATACATCAATAACAGAACTTTAGGTTCTGTAGACAGTTATATTATGTGTTTTATGAGAATTGTGCAGAGCTTTATGAGCTTTTAAATCCCGAATAATCTAGAAACAAACAACGGTTAAATAATCACAAGTAATTAATTTATTAATTTAACTTCAGATTGTAGCAATTTAAGCTATTTCAATTTAATATTTTGTTGTTGTCAAAAAGACTAAATGGACGTTGTTGTTGTCAAATTTATTAAAATTTCAAATAATAATGATTTTAGTAAATTATACATCAATAACAAAATTTTAGGTTCTGCGGATAATAATATTATTTGTTTTATGAGAATTGTGCAGAGCTTTATGAGCTTTCAAGTCCCGAATAATCTAGAAACAAACAACGATTAAATAATCACAAGTAATTAATTTATTAATTTAACTTCATATTGTAGCAATTTAAATTAAACCAATTTAATATTTTGTTGTTGTCAAAAAGACTAAATGGGCGTTGTTGTTGTCAAATTTATTAAAATTTCAAATAATAATGATTTTAGTAAATTATACATCAATAACAAAATTTAGGTTCTGTAGACAGTAATATTATTTGTTTTATGAGAATTGTGCAGAGCTTTATGAGCTTTTAAGCCCCGAATAATCTAGAAACAAACAACGGTTAAATAATTACAAGTAATTAATTTATTAATTTAACTTCAGATTGTAGCAATTTAAGCTATTTCAATTTAATATTTTGTTGTTGTCAAAAAGACTAAATGGACGTTGTTGTTGTAAAATTTATTAAAATTTCAAATAATAATGATTTTAGTAAATTATACATCAATAACAGAACTTTAGGTTCTGTAGACAGTTATATTTTGTGTTTTATGAGAATTTTGCAGAGCTTTATGAGCTTTTAAGTTCCGAATAATCTAGAAACAAACAACGGTTAAATAATCACAAGTAATTAATTTATTAATTTAACTTCAGATTATAGCAATTTAAGCTATTTCAATTTAATATTTTGTTGTTGTCAAAAAGACTAAATGGACGTTGTTGTTGTCAAATTTATTAAAATTTCAAATAATAATGATTTTAGTAAATTATACATCAATAACAAAATTTTAGGTTCTGCAGATAATAATATTATTTGTTTTATGAGAATTGTGCAGAGCTTTATGAGCTTTTAAGTCCCGAATAATCTAGACACAAACAACGGTTAAATAATCACAAGTAATTAATTTATTAATTTTACTTCAGATTGTAGCAATTTAAATTAAACCAATTTAATATGTTGTTGTTGTCAAAAATACTAAATGGACGTTGTTGTTGTCAAATTTATTGAAATCTCAAATAATAATGATTTTAGTAAATTATACATCAATAACAGAACTTGAGGTTCTGTAGATACAGTTATATTATTTGTTTTATGAGAATTATGCAGAGCTTTATGAGCTTTTAAGTCCCGAATAATCTAGAAACAAACAACGGTTAAATAATCACAAGTAATTAATTTATTAATTTAACTTTAAATTGTATCAATTTAAATTAAACCAATTTAATGTGTTGTTGTTGTCAAAAAGACTAAATGGACGTTGTTGTTGTAAAATTTATTAAAATTTGAAATAATAATGATTTTAGTAAATTACACATCAATAACAAAATTTTAGGTTCTGTAGACAGTAATATTATTTGTTTTATGAGAATTGTGCAGAGCTTTATGAGCTTTTAAGTTCCGAATAATCTAGAAACAAACAACGGTTAAATAATCACAAGTAATTAATTTATTAATTTAACTTCAGATTGTAGCAATTTAAGCTATTTCAATTTAATATTTTGTTGTTGTCAAAAAGACTAAATGGACGTTGTTGTTGTCAAATTTATTAAAATTTCAAATAATAATGATTTTAGTAAATTATACATCAATAACAGAACTTTAGGCTCTGTAGACAGTTATGTGAATTTTGCAGAGCTTTATGAGCTTTTAAGTCCCGATAATCTAGAAACAAACAACGGTTAAATAATCACAAGTAATTAATTTATTAATTTAACTTCAGATTGTAGCAATTTAAGCTATTTCAATTTAATATTTTGTTGTTGTCAAAAAGACTAAATGGACGTTGTTGTTGTCAAATTTATTAAAATTTCAAATAATAATGATTTTAGTAAATTATACATCAATAACAGAACTTTAGGTTCTGTAGACAGTTATATAAATTTTGCAGAGCTTTATGAGCTTTTAAATCCCGAATAATCTAGAAACAAACAACGGTTAAATAATCACAAGTAATTAATTTATTAATTTAACTTCAGATTGTAGCAATTTAAGCTATTTCAATTTAATATTTTGTTTTTGTCAAAAAGACTAAATGGACGTTGTTGTTGTCAAATTTATTAAAATTTCAAATAATAATGATTTTAGTAAATTATACATCAATAACAAAATTTTAGGTTCTGTAGACAGTAATATTATTTGTTTTATGAGAATTGTGCAGAGCTTTATGAGCTTTTAAGTCCCGAATAATCTAGGAACAAACAACGAAAAATAATCACAAGTAATTAATTTATTATTTTAACTTCAGGTTGTAGCAATTTAAATTAAACCAATTTAATATGTTGTTGTTGTCAAAAATACTAAATGGACGTTGTTGTTGTCAAATTTATTAAAATTTCAAATAATAATGATTTTAGTAAATTATACATCAATAACAGAACTTTAGGTTCTGTAGACAGTTATATAAATTTTGCAGAGCTTTATGAGCTTTTAAGTCCCGAATAATCTAGAAACAAACAACGGTTAAATAATCACAAGTAATTAATTTATTAATTTAACTTCAGATTGTAGCAATTTAAGCTATTTCAATTTAATATTTTGTTGTTGTCAAAAAGACTAAATGGACGTTGTTGTTGTCAAATTTATTAAAATTTCAAATAATAATGATTTTAGTAAATTATACATCAATAACAGAACTTTAGGTTCTGTAGACAGTTATGATATATTATGTGTTTTATGAGAATTTTGCAGAGCTTTATGAGCTTTTAAGTTCCGAATAATCTAGAAACAAACAACGGTTAAATAATCACAAGTAATTAATTTATTAATTTAACTTCAGATTATAGCAATTTAAGCTATTTCAATTTAATATTTTGTTGTTGTCAAAAAGACTAAATGGACGTTGTTGTTGTCAAATTTATTAAAATTTCAAATAATAATGATTTTAGTAAATTATACATCAATAACAAAATTTTAGGTTCTGCAGATAATAATATTATTTGTTTTATGAGAATTGTGCAGAGCTTTATGAGCTTTTAAGTCCCGAATAATCTAGACACAAACAACGGTTAAATAATCACAAGTAATTAATTTATTAATTTTACTTCAGATTGTAACAATTTAAATTAAACCAATTTAATATGTTGTTGTTGTCAAATTTATTGAAATCTCAAATAATAATGATTTTAGTAAATTATACATCAATAACAGAACTTGAGGTTCTGTAGATACAGTTATATTATTTGTTTTATGAGAATTATGCAGAGCTTTATGAGCTTTTAAGTCCCGAATAATCTAGAAACAAACAACGGTTAAATAATCACAAGTAATTAATTTATTAATTTAACTTTAAATTGTAGCACTTTAAATTAAACCAATTTAATATGTTGTTGTTGTCAAAAAGACTAAATGGACGTTGTTGTTGTAAAATTTATTAAAATTTCAAATAATAATGATTTTAGTAAATTATACATCAATAACAAAATTTTAGGTTCTGTAGACAGTAATATTATTTGTTTTATGAGAATTGTGCAGAGCTTTATGAGCTTTTAAGTTCCGAATAATCTAGAAACAAACAACGGTTAAATAATCACAAGTAATTAATTTATTAATTTAACTTCAGATTGTAGCAATTTAAGCTATTTCAATTTAATATTTTGTTGTTGTCAAAAAGACTAAATGGACGTTGTTGTTGTCAAATTTATTAAAATTTCAAATAATAATGATTTTAGTAAATTATACATCAATAACAGAACTTTAGGCTCTGTAGACAGTTATGTGAATTTTGCAGAGCTTTATGAGCTTTTAAGTCCCGAATAATCTAGAAACAAACAACGGTTAAATAATCACAAGTAATTAATTTATTAATTTAACTTCAGATTGTAGCAATTTAAGCTATTTCAATTTAATATTTTGTTGTTGTCAAAAAGACTAAATGGACGTTGTTGTTGTCAAATTTATTAAAATTTCAAATAATAATGATTTTAGTAAATTATACATCAATAACAGAACTTTAGGTTCTGTAGACAGTTATATGAATTTTGCAGAGCTTTATGAGCTTTTAAATCCCGAATAATCTAGAAACAAACAACGGTTAAATAATCATAAGTAATTAATTTATTAATTTAACTTCAGATTGTAGCAATTTAAGCTATTTCAATTTAATATTTTGTTGTTGTCAAAAAGACTAAATGGACGTTGTTGTAAAATTTATTAAAATTTCAAATAATAATGATTTTAGTAAATTAAACATCAATAACAGAACTTTAGGTTCTGTAGACAGTTATATTATGTGTTTTATGAGAATTTTGCAGAGCTTTATGAGCTTTCATGTCCCGAATAATCTAGAAACAAACAACGATTAAATAATCACAAGTAATTAATTTATTAATTTAACTTCAGATTGTAGCAATTTAAGCTATTTCAATTTAATATTTTGTTGTTGTCAAAAAGACTAAATGGACGTTGTTGCTGTAAAATTAATTAAAATTTCAAATAATAATGATTTTAGTAAATTATACATCAATAACAGAACTTTAGGTTCTGTAGACAGTTATATTATGTGTTTTATGATAATTTTGCAGAGCTTTATGAGCTTTTAAGTCCCGTATAATCTAGAAACAAACAACGGTTAAATAATCACAAGTAATTAATTTATTAATTTAACTTCATATTGTAGCAATTTAAATTAAACCAATTTAATATTTTGTTGTTGTCAAAAAGACTAAATGGACGTTGTTGTTGTCAAATTTATTAAAATTTCAAATATGAATGATTTTAGTAAATTATACATCAATAACAAAATGTTAGGTTCTGTAGACAGTTATATTATGTGTTTTATGAGAATTTTGCAGAGCTTTATGAGCTTTTAAGTCCCGAATAATCTAGGAACAAACAACGGTTAAGTAATCACAAGTAATTAATTTATTAATTTAACTTCAGATTGTAGCAATTTAAGCTATTTCAATTTAATATTTTGTTGTTGTCAAAAAGACTAAATGGACGTTGTTGTTGTCAAATTTATTAAAATTTCAAATAATAATGATTTTAGTAAATTATACATCAATAACAAAATTTTAGGTTCTGCAGATAATAATATTATTTGTTTTATGAGAATTGTGCAGAGCTTTATGAGCTTTTAAGTCCCGAATAATCTAGACACAAACAACGGTTAAATAATCACAAGTGATTGATTTAATTATTTTACTTCAGGTTGTAGCAATTTAAATTAAACCAATTTAATATGTTGTTGTTGTCAAAAATACTGAATGGACGTTGTTGTTGTCAAATTTATTGAAATCTCAAATAATAATGATTTTAGTAAATTATACATCAATAACAGAACTTGAGGTTCTGTAGACACTTATATTATTTGTTTTATGAGAATTGTGCAGAGCTTTATGAGCTTTTAAGTCCCGAATAATCTAGAAACAAACAACGGTTAAGTAATCACAAGTAATTAATTTATTAATTTAACTTCAGATTGTAGCAATTTAAGCTATTTCAATTTAATATTTTGTTGTTGTCAAAAAGACTAAATGGACGTTGTTGTTGTCAAATTTATTAAAATTTCAAATAATAATGATTTTAGTAAATTATACATCAATAACAAAATTTTAGGTTCTGCAGATAATAATATTATTTGTTTTATGAGAATTGTGCAGAGCTTTATGAGCTTTTAAGTCCCGAATAATCTAGACACAAACAACGGTTAAATAATCACAAGTGATTGATTTAATTATTTTACTTCAGGTTGTAGAAAATTAAAATTAAACCAATTTAATATGTTGTTGTTGTCAAAAATACTGAATGGACGTTGTTGTTGTCAAATTTATTGAAATCTCAAATAATAATGATTTTAGTAAATTATACATCAATAACAGAACTTGAGGTTCTTTAGACACTTATATTATTTGTTTTATGAGAATTGTGCAGAGCTTTATGAGCTTTTAAGTCCCGAATAATCTAGAAACAAACAACGGTTAAATAATCACAAGTAATTAATTTATTAATTTAACTTCATATTGTAGCAATTTAAATTAAACCAATTTAATATTTTGTTGTTGTCAAAAAGACTAAATGGACGTTGTTGTTGTCAAATTTATTAAAATTTCAAATAATAATGATTTTAGTAAATTATATATCAATAACAAAATTTTAGGTTCTGTAGATAATAATATTATTTGTTTTATGAGAATTGTGCAGAGCTTTCTGAGCTTTTAAGTCCCGAATAATCTAGAAACAAACAACGGTAAAATAATCACAAGTAATTAATTTATTAATTTTACTTCAGATTGTAGCAATTTAAATTAAACCAATTTAATATGTTGTTGTTGTCAAAAAGACTAAATGGACGTTGTTGTTGTCAAATTTATTAAAATTTCAAATAATAATGATTTTAGTAAATTATACATCAATAACAAAATTTTAGGTTCTGTAGATAATAATATTATTTGTTTTATGAGAATTGTGCAGAGCTTTATAAGCCTTTAAGTCAGGAATAATCTAGAAACAAACAACGGTTAAATAATCACAAGTAACTAATTTATTAATTTAACTTTAAATTGTATCAATTTAAATTAAACCAATTTAATATGTTGTTGTTGTCAAAACGACTAAATGGACGTTGTTGTTGTCAAATTTATTAAAATCTCAAATAATAATGATTTTAGAAAAATATACATCAATAACAAAATTTTAGGTTCTGTAGATAATAATATTATTTGTTTTATGAGAATTTTGCAGAGCTTTATAAGCCTTTAAGTCAGGAATAATCTAGAAACAAGCAACGGTTAAATAATCACAAGTAATTAATTTATTAATTTAACTTCAGATTGTAGCAATTTAAATTAAACCAATTTAATATGTTGTTGTTGTCAAAAAGA
Organism: Tipula helvola; assembly: GCA_963556165.1. Lineage (NCBI taxonomy): Eukaryota > Metazoa > Arthropoda > Insecta > Diptera > Tipulidae > Tipula > Tipula helvola. Next base: position 170,255,924 of record OY744483.1, on the reverse strand, counting down.
CTAAATGGACGTTGTTGTTGTCAAATTTATTAAAATTTCAAATAATAATGATTTTAGTAAATTATACATCAATAACAAAATTTTAGGTTCTGTAGATAATAATATTATTTGTTTTATGAGAATTGTGCAGAGCTTTCTGAGCTTTTAAGTCCCGAATAATCTAGAAACAAACAACGGTTAAATAATCACAAGTAATTAATTTATTAATTTTACTTCAGATTGTAGCAATTTAAATTAAACCAATTTAATATGTTGTTGTTGTCAAAAAGACTAAATGGACGTTGTTGTTGTCAAATTTATTAAAATTTCAAATAATAATGATTTTAGTAAATTATACATCAATAACAAAATTTTAGGTTCTGTAGATAATAATATTATTTGTTTTATGAGAATTGTTCAGAGCTTTATGAGCTTTTAAGTCACGAATTATCTGAAAACAAACAACGGTTAAATAATCACAAGTAACTAATTTATTAATTTAACTTTATATTGCAGCAATTTAAATTAAACCAACTTAATATGTAGCTGTTGTCAAAAAGTCTAAATGGACGCTGTTGTTGTCAAATTTATTAAAATTTCAATTAATAATGATTTTAGTAAATTATACATCAATAACAAAACTTTAGGTTCTGTAGACAGTTATATAAATTTTGCAGAGCTTTATGAGCTTTTATGTCACGAATAATCTAGAAAAAAACAACGGTTAAATAATCAAAAGTAATTAATTTATTAATTTAACTTCAGATTGTAGCAATTTAAGCTATTTCAATTTAATATTTTGTTGTTGTCAAAAAGACTAAATGGACGTTGTTGTTGTCAAATTTATTAAAATTTCAAATAATAATGATTTTAGTAAATTATACATCAATAACAAAATTTTAGGTTCTGTAGACAGTTATATTATGTGTTTTATGAGAATTTTGCAGAGCTTTATGAGCTTTTAAGTCCCGAATAATCTAGAAACAAACAACGTTTAAATAATCACAAGTAATTAATTTATTAATTTAACTTCAGATTGTAGCAATTTCAGCTATTTCAATTTAATATTTTGTTGTTGTCAAAAAGACTAAACGGACGTTGTTGTTGTCAAATTTATTAAAATTTCAAATAATAATGATTTTAGTAAATTATACATCAATAACAAAATTTTAGGTTCTGTAGACAGTAATATTATTTGTTTTATGAGAATTGTGCAGAGCTTTATGAACTTTTAAGTCTCGAATAATCTAGAAACAAACAACGTTTAAATAATCACAAGTAATTAATTTATTAATTTAACTTCAGATTGTAGCAATTTAAGCTATTTCAATTTAATATTTTGTTGTTGTCAAAAAGACTAAATGGACGTTGTTGTTGTCAAATTTATTAAAATTTCAAATAATAATGATTTTAGTAAATTATACATCAATAACAGAACTTGAGGTTCTGTAAACAGTAATATTATTTGTTTTATGAGAATTGTGCAGAGCTTTATGGGCTTTTAAGTCCCGAATAATCTAGACACAAACAACGGTTAAATAATCACAAGTAATTAATTTATTAATTTAACTTCAAATTATAGCAATTTAAATTAAACCAATTTAATATGTTGTTGTTGTCAAAAAGAGTAAATGGACTTTGTTGTTGTCAAATTTATTAAAATTTCAAATAATAATGATTTTAGTAAATTATACATCAATAACAAAATTTTAGGTTCTGTAGACAGTTATATTTTAAAAGAAACACTACGAATAATCTTTAGAAAATCTTCTGAAATTCGATAACGTCATGAAACATTCTAAAAATTTTTGGAAATTCCGGAAAATTCTAGAAATTACAGGAACATTTTTGTTTTTTTTAGAAAATTCTATCACACCTAGAATTTTCTTGAAAATTTTAGAATTGTATTGAAAATTCTGGAACTTCTAAAAAATATTGGCTTATTTTAGTACACCTGAAAGCTTTTAGAATATTCTGAAACATTCTAAAATTTTCCAGAAAATCCTAGGAAATTCTGTAATATCCTGGAAATCTAAGAAAATTCTGACGCATTCTAGCACTGAACCTGGAACTTTCTAGAAAATTCTAAAAAAGGAAAAAATCTTACAGCTTTCAGAATATTCTGTAACATTTTGAAGTTTTATAGAAAATACAGAATTCTACAAAATTTTTAAAACTAAATTCTGGAATATTCTGAACAATTCTAAAAAATCTGGAGCATCTGGAATTTTCTAGAAAATTCCAATACCCCTGGAACTTTCTAGAAAATTCTGGAATATTCCGAAACTCTCTAGAAACAATTATAGAAACTTTCAGAACATTCCACAACATCCTAAAACTTTCTAAAATGTCCTAGGAAATTCTGGAACGTCCGGGAACATTCTAGAAAGTTCTAAACGTTTCTGGAATATTCCAGTATAACTTGAACCTTCTAGATAATTCTGAAATATTCTGAAACTTTCTAAAAAATTCTACAGGATTTAGGAACATCTTAAACATTCTAAAAATTTCTAGAAAATCTTAGGAATTTTGGAACGTCCTGGAACTTTCTAGGAAATTTTGAAAATTTCGGAAAATTCTAGAACATTCTAAAACATTCTGAAACCTTTTGAAACATTCTGAAATATTCTGGAATATTATGAACAAAATTCTGGAATATTATGAAAGTTACTAAAATATTCTAGAAGCTTTTAGAATATTCTGACCCAGTTGAAATATTCTAGAAAATCCTAGGAAAATCGGGAACTATCTGAAATATTCCAAAAAAAATTTGGCAATTTCGGGCAATTCTTGAAAATTCTGTAACATTCTGAAACGTTCTAGAAAATTCTGGAATCTAAAACTTTTTAGAAAATTCTGGAACATTCTAGAAAATTTGAGAATTTTCTAAAAAAATCTGGAACATTCCGAAACTTTCTAAAAAATCCTGAAATCTTCCAATACACCTGTAACTTTCTAGACAATTTTGAAATATTCTGAAATTTTCTAAAATATTCTGTAAACTTTTAGAACATTCTGAAACATTTTTGAAATTTTCTAGCAAATATTAAAAAATGCTGGCACGTCCTGGAAAAAGAAAATTTTGAAACATTCTAAAAAGTACTGAAACATTCTAAAAAGATCTGGAACATTATAGTAAAGAACCGGAAACTTTCTAGAATTTTATTGAATAGAAACTTTCTTAAAAAATTATGGCTTTCAGAATATTCCGAAACATTTTGAAGTTTTCTGGAAAAACCAGGAAATTCTGTACAGTCGTGGTACATTCTAAAAAAAAATTTAAAATTAAGGCAAATTTTAAATAATTCTGAAATATTCCGAAGCATTCTAGAAAATTCTGGAGCACCTGGCATTTTCTAAAAATTGTTGACAATTCTGAAACATTCTAAAAATACCTGAAAAATTCCAATACACCTGGAACTTTCTACAAAAATTCTAAAATATTCCGAAACTCTCTAGAAACAATTCTGGAAAATTATAGAACATTCTAAAACATCCTGCAATTTTCCAGAAATTCCTAGAAAAATCTGGAATGTCCTGGAGCATTCTAGAAAATTTTGAAATATTCTGAAACTTTCTAAAAAATTTGGAAACTTTTAGAACATTTCGAAACACTCTGATATTTTCTAGAAAATCCTAGGAAATGCTGGAACGTCCTGGAACATTCTAGGAAATTTTGAAATATTCTGAAATTTTCTAAAATAGTCTGTAAACTTTGAGAAAATTCCGAAACATTTTTGAAATTTTCTAGCAAATATTAAGAAATTCTGGCACGTCCTTGGAAAAAGAAAATTCTGAAACATTCTAAAAAGTACTGAAACATTCTAAAAAGTTCTGGAACATTATAGTAAAGAACCGGAAACTTTCTAGAATTTTATTGAATAGAAACTTTCTTAAAAAATTATGGCTTTCAGAATATTCCGAAACATTTTGAAGTTTCTGGAAAAACCAGGAAACTCTGTACAGTCGTGGTAAATTCTAAAAAAAATTTAAAATTACTGCAAATTTTCAATAATTCTGAAATATTCCGAAGCATTCTAGAAAATTCTGGAGCACCTGGAATTTTCTAAAAATTGTTGACAATTCTGAAACATACTAAAAATACCTTAAAAATTCCAATACACCTGGAACTTTCTACAAAAATTCTAAAATATTCCGAAACTCTCTAGAAACAATTCTGGAAAATTATAGAACATTCTAAAACACCCTTCAATTTTCCAGAAATTCCTAGAAAAATCTAGAATGTCCTGGAGCATTCTAGAAAATTTTGAAATATTCTGAAACTTTCTAAAAAAATTGGAAACTTTTAGAACATTTCGAAACACTCTGATATTTTCTAGAAAATCCTAGGAAATGCTGGGACGTCCTGGAACATTCTAGGCAATTTTAGAAATTCCGGAAAATTCTAAATTATTCTGAAGCTTTCTAGAAAAACTGGAAATTCTAGGAAATTCAAGAATGAACATTCTGAAACATTCAAAAAATATCTGGTACATCTCTGGAATATTCTAAATAATTCTGGAATATTCTGAAACTTTTTAAACAGTTCTGAAAGCTCTTAGAACATTCTGAAACATTCTAACATTTTCTGGAAAATCCTACGAAATTCTTGAATATCCTGGAAATTTAAGAAAATTCTGAAACATTCTAGCACAGAACCTGAAACTTTCTAGAAAATTGTAGAAAAAAATATTTAAAAAAAATCTTACAGCTTTTAGAATATTCTGTAACATTTTGAAGTTTTATAGAAAATACAGGGTCTACAAAATTTTGAAAACTAAATTCTAGAATATTCTGAACCATTCTAAAAAATTCTGGAGCACCTGGAATTTTTAAAAAATTGTTGACATTCTGAAATATTCTAGAATTTGAGAATATTCTTCAATATTCTGGAACATTTAGAAACATTCTTGAAAATCCTCAACATTCCAATATACCTGGAACTTTCTAAAACATTCTGGAATGTTCCGATGCTCTCTAGCAACAATTCTATAGACTTTCAGAACATATTACAATCCTAAAACTTTCTAGAAATTCCTAGGAAATTCTGGAATGTCCTGGAATATCCTAGAAAGTTCTGAAAGATTCTGGAATATTCTAAAATATTCTGGAATATTCCAGTACAACTTAAACCTTTTAGATAATTCTGAAATATTCTGAAACTTCCTAAAAAATTCTGGAGTTTTAGAACATTTTGAAACATTCTAAAAATTTCTAGAAAATCCTAGGGAATTTTGGAACGTCCTGGACTTGCTAGGGAATTTTGAAAGTTTCGGAAAATTCTTGAACATTCTAAAACATTCTGAAACCTCCTAAATATTCTGGAATATTTCAGTACACCCGGAACATTCTCCAAATTCTGGAATATTATGAAAGTTACTAAAATATTCTAGAAGCTTTTAGAATATTCTGACCTATTTTGAAATATTCTAGAAAAATCGGTAATTTCCTGGAACATTTTAGAAAATTTTGGAAATTTCGGGTAATTCTTGAAAATTCTGTAATATTCTGAAACGTTCTAGAAAATTCTGGAATCTAAAATTTTCTAGAAAATTCTGGAACATTCTAGAAAATTTGAGAATTTTCTGAAAAGATCTGGTACATTCCGAAACTTTATACAAAAATCCTGAAACTTTAGAATACACCTGTAACCTCTAGAAAATTTTGAAATATTCTAAAACTTTCTAAAAAATTCTGGAAACTTTTAGAACATTCTGAAACAATTTGAATTTTTCTAGGAAAAAGAAAATGCTGACACTTTCTAGAAGGTTCTGGAACATTCAAGTACAGAACCGAAACTTTCTAGAATTTTGTTGAATAGATACTTTCTAAAAAAAATTACGGGAATATTCTGAAGCATTTTGAAGTTTTCTGGAAAATCCAGGAAATTCTGTAAAGTCCTGGTACATTCTAAAAAAATCTTAAATTACGGCAAATTCTAAAAATTCGGGAATATTCTGAAGCATTCTAGAAAATTCTGGAGCCCCTGAAATTTTCTAAAAAATTGTTGAAAATTTTGAAACATTCTAAAAAAATACCTGAAAAATTCCAATACACATGGAACTTTCTACAAAAAATCTAGAATATTCCGAAACTCTCTAGAAACAATTCTGGAAAATCTTAGAGCATTCTAAAACACTCGGCAATTTTCTAGAAATTCCTAGAAAATTCTGGAACGTCCTGGAACATTCTAGAAAATTTTGAAATATTCTGAAACTTTTTAAAAATTCTGGAAGCTTTAAATTCCGGAAAATTCTAAATTATTCTGAAACTTTCTAGAAAAAATTCTGAAGCTCTCGAGAACATTCTTAAACATTCTGAAATTTTTTAAAAAAAATTTACGAAGTTCTGGGGAGTTCTGGAACACTTTTGAATATTGTGGGAATTCCGGAAATTCTAGAAAATTCTTAAACATTTTGAAAATTTTGCAATACTTGGAATTTCCTAGAAAATTGTAGCAATTTCTAAAACATTTTAGAAAACTTGAGAATATTCTTTAGTATACTGGAAAATTTCGAAACATTTAAAAAAAATTTCGAACATTCCTGTAAACCTGTTATTTTTTAGACAATTTCGGAATATTCTGAAATTTATTAGAAAATTCTGGAAACTTTTAGTATATTCTGAATTATTTTGAAATTTTCTGAACATTCCTAGGAAATTCTGGAATATCCTGGAAAAATTTAGAAAATTTTGGAAATTCAAAAATTGTAAAAAATTTTGTAACATTCTATATTCTTCAAAATTCTAGAAAATTCTTCAAAATTCTAGAATATTCCAAAAAATTCTTAAACACATAGAAATTACGGTCGCGGAATATTCTAGCAAATTTTTAAAATCACGGAAATTCTAAAAAATTCTGGAACATTCTATATCATTTTAGAAAATTTTGGAGCATCTGGAATTTTCTAAAAATTGTTGGCAATTCTGGAACATACTCAAACATTATGAATTTTCCTTAGAAAATCTTCTGAAATTCGGAAACGTCATAAAACATTCTAGAAAATTTTAGATCTTACAGCTTTCAGAATATTCTGTAACATTTTGGAGTTTTATAGAAAATTCAGGATTCTACAAAATTTTTAAAACTAAATTCTGGAATATTTTGAGCAATTCTGAAAAATTATGGAGCACCTGAAATTTTCTAAAAAATTGTTGACAATTCTGAAATATTCTAGAATTTGAGCAAATTCTTTAAAACTCCAGAACATTTTGAAACATCTTGAAAATCCTGAAACATTCCAAATACCTAGAAAGTTAATTTCTAGAAAATTCGGGAATAGTCCAACTCTTTAGAAATAGTCAACCCTTTAGAAACAATTCTAGAGACTTTCAGAACATTCTACAATATCCTAAAGCTTTCTAGAAATTTCTAGGAAATTCTAGAACGTCCTGGAACATTCTAGAGAGTTCTGAAAGATTCTGGACTATTCTAAAATATTCTGGAAGATTCCAGTACAACTTGAACCTTCTAGATAATTCTGAAATATTGTGAAACTTCCTAAAAAATTCTGGAGTGTTAGAACATTTTGAGACATTCTAAAAATTTCTAGAAAATCCTAGGAAATTTGGAACGTCCTGGAACTTTCTAGAAAATTTTGAAAGTTTCGGAAAATTTTAGATCATCTTAAAATATTCTGAAACCTGCTAAAATATTCTGAAATATTTCAGAACACCCGGACCCTTGTACAAAATTCTAAAATATTATGAAAGTTACCAAAATATTCTAGAAGCTTTTAGAATACTCTGAAACATTCTGAATTATTATAGAAAATTCCGGAACGTCCTGGAACATTCTAGAAATTTCTGGAATTCTAAAACTTTCCATTACACTTGAAGCTTTTTAGAAAATTCTGAAATATTCTGAAACTTTCTACAAAAAATTCTGGAACGTTTGAGAACATTCTGAAATTTTTTAAAAAATCTTTAGGAATTTTGGAGTGTCTAGAACACTCTTGAACATTGTGGGTATTCCGGAAAACTCTAGAAAATTCTTAAACAATTTGAAACTTTCTAAAAAATTCTATAACACCTGGAATTTTATAGAAAATCACAGCAAATTCTAAAACATTCTATAAAACTTGGGAATATTTTTTAGTATTCTGGAACATTCCAAAATATTCTAAAAAATGTTGGAACATTCCAATATACCTTTTATTTTCTAGAAAATTTTGGAATATCCTGAAATTTTCTAGAAAATTCTGGAAACTTTTAAAACATTCTAAATCATTTTGAAATTTTCTGAACACTCCTAGGAAATTCGGGAATGTCCTGGATCAATTTAGAAAATTTGGAAATTCAGAAATTGTAACAAATTTTGTAACATTCTAAAAAATTTGAGAATATTCTTCAAAATTTTAGAATGTTCCAAAAAATTCTTAAACACCTGTCACTTTCTAGGAAATTTTGAAATATTCAGAATCTTTCTAAAACAAATTCTGTAACCATTTAGAACATTCTAAAATATTCTAAAACATCCTGGAAAATTCTGGAACAGTCTTAAAATTCCAAAAAACATTATGCACACTTAAATCAAATGTAAAAATTCAAATCGCATCAACGTTGCTAAACTAGTAACGCAAATGGGAATACCCCATGCCTCTGAAAGAAAATCTGTTTTTATTTATTTAAAGAAACAGTTGATAAATATTTCAATCTGGTTATGATTTTTAGCCAAACAAATATCATACAAAATACTAAACTACCACTACCAGCATAACAAATCACATCTTCAATTCGTATATCCAATAAAAATAATAAATCTGGCAGCAGATGCGCTCAATTTGTAAAACAAAAAAAAAACACATTATTTAAATTACCTAAAACCTTCTTTATCGAATTGCAATATTATATATACCTGTAATATTAAAAAGCTCAACATATTTTATTTTACAGGTACATTATGTGATACGTGTACATGTATACGACAAACAAAGCGCATAAAAATGATTCAAGTACATAAATCGTTTTCAAATTTTTTATGATATTTTATTATTTATTTATAGCTCCAGCTTTATACTCATGGTTTTGTTTAATTTGCTTTAAAAACTATCAAATTTGTATGTATATCTGAGTAAACATGTGGCTCATAAAATATTAATATTGAGTTTTGTTCGAATTATTTTATAAATTATTGATAAATTAACATACCTTTAGTACATAATGTTATCCTATTTCATCCTTGTACGCAATCATTATCCTGAACATAAAATTACAGCCATTAACTTACAATTATCGTTGACTGTGATTCAAATAATAAAAAATAAAAAAAATAAATTCAAGCTGTTGATCAATTAAGTTTATGCGCTAAATTGGAATATTTAACAATATAATAATGAAAATTAATACCAAAACTAGGGCACCAAGTAGATGGAATTTTTCATATTCTATATGCCTCTCATATTTATTCCATTATCATCAAGATAACCATCGTGATTATTTTCGTTTCTCTTTATTCAGCCAACAATGCGGCAGATACCAAAAAAATAAATTATCTTAATTTTCTTTTCAAAATATTTTTCCATTCTTCGATGATTATTATTAAAATTATTATGATTATTATGCTTCTCATCTGAATATATTGAGATAAAATTAGTAGTGGTTGGTAAAACTAGAGATTATATATTTTTTATATAAACTCTCTTAGGAACATCCTTAAAGTATTGAAAATACTTCTTTTAAATATTCTGGAGATATATTCCAATGATATTCTTTGGTAAAACAAAAAAAAATCCACCTCCACATCCTGTCTAAATCAATAAGTTTTGAATTTAAATTATAAAACGTAATTTTATAAAACGTATAACTAAAAAAAAAAATCAATCGTTACATTGGAAAAAAATATGAAAATCATGAGACGTGGCAAAATGAATTCTTAAAATTATTAAATTATTTTAAATCCTGTAATTACAATTTTAATATTTTTTTATATAAAATCCATAAAAATTCTAATAATCTTTAGAATTTGGAATTTTTCAAAATCGTTATATCTTATAAACCAAATTCACACCAGCACCATGATTCTCCAAAAAATAAGATAAATGTAAATGTGACAACTTGTAAAAAGCAAATCTCTTGGTAACAATAAGTTTGGGGTGGTTTCTTAACAATACAGTTTTACAGGTTGAGCAGTTAAAGTACTCACTTAGTCAGTTTTCTTGTCTTCTATATTTCCTTTTATTATTGCAGTACGACAATCGCCAACCAAATAAAACATAAATTAACACAAACGTCAGAAGCCCCCCGAATAATGTGTTACACATGAAAATAGAACATTTGAAAAACTTTACTTCCTGATTTTTTTGTTTACTAACCTATTAGCTATTAACCTCGATCATTTGCACGATTTGTCATGAAATGTTTACTAACCGAGCATTGCACAAAAATTGAGTAATTTGAAAACAACAAATAATTTGGATTTTTTTTTGTATTATTTTTTTGGTTGGAATTATTTCTGCTGACAATGTACGTAAATACTGTTAAATCAACGTATACATTTTTATATTCGATCAATAAAAACCACAATTTAATTATAAAATAATAAAATTGTTCTTGTTGAAAATGCCACAAAACCAACAACAATCCACAAACTCACAAAATGCTTTCAACAACATCATCAATAAAGTTTCAATTTTATTTGTATAAAATAAAATCCAACCAATAAGTTTTTTATGTTATTTTAAATTACATTCAATCATGCCAATACATATTTTGAACTACTGAAATAGTAAAAAAAGTATTATAATAGATTTCTTTAATCCCTTAAATATCTATGAGCACTATATACCATAAAATGTACTTTCGATAATTTACAATCGCTATAGGATTCTCTTGTTCATGACTAAAACTAATTTTGAATTGTTTTCACGCATTTAAAAATTAATTTTGCAACATTTTTTGTTTAACAGCATTTTTTTATAGGGTAAAGATTGTTGTGCTCTAATTTCTTTTGAAATGCATTTTTAATTTATTGGTTTCAGGTTGAAGCTTATTTTTTATCAAAACAAAAAAAAATATTATTAACCCTTAAAACAAAATGGGTTAAAATCAACCAGGTCCTTTTTTAAATGTGCGCCATTGTGGAACGTCCTCTAATATACGTCCTTAGGCGAATTGTGCTCTTATATAAGCCGAGCAGTGAGCGTCGCAAAAACCGGTATAGGCAAAAATTAACCAGTGTATATTCTGCATCAGAAAAACGTGCTCAGTGAAAAATTTATTTTTTGTTAAATTGTGTATATTTGTGCTTACCTTATAAAATTATGTCTATTTGAACTAAAATAAATATGTATGTATGTACATATATACAATAGTTGAATCGGCAGGTGCTACATACTCGCAGACCTATCACAATCAATAAGTAAATAAAAATATTTAATAAACACAATGAAATTAAAAAAACATTTATCAAAACAAATAAAATTGAGTCCTGTTGAACGGTGAGGAGAGGATGGAGTTGGATTGAAACACCAATCGATAAATTAAGCAGTTGTTAGTTTTATAACTAAATTTTAAGCTATCGAACTTTTCACTATTGCTAGCGACCTATGTTAGTAGCCGAGTCGCCTGCATTAAATATTAAAAAATGTTTCTTTCGGAATATTTCTAACAGTAAATTTAATATTGGGTACTAACAAATACAAATGAAATACAAATATAATAAAATATAATAAATTTTTCAATCTCATTAAATAAAATTATCAATTTCATGTTTCTATTGTGTTCATTGCTGTTTATGTGCTTATAACCGTACAATTGAACTCCAATTTGTTAATTACAATTATTCTAATAATTATGTCGTGTATTGCTTGCAATTTGAAAGTCAGTCGTGATGATCTAAAAATAAAATGTGTACAGTGCAGTTTATTTGTTCATGCATCTTGTGTCAATATGTCGCTCAGTAAAATCGACTTATTACACAAAGATAAAAAAGCATGGTCCTGCAGCAATTGCGTCGAAAAGAAAAAGAAGGGTGGTTCTTCAAATTCTGTTCCTGCTGCAATTACCGACGAGTGCGATTTTAATGATATTCCTGGTTCTTTCAAATTCATATGTAACAAAATTAATGTATGCTCATCAACTTTTAATTCGAGATTTGATGATATCATCCGCATATTTGATAGTTTACAACAAGAAAATGCCAATTTAAAATCTAAAATTGTGCAATTGGAATCAAAAATCGATAACCTTGAGCAACTTGCAAAAAATAAATCAGTGGATATTATTGGATTACCGGTGCTACGTAACAACAATGAATTATTAAATACAACCTTGCTGTTATTTACATCTGGTTTAAATGTAGCTGTCAACGAAGCTGATATTGAATCTGTTATCCAACTTAAATCGAGTGATGTTAATAAATCTGGTAGAGTAATTGTTGAATTTACTAACCGTTCCGTCCGTAACAGTGTTTTACAAGCCAAACGTAAAATAAAAAATTTATCAACCAGGTGTTTAAATCTGAACAGTAATATTCCAATTTTTGTAAATGAGTGTTTGACTAAAACTAAATATAACTTATTCAAAAAAGCAAAAGAAGTTAAAAAGTGTAAACATTATAAATATTTGTGGTTGCGCGATGGTAAAATCATGTTAAGAAAAGTTGAAGGGGATAAAGTCAAGATCATCAATAACTTATCTGACCTTGAAGCTTTATGATTGATTTTTTTTTGCAGTTTCTATGATGCAATCTAATCGGGATTTTAAGGTTCTTGATGATCTGACTTCTTCTAGTTCTAGTTTTACTTCTAATTGCGTTTTTTCTAATTGTAAAAGTAACAGTGTTATTGTTTCTGAATTGTTGGTGATGCATCAAAACATCCGTAGTATGCGACAGAATTTTGACACACTCTTATGTCATTTTCAATCTTTAAAGGCTTTGCCAAATTTAATTTTTTTGTCTGAAATTTGGATATCTGATAAAGAATTATCTCTTTATGTAATCGATGGATACAATCTGCATGCGAACTGTAATAATAAATATCGTGCTGGCGGAGTTGCAGTTTTTATTCCTAATTATTTTAATGCCGTAGTAAATACTAACTATTCTTTAAAAAGTGCTGATATCTTGTTAGTTGATTGTAATATTGGTTGCTTTAAATTTTCAATAATATGTGTTTATAGATTTCATTTTGTTAACATACTTCAGTTTGTTGACGAATTCAATTCAATACTTAACGTTCTTAAATCTAAAAATTTATTAATTCTTGGTGATTTTAATATTGACATTTTATCTAATTCTAGATTAATTGATGAATATAAATTCATGATGGCAAGCCATGGACTCAAATCTGTGATCAACAGTCCTACAAGAATTTTTGGTGACTCTAAAACTTGTATTGATCATATGTTTTATAGATCATCTAATGCTGTTTTCAATGCTTGGGTAGAGGAGTTACATATAACCGATCATTTTGCTACTTTTATGAAACTAAAATTACAGCAAGATGAATCTAATATAATTTACCCTAAAACCGATAAGGTGATTTCGAGTATTGACTACGCAAAGTTGAATAATATTTTACTGTTTGAGTCATGGGCTGACCTTGTTTCTATTCAAAATCCTAATGAGGCGTTTTCAGTTTTTCTTTCTAGATTGGCCTATTTTGTTTCTTATTGTACCAGCTCATCCTCCATTACTAGGAAATATTTTAAAATTAAACCATGGATTAACTCTTTATTGGTACGCCGTGTGAATAAAAAAAATAAGCTTGGTAAAAGAGTGAATAACCAACCGTTGAATACCAGCTTACGGATCTATTACAATAGATATTCTAGGAATTTGAAACGTGACATCAATAAAGCTAAGGCCGAGTATTACCTGACGAAATTTTATCAGAAGTCTGGTAATATCAAACAGCAATGGGCTTTAGTTAATGAAGTATTAAATTCAAAGAATAAATCTAATTATTTTAGTGAAATTTTAGATAATTCCAATGTCAAATCAACTTCATCATATGATATTGCTAATGTTTTTAACTCTTATTTCACGAGTGCTGTTAGTCAATCCAACTCTCATTTATCATCTGGGAATGTAGGTTTGTTAGCTCAAGAAAGATCATTGGACTCTAGTTTTTTTTTTCGTCCTTTTTCTTCACGAGAATTATTATTTATTATTAATTCACTTCCTACCAAGTGTTCTGTCGATGAATTTGGTTTGAGTAACACACTACTGAAACATATTAAATTCAATATTGTCGATATTTTATGTATTCTTTTTAACAAAAGTATTACTCGTGGTCTTTTTCCAGACTCTCTTAAGTCGGCTATTATTATTCCTTTACATAAAAAGGGCAATCGGTCGAATGTTGGTAATTATAGGCCTATTTCTTTATTGCCTGTTATCTCTAAGGTATTCGAAAAAGCTATTAAATTTCGCATGATTGATTTTTTGGAGAGTAAGCATTTTTTTAATGAAGCGCAATTTGGTTTCCGTTCTGGTTTGGGTACTGAAGATGCTTTATTAACATTTTTTAACACTCTTCATGATGGCCTTAATGAAAAGCGCTCAGTTGCCGCTTTATTTGTGGATATTACTAAAGCATTTGATATGGTCAATCATAAAGTGCTTCTAAATAAACTTGAGCTTGCTGGTTTTAGAGGGTTTATGTTATCTTGGTTTGAATCTTATCTTGCTAATCGCTCTCAACGTGTTCGGGTCAATGGGGTTTTAAGTCGCCGTGAAAATTTATCAGCGGGAGTCCCTCAAGGGTCGGTTCTCGGGCCAATCCTATTTCTTATTTATACCAACTCTATTTTTTCCCAAACTTTTCAGAGTAAGGTGGTGGCCTTTGCTGATGACATGGCGTTTGCTTATAATAGCGATAGTTATGCTACTACACTTTCAAATATTAATCACGATCTGAGGATTCTTAGCCAATGGTTTAATCGACATTCTTTAGTATTGAGCCCTAAAACTAAAGCCATGTTTTTCAATTTATCTCGGTACCTAAACTTGAGTAATGATATCATTTTTCATGACAGCCGCTGTTCTGGGGTTAATAACTGCTCTCAGCATTGCTTCCCTATTGAAAGTGTCCATAGTATCAAATACCTGGGAATTACGGTTGATTGTTTTTTAAATTGGAAATTACATGTTGAAGCAATAACTATCCAACTTATTTATACTATTAGGAAAATGTATCTATTAAGAGATCACTGTCCGCCATCAGTTCTCAAAATTTTTTATCATGCCTTAGTTGATTCCAGACTACGTTATGGTATTTGTTTATGGTGTGGCACCTACCTTAATACTATTAAACCAGTTATTCTAGCTCAAAAGTATATAATCAGGGTTATGTTTTTCAAACGGAAGTTCACGGAATCTTGGCCTTTATTTTCATCGAATTCAATTCTTCCGCTCAGGCATCTTTACGTTTTTAAAGTTTTAAAGATATATTTTGTTATTTGCGGCAACCGTACGGTGTCATTTCATGCCTATGCTTTGAGGAAAAATAATAAGATCTTGAAAATTATTCCGAAATTTCATACAACACATTTTCGCAAATATTTCCTCGTTACAGCTCCAATAATTTTCAATCAACTACCTGCCAATATCAGAGCTGAAGTGAATTTTAAAAAGTTTTTATCTTCTGTTAAAGATTGGTTATTTAGTAAAGAGAGTGTCGAATTTCTTTTTAATGTATTAGTTTAACGTTTTGTTGATATCACTGTTATTTATTTAATTTATTTAGTATATTTTGTATGTTAATTTTGTTCATTAATTTTATTTTGGTTTACAAATTGCCTTGCTTTTAATTATTTATTTTTATTATATTCATTTGCTTTATTTGTTAATAATTTTTTTTTATAGTTTAATTTTTTGTATATGGTCCTCTTCACCATTTTAATTTTACTAATTTTTTTAATGAAGGTAGTTCAAAACAGACATTATATGTCTATGAACTAACCTAATTTTTATTCAATTTATTTGTGTTACTTTTAGTTTGTAAGTTAATGTATTTATAATGTTATTTGTATTGAATAAAAATATAATATAATAATAATAATAATAATAATATTGGGTTTAAAATACCAGCGAACGATCTGTGGTCCACATGCATTATGCTTAATGAACGTATACTACGCGAAACAGACCCAAAAAACAAGATTTTTTGGTTAAAATGTTGCACACAAAAGGAGCGCAAAGGATTTTTTTAGTCTGCTGAGAGAAGAAGCTGATGATGTAGTAACGTTGTCATTCGACTGTCAAAAGAATATGGTGCTTCCAAAAGTAGCAGACCCGACGGCATATTACAGCCGTCAAATTTATATGTATAATTTTGGGAGAGTCGTCGGATCTTCAAGTCTCCGTTGTCTAAGTAGAATATTTTTCTTTACACTTCGACCGAAAATTTATTTTTTAAAGGATCGGTACAGATCGAATGTACTTTACATCCCGCCTGTGCAATATCAACCTAACGAACAAGACGAGGATTCGATTAGTAGCCGACGGGTGCGGCGGACAAAAAATGAACTCCATAATAATACAATGTGTTGATATTGACTGTTGAATAAAGCTCCTGCCATCATACACCCAGCGCCATAAAAATGTGCGAATTGGTTTATTTTCATTTTGTGTCTTTTGTTTATTCTAAGTTTTTTTTTTTTCCCTATTTTCTTATATATTTTCATTTTGTTTTTGCGTTCATTTATTTTTCCTTGATATTTCAATTGTTGTGAAATAATTTATAGCGGTAATCGAGATAAATAATAGTTAGTTCCAGTTAAGCCATCAAAGAGTAAATTTTACAATGGGTCGTTGTAAATTAAACATTGACGGAAAAGCAAAAATTTTCTGCTGTAGCCAAATTGCTCCGCATCGTATAATAAGTACACTAAAAAGGAAGAGAATGGTTACTAATGTTGAATTCTTTTCACCCAAATTCGTCAAAAAAAATTTACGCACATCCAAAAACTGTGTTCTTTTCACCAAACTTCGTCAATTTTTTTTTAAATGTGAATCAATTTTACGAGATGCGGATTTTTTCATGAATTTCACATCCGTAGCTACTAACACCAACAAAAATAGAAACGTCAATTTAGTTGTCAAAATTTTTCAATATTTAATAGCAGTGATTTTTTGTATCTCGATCCTTTTTATTCTCGTTTTGTGTTTAGTTTAATGTGTTTAATATTTGTTGTGTTAATTATTTAATTTAATTAAATAGAATGAGCCGCCAAATTTCAATTTGACGTTTAGAAATGTCAATCAAGTAACCAATACAAGCACAAAACTGCGTCAATTTTGTTTCATGTACTTTTCACCCACAAAATTCGTGTTGACTTGAAAAAACGAAAAGAACACGACATAATACGTATGGAAAAGTAGATTAACGTTTACTTACTTTTGTGGCTTATTGCATAAAATACAATCCAATTTTCTTGTTTACTTGTGCTGCTGTCAAATTGTTAAAAAACCAACCGTTACTTAGGAACTACACAAACTGATCGAAAAATAAAACTGGCCGAATTCAGCATTTGTGCCATCTAAGTACAAAAGCGAGAAGTTTTTACGACAATATATTTTTGTTAGTATAGCGTCAATATTGTTTGGATTGTTAATTGCAATCAGAGAGTCGAAGTGGCAAGATCAAAAATCAAAAGTGTTTCAAAAAAATTAATAGTTTTTCCTGTTTCTCATTTGTTTTATTAAAACCGGGTTAGATTCTCCCGTCACTTACTTTGTGGTGCCTAACAAAACATTTTGAACTAGTGAACACTCCTGAAAATCGAGTGCACACACCTACAACCTGTTTGTTGAAATTGAGCAGCGGATTGGTCTTGTTGCAGTTGGTAGTCAATATAATTTTCTGAACATTATGCCAAAGAACAGATGATTTGAGACAAGCGTTTGGTTCGTCGGTTGGCATTGAACGTGGTATAACTGGTAGCGTCTGACGAAAATCACCAGACAGCACAATGAGTGCGCCTCCGAATGGCTCTGTATTACTTCTTAAATCTTGGAGCGTCCGATTGAGTGCTTCCAATGACTTTTTGTGGGCCATTGTGCATTCATCCCATACTATTAGTTTACATGTTTGCAAAACATTTCTTATTAATGAATTCTTTTTTATGTTGCTTGTGGATGTCTCAGTAAATTGCATGTTCAATGGCAATTTGAATGAAGAATGCGCTGTTCTATCTCCATCCAAAAGAGTTGCTGCAATGCTACTTTGTGAACGAATCCGAATGGCCGCCAAAATTAATGATAAGAGAAATATGTTGGCTGTTCCACTGAGTACATCGAGGAAAAACAAACCGCCGATTTGTCGTGAAATTACATTCATAATACGGTTATATGCGTTGTGTTGTTGTATCGTCAAATTGTTGCTCTCTGCGCAAATCTCTATCGTATACATCGTCTGCTAATCGATTCGATGCAACCATTCCTAATTGAATGAGCGTTTTGTTGACGATTGATAAACATTTCTCATCAATCATGATTAGCGCTTCGTTATATATTTCCGGTGAGAATTATATGCTTGCGTTGTTGCTGGTTTGGCGCACTCGATGTAAAATATCTTCACTCATTTGATCTTTGTATTTTTCCCACAAATCTTTCAGATTAGACGGGAAGCAAGTTGTCAAAATGATGGAAAATAGTGTGCGAATCTGGTGCGGTTGGCAAGTGAGTGATGCGTCCGCTAGTGACGTATCCCAATGTGTATCATTTTCCAGTAATTTTAATTTCTGGCATACTTCACGATTAGTTTGGCATAATTGTGCATCAACTGTTCTCAATTGTTGAAACGATGCGGATCCGCGTACATTAACTAACAATATTCGCAAGTTAAAGCATTTTGCATTGCTGGGATGAACAGTATACAATCTACTCAATGCATCGGTTGAATATAAATTGTTGTATCGTTCTACAGTGTTTCCTTGTTTGCATCTTTGAAATTTGTTTGATGTAGCATTCCATGAGAAGTACGTTAGCACCTCTGAGTACAGCAAGGTCCTAGCGAATTCATCTTCTTCATTCGACTGTTTCTCTGGATCGTGATTGTGCAGTTTTCACTCAAATAGTTTGACGACGTGCTGCACGTTGCTCATCTTATTCCTTGGCTCGTAACGTTTGATAGCGTAGCCGAGCGGCACTTAAACGTAGTTAACGCGCATCATCTGTTTACAGTGCTCGTGATCGCGCTAAATTCATGCGATTGCTTTGTATTCATTGTGAGCGTTGTTCTTGGGTCTCAGTTGCTCGTGCGGCTCTAACTCAGAGCGATTTACGTATATTTCGCCCAATAAATCGTCGTCGTGGCATCGTATTTCTTTGGATGCTATACTAAACTATAGTGGAAAGTATATTTACCTGCCCAATAGATCTTTTCTTCGGGAGTTAACAACAAACAAAAAGTAATCACAAATTGACAAATTTTAAACTGAACACATATATTAAATAAGAATGTATATCCTATTGAAACAATATTTAATTCATTTGTACATACCTGAAAAATAGCCAGGAACACTTATTTTATTTCACTCTAATCGGGAATAACGGGCATACGGATATAAACAAATCAGTATTAAATTACACAATATGATTAAAATATTGGTTGAAATAATCGACGACGGTATTATAGTCGTGTTGTGAAAATTATATTATGAAAAACGAAAGATATTTTTCAAATTAAACCAATTTTACATGTACAACATTTTGTTTCAAAGGATATTTCTTGTAGAAAATGTAACCATTTAAAGTATTTATTTATTTATTTAGATCAACAGTACAAAATACCTCTGATCGACATACGTCAACATAAAATACAATCAAAGTCATTATAAAAAGAACAGAAAAAATCAAAAATTAAAATTTAAAATAATCGAGAATGTTTCTCTGAAAAACGTTCCTCGATATCTCAAAATCGAACAAATTTTCAACCGAGTTCAACAGAACCATCGATTTGTAGATCAATTCATTCTTTCCGTAATTTGTATTTCTATTAGGTAACTGCAAAAGTGCACGTCTTCTCAAATTATGAGACGATACATAAAACGAATAAAGCTCTAAAAGCTCAGAGCAGTCAATGTGTCCCAGAATCATGTCACGCGCAAACATAGCAATCGCCGAGTCCCTACAAGCACTAAACGGTTCCAGAGATAATAACTGGCATCTCCCATTGTAAGGTGGCAAAATATAATTCGGGTCACGGCCGTCACGAAGCAAGAAGCGAAGCGCATATTTAAGAAAAAGCTTTTGAATGCTTTCGATCCTATCTGAATAGTTATGATAAAAGGGCGACCAAATAACAGCAGCGTACTCGATATGGGATCTAACAAATGCCATATATAAAGTGCGCAGTGTTTATGGATCTGTAAATTCCGGCATTGTCTTTTCAGAAAGCCTAACATACTGTTAGTACCTTTGCAATGACGCTGTCAATATGAAAATTAAAAGACAAGTTAGGTGTGAAAAGAACACCTAAGTCTCGAATTACAGAAACTCGTTCGATCAGTACTCCGTCGATTAAATAATCGGTTAAGACAACATTCCGATCTCTTCTAAATGTCATAGTTTTACATTTGGAAATGTTACGACATAAAGAGTCTGTACTACACCATTCAACGAAATTATTGATATCAATTTGAAATGACAATGCATCAAAAATTCCCCTAATGGTTTTATAGATATTTAAATCGTCTGCGTACAAAAGAACTTCTGAGTTAGACAGGCAACTAATCACGTCATTCACAAAAATATTAAAAAGGAGTACCTTGGGGTACTCCATAGGATGCTAAAAACGTTCTGGAAATGGAGTTGTTGATTCTAACATACTGCTTTCTACCAGTCAAATATGATCGTATTCATTGCACCGGTATTTGATTTGAATCTAATTGATAGAGTTTATTAATTAACAAATCATGATCTACAATACATCCTTTTGGAAACCTAACTCAAGCGCCCCTGAAACATAATTATTAAAGATTGCGAGTTTTGTAACCGTAGATCGACCTTTATAGAAGCCATGTTGTTTTATCGTTATAACATTTTTAATTATAAAAAATAATCGGGCATTAACTAGACTTTCAAAGAGTTTCGGGATGCTTGAAAGTAAACAAATTCCACGATAATTTCGAACATCACTACATAAACCAGGCTTAAAAATTGGAATAATCGATTATATTTTCCATATTTTGGGGAAAACTCCAGACCGAAGACTAAGATTGAAAATCTTTGCCAATGGAGCCGCAAGGACATCAGCGCAATTCACCATGAAACAAGGAGGAATACCGTCAGGCCCGGCCCCCTTTTTACAATCTAGCTGATTTAAAGCTATTAAAACTTCCTGATATGTTAAAGTTAAGTTCGAGCTAATGCTTGTCTTATCACAACTAACCGAGGAGCAATTTGTGTAATTCCAAGTATATAGTCCTTCAAAAAAGTCGGCAAATAGATTGCATGTCGCTTGGTTATCATTTGAAACTATACCATTTAAATGCATTTGAACAGGATATCCACTAGATAAAAAAATTGATTTGAACAGGATATCCACTAGATTAAATATAAAAGGTTAGTACTTTTTCAAACTAAACCAATTTTACACGTACAACATTTTGGCAAAGGATATTTCTTGAAGAAGATGAAATTTTTGAATATTAAAAGTTACTAAAAGGTACTTTTTCAAATGAAATCAATAAAATGACTCAAAATGAATTGTATACATATTTGTATAATGTCTTTCCTTCAAATTTATTTTAGTTGGTAGCGTAGCAACGCGTGCAGGATACAGCTAGTGTACATATATAAATTATTTTGCAATTCATTAATTTCCAAACACCCCAAGTAGCAATTTTTGGTTTCAAATATGTTTTAGAAACGATCCGAAACCCCGGATTCAAAACCAAAAAGTTTCTCAAATTGTTTCTGAAACGTTTTAGATACCAAACCAAATCGTTGCTGACATCGGCATTGGCCGCGTATTTTGAAACAATTACGTTTTATTTGCTCTACACTGAAGTCAGTTTTAAATGGAAAATAAAAAACTGAAAAAAAATTTTGCTACGGTTTTAAACCGTTGTCTAACTTGTTTCAATTAAGCCAATCAGTTTTTTTGAAACAGCACAGGGCTAAATTTTCTTAGTTTTAATAAAACCAAAACGTTTTTCTAAAACCGAAAATATCCCATTCTCAACAGGTTTAAAAAATCTAAAAAGTACCAAAACTACTAAAGAAAACAATTCCCCCCTCCTCTCCCCTCCAAAGTTTTATCCCAGTTTCCATGACTTTCGATCTCGCCAAATTTCCACTTTATCGTTCAGATAACAATGAAAATAAATAATAAAACACAGGAGTCTGTTATTAACATTTCAATCATATTTAATAATTTTATTGCAATTAATTTTTCAAATTATAATTTAATTAAGAACAAAACACTAAATTAATATTAAAATTCAAACACTATATTAATATTTAAAAAAAAATCTAGAATTGACGACTTGCACCGTAGGTCTAGTGGATGGAATTGTAACCGAGAAAATATTGTAACCAATTTTCGCAGTAAAGTTATATGGAAACATGATACAAATTACTTTAATTTTAATTAATTAAAATTTAAAAGAATAACACAAAATGCCACCAATACATAATGTAAGGTATGTATTTCCTCAATTTTATTTATTTGGTTCAATTTTAGTATTAAAAGTGTCATAAAATAGTGTACAAATTTGCATAAATTTTATTTTGTTTTTTACACTAAATATATTTACCACTATAATTACATCATATTTATTACAAGATAAAAAGAAACCAAACGGCAAAATTATATATTATATTGTATTCAATAACGCGCAAAATTAATATCAAATTTATACAATTTTAACACTGTTTTTTGGCATCCTTTTTAATATAAAATTGAACCAATTCAATCAAATTTAGGAAATCCATACTTTACATTATGTATTGATGGTATTTTTGTTGGATTATTTTAAATTTGAATTATTTAAAATTAAAATTTTATTTGAATAATATTTCCATATAATTATATACTACTATGAAAATGTTTTTACATTAATTTCAAACTTATAAACCCATTACTAGAGGGGCTTCTTATACTTTTCCACTCGTCAATTAAAGTTATTTAATTTTAGCAAGTTTTTCGGCTGCACAAATTATAACTTGCAGTCATGGATTGAATGAAAAGAAACAACACTTTACTTTATAATTTCTTTTTAGTTATAATAAATTTATTTGTTTTATAATTTTTAATCACTGCGTTGGTCGGAGGTTACAATAATTCTGATTTTAATTTTATATTATACAATGCAAGAAAGAAAAAAAGAAGAGAAGTATGTATATAATATACTTCTAAGAATTAGAGTAAAATGCATTGACGAAAATGCAAATGCAGATGTAATTATATTTATTGAAATAAATTTTAGTCAAAACAAAAACAAGAATTATTATTTATTATATTATGTTACGTTAAAATGAAATGCTGATTAACAATTATTAAGAACGTTATTATATGTATGTTATTACATTAAAATGAAATGCTGATTATTAAGAATAAAATATTATTATGATATTATTATATTGAAGATAATATTGAGGTTGTTGTTGTAGGTTGCTGACTCGTCGTTGAAGACGGTGAGTCCACCGGACGTAACTCCTCCCCTCTAAGAGATGGCCAAAATCTCCAGGATTTGTGGGCATCAGTAATTACATTTTTATTGTTTCCAGATCGCCTTCTGTTGATGAATATTACTAGAAAATACATAATTATTATTAGTAGAATGAGGAAAAGGATTCCCCATGAAACGTATTGATGAGTTTCATTGCGTAATGTTTTATGATGGAATGTTTTAATTTCTTCATTATTCTGAATCACCCATTCCTTTAATTTGGTAATGTTGATAGGCTCGTATACTGTATCGATGATAATACCGTTATATGGCTGAAGGATTGTAGTATCAATAAATGTACCCATTATTTGATTAGAGTACCGTTGATTATTTATGTCAATTGTGCAGTTGGAGAAATGAATTAGTTTAATTCCTCCAATATTTTTCTGCTTTTGGTTGCATGTTGATGAGATTTCCGTTGGTTGTTTTGTGGAGATGAAGAGATATTGTGGAAGTATTTGACGTATTTCATCCATATGTAAGGTATTTGTTAAATTGCAGGCTGCTGGTTGATTGTAGATAATTTGTGTGATGCAATTATTTTTACTCTTGCCTATACTTCCTTGTTGACAATATAATATATCTTCTACTTGGTTACATGGCGTAATTATTTCCTGGTATATCTGATCATTGGAAATGATATAATTGTAGGTGATAGGAATGGTATAGGATTGATTAATATTAATAGGTTGGATAAAATAATGAAATAACTTTTCGCTGTGGAGGTTTGGTATTTGAATAGATAAAATTATATTTGAATGATTGTAGTAGGCTTGTAACGATAATAGATCGTACAAGCTATTTTCGGATTTGATGAAAACGTCTTGTTTCAACAAGTGGTCATTTATATAGTGAAGTTCTTCATTGTTTAATATATGGCGAGATATTACTTGAAGTTTAGCTAAAACAATTATTTCTATTATATCTTCTAGATGTTTATTTAAATATTCAATATTGTATCGTATTTGATATAGATGTTGTTCCAATTTCAAAATATTCAATAAATTTTGACTATGATTTCTATTTATTTCTAATTCCTGTTTTGTTATTCTTGTATGATTATTAATAAATTCCCTAATGTCATTAAATCTTTCTATCATTTTAATATTAATGTTAGTCTGGTCGTTAATTTTTTGTCGCAGTTTGTCGTCGTTATTGTTGAGTTCTTCTATAGCTTTACTAATTTGTATATAATCGTCATTGTCCATATTTCCAGTTATACTCTTAATTATAGATCCTAGTCCGTTGACTAAGCCTCTTTTAGTTTTATATTTTGGTTTTAAGGATTTTAACATGGCTTCGAGTTCGTCTAGTTGTGTTATTAACAAGGTTATTTTACGATCGTATAATGTACTTAGTTCGCTATTGTTTCTGACTGTTTCCTGTATGGAAAAAAGATTGTCGTCTATCTCTAGTATATTTTGATCATAGTCATTCAAATCGATTATATGCAAAAGTCGATTTGTTCCTGTGATAATTCTAGCTTTCCCTAATTTTATCGGAATTAACCCCTTGTTGTCATCATAGTTGATAATTTCCATTGATTGTGTATTAACATCCTGGCACCTGTAAGAGTTTTTTGATTTTAGCTTTATGAACTTTTCGTTTGTTAGTCTGTACTGTGATTTTGTTATCTTTTAGGACTATATGTTTTTGGAATCTGGGATCTAATTTATTCCTTCTATTATTCTTTTCGTACACTACTTCATTTACATTGAACGTAGGTGGGTTTTTCCTAGTTTTGTTGAGATTTTCAATAAGTTTTTCTCTGTCATGTTTGTTACGCATGTGTACTAATTCTCGTATTTTGTCATAATCTTTTTGGTGCTGTATTAGGTAGTCGTGTAGATTTGTCGGATTTTCCCTATGAGGAAATACTTCCTGTCTTTGATAATGCCCATTTTTTAATTCGAACGGAGTCATTTGAATGCTAGAGTGTATTGAATTGTTGTATGTTATAATAGAATCGGACATTAACTCATCAGGACTATGTTCGGGGTTTTTTGCTTTTAATACGCGATAGATTTTGATGAGGGTTGAATGGAACCTTTCAACTGGTGAGTTACCCGTTGATGATTTGGGAGATGTCAGGTGCAGTTGTATTTTGTATAGACTGCAAAATTGTTTAAAGACAATAGAAGTGAATTCGGTTCCTCTATCTGTGATTAATTTAGTAGGGATGCCGTGAATGGCAAAGAAGTCTTTCATGAGTTTACAAACTTCTACTCCTTCTGAGACTTGAAGTGGGATCGCTGATCCAAATTTTGTGAATTTATCAATAATTGTTAAATACTTTCTTTTATTTATGGCAAAAATGTCTATATGGATAATTTCCATAGGTTTACTAGGAGTTTCTGTTAGTTCTAATTTAATTGGTCTTTCGTTCCGATTGTATTTGAGAGTTTGACAAATCTCACATTTATTTATAATACTATTTATCAAGACTTTTAATTTCGGGAAATAGTATTTCCGTTTGATTCTTTGGGTATTTTCTAGAATACCACGATGATTACTTTCTGTGTGTTGTTCTAGTATAAGGTTCTTTTGCTGTTCTTCATCCACTATATCTATGGCTACGTATTTACTACGGACTATTCTATAATTTGCTTGATCGAAATGGTTTTTTATGATTGAATTAAGAAGTCTGAAACTGTCTTGTTCATAAACTATTCCTGTTACTTTGTTCGGAACTACGTAATCTTTGATTATTTGTGTTAGTATTTGTTCACTGAAGTGATGACTTCTGATAGTAAATCTTTTTTTTCTCTTAAAGAGGATTTTAAAATCTACTTTAAGGTTTTCTTTTATTGATTGATCTGGTTGAAAAATAATTTGGGTATTAAATTCATTTAATACGGTTTCGGTAGTGGGAATGGTGTCTTTTCTTTACTCAGCTAAGGGAATATTCATTCCTTCTGACCATTCAGAATTTGAGCTGGCACTATGAATATTGACCTCCATTAATTCAATATTTTCCGGCATCATACGGGATAAGGCATCGGCATTGGTATTGCGGGTTCCTTTTTTATATACGATTTCGTATTCGAATTCTTCCAATTGCAATCTCCAACGAACTAGTTTGGAGTTTGGATTTTTTAATGACATTAGCCATGTGAGTGGCTTATGGTCAGTTACAATTTGAAATTTCCTACCGTAAAGGTATGGACGAAAGTATTTCACGGACCATATTATTGCTAATAACTCCTTCTCGATTGTGGAGTAGTTCTGCTCTGTTTGTGTTAGCGTTCGGCTGGCATAGCATATAGGTAAATCTTGTCCTATTGTGCCCTGGGAAAGTACAGATCCTATTGCAACGTTACTTGCGTCTGTGGTTAGCACGAATGGTCGGCTAAAATCTGGATACTGCAATATTGGATCGTAACATAATAATTTTTTGCATTCTTCGAAACAAGTAATATATCTTTTATCAAGAATAATATTTCTGTCTTTTCGAAGACAATCAGTCAGTGGTTTGGTTAAGTTAGCGAAGTTTTTGATGAACTTTCGGTAATAACCTAACAACCCGAGGAAGGATTTTATTTGTTTTTCTGTCTTTGGGACAGGAAACTCTCTTGCCTCAATCTTTTCCGGATTGGGTTTGACTCCTTCTGCGGTGACTAAATGGCCTAGGAATGCTACTTCACGGTGGAGGAACTCTGATTTATCCAACTGGACTTTCAAGTTGGCTTGCCCTAACTTTGTAAATACTTGATTTAAACTGTCTAAGTGTTCTTTTAGCGACGTTGAAAAAACTATAATGTCATCCATGTAACAAAGACATAGTTTACCTTGTAGGTCTTTGAGGACATTGTCCATCACACGTTGAAATGTGGATGGCGCGTTTTTTAGTCCGAAAGGCATACGAATATATTCGTAGTGCCCATGGTCTACAGAAAATGCCGTCTTTGGTATATCTGTAGGGTTGACTTCGATCTGGTGAAATCCAGAGGCTAAGGCTAACGTCGAGAAATACATACATCTACCCAATTTGTCCAATATTTCCGTGATATTGGGCAAAGGGTACTTGTCGTAGTATAGTTTGCTCGTTTAGCTTCCTATAGTCGACTACTAATCTCCATTTGGATTTCCCGCTGGCATCTGCCTTTTTCGGTACTATCCATATGGGTGCACTTTTTTTGATTTGGGAATTCACTTCCTCTTTGTGTATGTAGGGGTACCTATAACTTTTACTGAAAATGGGTTTCTCTTTGATGAGATTGATCTCGTGTTTAACTTGGTTTGTGAATGTAAGGGGTTGGTCTTCTTTTAAGAATATGCTTTCGTGTTTTCTACAAAGTTTAAGGATTGCTTGAGATTCTTCACTATTTAAATGGTCAATTCGAATGAGATTTGATATATCTTGACTGTCTTTTGTGCCAAGTGATGTAACAGAAGCGTAATTTATTTCTGTTTTATAATCTGATAATGGTTCAACTTTTATAGGTTGTTCAAAAATAAAGGTTTTTTGGTTGATTTGAAACATTGATTACTTCCATTGGAGCATGCCAGTTATCTGCATTATATATTCCTTCCGGTATCACTAATTGATCATCTATTTGTATAGGTTTTATGTAAAAGTTTCCATTTAAGAAATCTACTGGAACTTTAACTATTAATTTATCTCGTGCAGAGATTTTATATACCGGAGACATGAAATTGGGTTTAAATAACAAGGGTATTTTAACTTTGTCGGTTTCAAGAGTAGAATTCTTGAAATCGAGACGAATGTTGAGTTTTTGTATTAACTCGAGACCGATGAGTCCATCAAAGTAATTGTGGAATCGAAAGGAAAGAAATTCTAGAGGTTCTTTTGTTTGAAACTCTTGGAGTCCAAGTATTGTTACTTGGTCTTCTACTTCGTGTGTTTGGAAAACAGTTGTTATTTTTATGGGTTTTATTTTGGTTATCCGTGAAGGATGGATATGCTTTGGATCGATAAACGATTTGTTGGCGCCTGTATCTATTAACAATTTTAATGTGGTTTTTGGATTAAGTTTTACATGTATGTACGGTAATAATCCAGTTTGAAATGAATTTATATTTATGTACCCGATGGTTCTATCGAGGGGGGTATGAGAAAATCCGTATCATCAATCTCGTTTATTTCAAGTGAGTGCGATTCGTATTCATACTCCGTATCTAAATTTGGAAAATAGTTCTGATCTTGAGGAATTTCTTCCTGTAAGCCGGAATCCGTGTGGGCTATTTCTGGATTTTCTAAGTTAAATAATTCCTGAGATGTGAATCTCGGTGTAGCTGTTGGTTGAAATACTTGTCTTGGTTGATATCCCTGATTTGGTTTATAATTATTATTATAATTGTTACTTTGGTTTGCCGTATGTTGTTTATATTTATTGCTAATGGATGTGGTATCCATAGGCTCAGGTTTCGGTTGAGGCTTTGGCGGAAGTAAGGCAGGTGGTTTGTTATATTGGAAGTTATTTCTAAATTGGGTACTAAAATTATTTTTAAATTGCTTGTGATTATAATATTCGTTATGTGGGGTTTGTTCGTATGATTTGTGTGGTAATGAAACATTCAACTTGGGTTGGAATGGCTGATTATACAACCTTTGAAAATGGTAATTTGGTTGTGGAATATTATATACTATTTTCCGTTGAGAATTTTGAGGAATGTAAGTGGGTTTGTTTTTAATATAGTGCATATTTTGCTCAGTGATGCATAGTGAAACTGCATCCGCTATATTTTTAGGATCCCTAGCTCTTATCATCGAACCCATAGGTTCCTTGATGCCTACCAAAAAGGTCGCTAAACACATTTCTTTATATAAGGTGTCTTTAATAGCTCTTGCTGTGAGATTATTTTCATTTAACTTTAGGTTATTAATCATTGTGCTTTGAATATCAATTATTTTGGAAAAATACTTCTCAATGGTATCATTTCCTTGATGAAGTGTATGTAAATCTCTAATGAGACTTACCTCATTTCTTTTATCCGCATAATGCGTGGTCAAATTTTCTTTAATGGAATTCCAATCTAAAGGGGTTCCATACATATTGAGGATTTCATCTGCCTCATTTATTATTTTATTACGAATAGCTCGTAAAAATGTTGTTGGGATTTTACCCTTACCTAATACTGACTCGCATTGTTCTACTATTTCATTGACATTATCGATGAACTCGTGCAGAGTGTGTTTTGATCCCTCAAATTTAGGCAAATCCCTAATGGAATCTGGTAGCTTAAGGCAATTAATTAAACTATTTATGTTTTCTATTGACATTTTGTCAGGATGATTTATCTTTAAAATTTCTTGAACTGTGTCTTTTTCTATTGAATCAATATCTTCGTTATTTATTTTTATTTTTTCTATTAAGTTAACTAATTCTTCCATAAACCGTGGATTAACTAATTTATTTTATATTTTTCACTTTTCTAACACCATTATTTTAAAAAAAACTTCATTCAATATTCACTTTTCTTATTTTTATTAAAACTATATTATTCCGTAAACCGCGGAATCTATTCTAATATCTTCACTAAGATATGTTCTTGTTTAACAAGACAGTCCTCATATGCCGTGAGGTTGAGAATTAAAGGTAAGGATTTTATGTTTTATTCGATGGATTTGATCACATATATGTATAAAATGCCACTTACCACGTAACCAGTGTGATTATTACTAATTTGTAATTATTAATTAGTTTCAGCATGTTCTTAAGTAAAAAAAAAATTCGAAGCACTTTATACCGCTAAACCGCCGGTATTTAACTTTTACGTTAACACTTTGATTTTATTTCACTTTAGAAAACACTGACTGTCTTTGGATTTTAGAAAAAATCCTCTAACGGCTGCGCCAATTATAACTTGCAGTCATGGATTGAATGAAAAGAAACAACACTTTACTTTATAATTTCTTTTTAGTTATAATAAATTTATTTGTTTTATAATTTTTAATCACTGCGTTGGTCGGAGGTTACAATAATTCTGATTTTAATTTTATATTATACAATGCAAGAAAGAAAAAAAGAAGAGAAGTATGTATATAATATACTTCTAAGAATTAGAGTAAAATGCATTGACGAAAATGCAAATGCAGATGTAATTATATTTATTGAAATAAATTTTAGTCAAAACAAAAACAAGAATTATTATTTATTATATTATGTTACGTTAAAATGAAATGCTGATTATTAAGAATAAAATATTATTATGATATTATTATATTGAAGATAATATTGAGGTTGTTGTTGTTGTTGTAGGTTGCTGATTCGTCGTTGAAGACGGTGAGTCCACCGGACGTAACTCACGCGACTAGCGGGTTGGTGCCGATTTTATGTACTCTTTTAAAAAAAATTTATTATCATGTACAGTGTAATCTGCATATTTCTTTTTTACATCAATCATAATAATTTGCTGGACTTCCTGAAAGGGTAGAAATGGTTTTTTTAAATTGGTTCCACCCCACGAATATAAGACAAGCACATCCCATTTACATCCCAATCAATCAAAAATTTTGATTTTATTTTACCAATTTTAACATTAAAATCCTTTGAAAATATTCAAAGAATCAATATTTTTTAGTACCAGTGGTAGGCTGTTCCAGATGACAATCATGTTCACCAAACAGGAGTTATTGTAAACCTTTGTTCTATTGATAGGCAAGTTGACATTTCTTGTTCGCAACGATGTAGGAAAATCTAATTTCTCATGTAAATACAATGGTACACCCGATTTAATAATAGGGAAAATAAAAACCGCAGTTCTATAGCAATAAAATTCAAACAAGCCACATCCAATAATAGAAACCTTAAATTCAGATACATGGTCAAACTTCCTAAGGTCATAAACATACCACAGTTAATAAATATTACATCACAATAGGTGAAAATTGGTATAATCAGACTTTTAACAAGATATATGCGTAAATTCACTGGACAAAACATTTTTATTAACCTAAGCGAGTATAAACTATAATTAACGCGCTGGCATAGGTATTTTATATGATCACTTGGATTGAGTTTTGGGTTTAATATTAGTCCTAAATTATTAACTGTAGGCACAAATGAGATATTATTCTTGGCCCGTAAGGAAACATTTTTAAGATCAGCATTAAGTCGTATGACAATCGCATCCAACTCTGAAAAGTCGCCACCAATATACAATTGCAAATCATAAGCATAAAGATGATATCGACAATTCCGAATATGCCAAAGCAGATCATTAATATAAATGGAGAAAAGTAAAGGCCCCAATATAGAACCCTGAATCACCCCAGTAAATACTCCTCGAATACTAGATTGAACTTCTCCATGCTTTACGAATTGTTTGCGGTTGCTCAAATAAGAATGAAGCAACATAATAGCAGAATTCGAAAATTTATAATACAAATGTAACTTCTGAAGCAAGTGGATATGGTTAACACAATCAAAAGCTTTAGAAAAGTCTAAAAGGACTAAAATACCGAATGAATTGACCTTGTCTAGAATAGCTGATAGATCATCAACTATATGCACCAGTGCAGTGGTAGTGCTATGACCAGGCTTATATCCTGATTAGAATTTGCTTAAAAAATCAAACCGGATAAGGTGCTCGGTAATTTGGAGTTGAATGATTTTCTCTAGTACCTTTGATAGGGCCGGCAAAATACTTATCGGACGAATATCACCAATACCAGAAACCATATCCTTTTTAGGTAGAGGAATGATAGAAGCAACCTTCCACAAATCAGGAAACACCGATTATTTACCAGAACTTCGTTTTTATCATTCGACTGATTTAAATTTTGAAGAACTTTAGAATTTTGACCAATTAATTTGGCAATTTTGCCAAGCATGTCGGTAAAATTGTTTTTAGAAAAATAATGGTCATCCGTAATTGATTGATGCACATTTCATTGAGCAGCTATGGGTCGTCGGTAGTACGAGTAAGTGCGTTATTATCTTCAGAGCTGATTACTAAGGATTTGCGACCTTCACTGTTTCTGCATTTTGTGCATAACCAAACAATACGATTATTGGCAATGTCGCCGAATAGGTTTTTGCTTACACCAGCACATTTCCGATGGAAAAAATTGGAGCAATTGCATACCAGTTTTATAGATTTTTGTTATATTTTGCTGACAAATTGAACACAGCTGCATATTGATTAACAATTACAAATTTGATGGAGATTAATAGGCAACTTTTATAGAGTTAACAGATAACAACAAGTTTATTGATCATAGAAATACCGGTTGTGATTTAAATAAATTGAAACAATTTTACGATCATAAAATTTGTTTAAACTTACGAAAACTGCATTTTAATTTAATTTATAGTTATTGTTCAAGGTGTGCATGATAAGTTTATGATGATGACATGCAATTTTTAACTTTAATTACATAGTTCATACTGAAAACGCACAATTAAACTAAGAACTATCAAGCAATGCGCTATGACGTTATAATTTTCCAGAGTACATCAGAAATTTACATTAGATAATCAATTCGCTTTTATTTAAATCACTTGATATAAATTCACATAATACTGATTATTCAACAGTCAAACCTCGTTATCATGCACTACCACCAATATAAAACTTAAAGTTTTTGGTTCTATTATCACAAATTCCAAACTAAGTTTAATAATTTGCACAGAGCAATTAGAAAATCACGTCCGATTTTTATTCTTGCATCTATAAATTTTCGATGTAATCAACCAATTTGAACTACTAATTTTATGCCCAAAATTTTTAATATTTATCAACATTAGAACTTGCGATAAAATGAAATTTTTAACCCCATTTTAGTTTTGAAATTGCAAACTAATTTTTGAAATCACAAACTACGCAAATTTTCTATATCAAATTTTTAAACTGAATTTGAAAAGTCGAAAAATCGAACATTTTAATTTTACATACGAAATTTTTGCAAGTCGAATTTTTTTAATAATTGTTGGGTTGTTTCTATTCAAATTTTCTTTTAAAATGGTTCAAATTAAATATCGAAAATTATGTTCCTACGAGCCAATACATA
Source organism: Tipula helvola (assembly GCA_963556165.1). NCBI lineage: Eukaryota > Metazoa > Arthropoda > Insecta > Diptera > Tipulidae > Tipula > Tipula helvola. Next base: position 170,222,344 of record OY744483.1, on the reverse strand, counting down.
CTTAATTTGAGAAATAAAGACTTTTGAACAAAAAGTACTTTTTTCTTAATCATCTAAATATTTGTTTGTGCAATCCGGTGCTTTTAGGCCTATTAAAATTTCTCGCAGTATATTTACACCAGAGTTGCGGAGTCGGTATCATTTTTTTTCGATTCGGATTCCGACTCTTTTATTGTAAAAATATATGTCTGTGAAGTTGCCACGAAAAGTTAGCATGAAAAACCCAATGGCAATACCAATGGTTTGCATTTTTAATATTTTACTTTTATTATAAGTCAACAAAGTAGTAAAAGCACAGACAGGAATATCAGTAAGAACTAAACTAAAATCAACTTAATTGAACCTCAAACGAATCCCTCAAACCAACGCTAAACTCAACAAATACTCAACCCCAAATCAGTCTTTAACTAAACTCCTAACTCAACCCACAACTCAACCCCTATTTCAACGTTCAATTCAAATCATCAACACAGTTCGAAAACTACATACTTTGATGAACTAAACTTATTATAATCTGTACCACAACCATCAACTCAACTCCCAACTAAATCCCAAACTGAACCCTATCGCTTAACCCATTTTAACACCCTAGTCCACAACAATTCAACCCTCAACAAAACGCCCAACTTAACCCTCAAATTAACCCGCCAACTGAACGCCTTTTTGAACCCTAACTCAACACTAACTCGACCAAAAATTCAGCCCTCAACTTAACCCGAAACTCAATGCCCTCCTGAACCCGTAAATCACAATCCGAAAGCTGCATATGTCTATGAACTCAACTCAATCCCAGCTTAATCCCAACTCAACGTCTAAATCAATCCTCGAATCAACCCGATTCGGAAAAAATAATTTATTTAATACTCTACTTAATTTATGAATTGTAGGTTTTTGAAAGTTGTGCGAGCTTGTCTAAGAGTTTAACATACAGTTCTAGTGGAAATAAATTTAAATTATAAAATATAAAGGGCTGAAACCTCACGAGGTGATAAGAACTTCGGTCTTTGGTGTCTTCAATGGGGATAGTATTCACCGGTATCGTAAAACTTGTGTGACAGTTTTGACAGTACCTACTAATTTCTATTTTAACCAACATATATTTACTTATACAACAACAGTCACACTTCATCCAGAAATCATCTTGGAATACCAGAATTTCATCCAAAAAACATTTTAGAATCCCATTTCCAAGACACACGTCGAAGTTCATCGTAATCGGTTGAGAAATGGGCAACTTCCATAATACTTGGCCATATTGCACAACTTCATCCAAAACAATTTTAGAATCCCATTTTCAACGCACATGTGATGAGAAATAGTCAAATTTCATCATACTTGGTCATATTCTAGAATTTTATCCAAAAATCATTTTAGAATCCCATTTCCAACGCACATGTCGAATTTCATCTTAATCGGTTCAAAAATAGGCAACTTCCATCATACTTGGTCATATTCCAGAGCTTTATCCAAAATATATTTTAGAATTCCATTCCCAACACACATGTCAAATTTGATGATACCCGGTTAAGGAATAGCCAAGTTCCATCCTACTTGGCCATATGATACACATATCAAATATTCCCATTTACTACTTGGCCATATTCCAGAACTTCATCCATAACTCATTTAATTTTCCCATTTCCAATACACATGTTGAATTTCATCATAATCGGTTGAGAAATGGGGAAGTTCCATCAAATTTGGCCATATTCCAGAACCTCATCCAAAACTCATTTTAGAATCCCGCCATTTCCAACACACATATCAAATTTCATAATAATAGGTTGAGAAATGGGCAAGTTCCATCATACTTGGCCATATTATACTGACCTTGTGGGTCAAAAGGCACTTCCTTACTTACTTCATTTTTTTTTTTTTGTAATTATATGTATATGTGATAAAGCTATAACTTTTGTAATGAAATAAATAAAAATAAATAAAAAAATAATCCAGAACTTCATACAGAAATCATCTTGGAATCCCAGAATTTCGTTAAAAAAACATTTTACAATCCCATTTCCAATACACATGTCGAATTTCATCGTAATCGGTAGAGAAATAGGCAAGTTCCATCATACTTGGCCATATTCCAGAACTTCATCCAGAAATCATCTTGGAATCCCAGAATTTCATCCAAAAAACATTTTACAATCCCATTTCCAATACACATGTCGAATTTCATCATAATCGGTAGAGAAATGGGCAAGTTCCATCATACTTGGCCATATTGCAGAACCTCATCCAAAACTCATTTTAGAATCTCATTTCCAACACACATATGAAATTTCATAATAATCGGTTGATAAATAGGCAAGTTCCATCATACTTGGCCATATTCCAGAACTTCATCCAGAAATCATCTTGGAATCCCAGAATTTCATCCAAAAAACATTTTACAATCCCATTTCCAATACACATGTCGAATTTCATCATAATCGGTAGAGAAATGGGCAAGTTCCATCATACTTGGCCATATTGCAGAACCTCATCCAAAACTCATTTTAGAATCTCATTTCCAACACACATATCAAATTTCATAATAATAGGTTGGAAAATAGGCAAGTTCCATCATACTTGGCCATATTCCAGAACTTCATCCAGAAATCATCTTGGAATCCCAGGATTTCATCCAAAAAACATTTTACAATCCCATTTCCAATACACATGTCGAATTTCATCGTAATCGGTAGAGAAATGGGCAAGTTCCATCATACTTGGCCATATTGCAGAACCTCATTCAAAACTCATTTTAGAATCTCATTTCCAACACACATATCAAATTTCATAATAATAGGTTGGGAAATAGGCAAGTTCCATCATACTTGGCCATATTCCAGAACTTCATCCAGAAATAATCTTGGAATCCCAGAATTTCGTCCAAAAAACATTTTACAATCCCATTTCCAATAAACATGTCGAATTTCATCATAATCGGTAGAGAAATGGGCAAGTTCCATCAAATTTGGCCATATTCCAGAACCTCATCCAAAATTCATTTTAGAATCCCGCCATTTCCAAAACACAAATCAAATCTCATAATAATCGGTTGAGAAATAGGCAAGTTCCATCATACTTGGCCATATTCCAGAACTTCATCCAGAAATCATCTTGGAATCCCAGAATTTCATCCAAAAAACATTTTAGAATCCCATTTCCAATACACGTGTCGAATTTCATCGTAATCGGTTGAGAAATGGGCAAGATCCATCATACTTGGCCATATTGCAGAACCTCATCCAAAACTCATTTTAGAATCCCATTTCCAACACACACATATCAAATTTCTTAATAATAGGTTGAAAATAGGCAGGTTCCATCATACTTGGCCATATTCCAGAAACTCATCCAGAAATCATCTTGGAATCCCAGAATTTCGTCCAGAAAACATTTTAGAATCCTATTTTCAATACACACGTCGAATTTCATCGTAATCGGTTGAGAAATGGGCAAGTTCCATCATACTTGGCCATATTCCAGAACTTCATCCAGAAATCATCTTCAAATTTCAGAATTTCATCCAAAAAAAATTTGCAATCCCATTTCCAATACACATGTCGATTTTTATCATAATCGGTAGAGAAATTGGCAAGTTCCATCATACTTGGCAATATTGCAGAACCTCATCCAAAACTCATTTTAGAATCTCATTTCCAACACGCATATCAAGTTTCATAATAATCGGTTGATAAATAGGCAAGTTCCATCATACTTGGCCATATTGCAGAACTTCATCCACAAATCATCTTGGAATCCCAGAATTTCATCCAAAAAACATTTTACAATCCCATTTCCAATACACATGTCGAATTTCATCGTAATCGGTAGAGAAATGGGTAAGTTCCATCATACTTGGCCATATTTCAGAACCTCATCCAAAACTCATTTTAGAATCTCATTTCCAACATACATATCAAATTTCATAATAATAGGTTGAGAAATAGGCAAGTTCCATCATACTTGGCCATATTGCAGAACTTCATCCACAAATCATCTTGGAATCCCAGAATTTCATCCAAAAAACATTTTACAATCCCATTTCCAATACACATGTCGAATTACATCGTAATCGGTAGAGAAATGGGTAAGTTCCATCATACTTGGCCACATTACAGAATCTCATCCAAAACTCATTTTAGAATCTCATTTCCAACATACATATCAAATTTCATAATAATAGGTTGAGAAATAGGCAAGTTCCATCATACTTGGCCATATTCCAAAACTTCATCCAGAAATCATCTTGGAATCCCAGAATTTCATCCAAAAAACATTTTACAATCCCATTTCCAATACACATGTCGAATTTCATCATAATCGGTAGAGAAATGGGCAAGTTCCATCATACTTGGCCATATTGCAGAACCTCATCCAAAACTCATTTTAGAATCTCATTTCCAACACACATATCAAATTTCATAATAATCGGTTGATAAATAGACAAGTTCCATCATACTTGGCCATATTCCAGAACTTCATCCAGAAATCATCTTGGAATCCCAGAATTTCATCCAAAAAACATTTTACAATCCCATTTCCAATACACATGTCGAATTTCATCGTAATCGATAGAGAAATGGGCAAGTTCCATCATACTTGGCCATATTGCAGAACCTCATCCAAAACTCATTTTAGAATCTCATTTCCAACACACATATCAAATTTCATAATAATCGGTTGATAAATAGGCAAGTTCCATCATACTTGGCCATATTCCAGAACTTCATCCAGAAATCATCTTGGAATCCCAGAATTTAATCCAAAAAACATTTTACAATCCCATTTCCAATACACATGTCGAATTTCATCATAATCGGTAGAGAAATGGGCAAGTTCCATCATACTTGGCCATATTGCAGAACCTCATCCAAAACTCATTTTAGAATCTCATTTCCAACACACATATCAAATTCATAATAATCGGTTGATAAATAGACAAGTTCCATCATACTTGGCCATATTGCAGAACTTCATCCACAAATCATCTTGGAATCCCAGAATTTCATCCAAAAAACATTTTACAATCCCATTTCCAATACACATGTCGAATTTCATCGTAATCGGTAGAGAAATGGGCAAGTTCCATCATACTTGGCCATATTACAGAACCTCATCCAAAACTCATTTTAGAATCTCATTTCCAACATACATATCAAATTTCATAATAATAGGTTGAGAAATAGGCAAGTTCCATCATACTTGGCCATATTCCAGAACTTCATCCAGAAATCATCTTGGAATCCCAGAATTTAATCCAAAAAACATTTTACAATCCCATTTCCAATACACATGTCGAATTTCATCGTAATCGGTAGAGAAATGGGCAAGTTCCATCATACTTGGCCATATTGCAGAACCTCATTCAAAACTCATTTTAGAATCTCATTTCCAACACACATATCAAATTTCATAATAATCGGTTGATAAATAGGCAAGTTCCATCATACTTGGCCATATTCCAGAACTTCATCCAGAAATCATCTTGGAATCCCAGAATTTAATCCAAAAAACATTTTACAATCCCATTTCCAATACACATGTCGAATTTCATCATAATCGGTAGAGAAATGGGCAAGTTCCATCATACTTGGCCATATTGCAGAACCTCATCCAAAACTCATTTTAGAATCTCATTTCCAACACACATATCAAATTTCATAATAATCGGTTGATAAATAGGCAAGTTCCATCATACTTGGCCATATTCCAGAACTTCATCCAGAAATCATCTTGGAATCCCAGAATTTAATCCAAAAAACATTTTACAATCCCATTTCCAATACACATGTCGAATTTCATCATAATCGGTAGAGAAATGGGCAAGTTCCATCATACTTGGCCATATTGCAGAACCTCATCCAAAACTCATTTTAGAATCTCATTTCCAACACACATATCAAATTTCATAATAATCGGTTGATAAATAGACAAGTTCCATCATACTTGGCCATATTGCAGAACTTCATCCACAAATCATCTTGGAATCCCAGAATTTCATCCAAAAAACATTTTACAATCCCATTTCCAATACACATGTCGAATTTCATCGTAATCGGTAGAGAAATGGGCAAGTTCCATCATACTTGGCCATATTGCAGAACCTCATTCAAAACTCATTTTAGAATCTCATTTCCAACACACATATCAAATTTCATAATAATAGGTTGGGAAATAGGCAAGTTCCATCATACTTAGCCATATTCCAGAACTTCATCCAGAAATCATCTTGGAATCCCAGAATTTCATCCAAAAACATTTTACAATCCCATTTCCAATACACATGTCGAATTTCATCATAATCGGTAGAGAAATGGGCAAGTTCCATCATACTTGGCAATATTGCAGAACCTCATCCAAAACTCATTTTAGAATCTCATTTCCAACACACATATCAAATTGCATAATAATCGATTGATAAATAGGCAAGTTCCATCATACTTGGCCATATTCCAGAACTTCATCCAGAAATCATCTTGGAATCCCAGAATTTCATCCAAAAACATTTTACAATCCCATTTCCAATACACATGTCGAATTTCATCAGAATCGGTAGAGAAATGGGCAAGTTCCATCATACTTGGCCATTTTGCAGAACCTCATCCAAAACTCATTTTAGAATCTCATTTCCAACACACATATCAAATTTCATAATAATCGATTCATAAATAGGCAAGTTCCATCATATTTGGCCATATTTCAGAATTTCATCCAGAAATCATCTTGGAATCCCAGAATTTCATCCAAAAAACATTTTACAATCCCATTTCCAATACACATGTCGAATTTCATCATAATCGGTAGAGAAATGGGCAAGTTCCATCATACTTGGCCATATTGCAGAACCTCATCCAAAACTCATTTTAGAATCTCATTTCCAACATACATATCAAATTGCATAATAATCGGTTGATAAATAGGCAAGTTCCATCATACTTGACCATATTCCAGAACTTCATCCAGAAATCATCTTGGAATCCCAGAATTTCATCCAAAAAACATTTTACAATCCCATTTCCAATACACATGTCGAATTTCATCGTAATCGTTTGAGAAATGGGCAAGATCCATCATACTTGGCCATATTGCAGAACCTCATCCAAAACTCATTTTAGAATCCCATTTCCAACACACACATATCAAATTTCATAATAATCGGTTGATAAATAGGCAATTCCATCAGTTGTTAACTACTCGCTACATCCTAATCCAACCCCAACTCAGCTCCAACTCAACTCCAACTCAACTTCAACTCAACCCGCAAATTGATGCCTAACTTAAACTTCAAATCAATTCCTAATTTAATGCACAATTCAATAATCAAACCAGCATACAGTCTCCAAAAGCTTTTCAAACCTCCGCCTTGACCATAGAAACAGATTGGCGAAATAAAATTCAAAATCGGACAAGCCGTTCTCGAGACACCACTGGTACATACATTCAGACAGACGGACGGACATTTCTTTTTTTTTGCTTTTTCAGAATCAGGGACCTTCAAAACGTCGAGAAAAGTGGTTTTGGAGCCACCAAATTGTTCGTTATTTTTGACAGGATTGCAATACTTTGGTCTGTTTAGACCGAAGTAAATTATTTATTTATCTTATTCATCAATAAACTTACACAAATAAGGCTGTAGCGATTCACTCATAATTGCAACATTCATTTCATCACCCCTAATTAATTACAAACACAACTTTAGGTGGACACCTCTTTATTTCGTTTTCAAATTTTAAAATATTTATCAAGGCGTGCAGCTGTGGCTCAACATTTTAATGTCTTTATAATAATTAAGGTCTTTGCCGTGCTGTCAAAAATCAATACATAAACTATTAAACTCTCGTAGTCTCGTGGCTTTTTCCATCAACGTTGAACGCTTCGTCGTCCATTCAAATTAGTTAAATAAATATTATATTTTCACCAATTTTCGGAATTTTTACAAGTGATAAGTTTGCTAAGTACGATAATAATAGTATCGCGCGTGTTAACGTAATGTATATTTAATAATTTTCAGTGTACTTGGTGGAAATTATTTTGTTTTGCAAATCGAACTTTGTTATAATAAACGACGGCCACATAGCTATTCAATTGTAAATTGTGTGGCCGATTTCTTGAAAAACATTTGTGTTCATTTATTGTGCCCAGTTAAAACAACGTTGCCGTGATCGTATTTCAATAAGGCAATGCCTTCTAACATTAGTACATATAAAAAATATTTTCTTTTGTGCAACGCAGTTATGCATACATAAGTAGGTGATATAATAATAATCTAACATAATTATGATAAAAATATTAAAATACAATAAAATAAAAATTAAAAGTTAATAATGATATTGAAAATTTAAACGCATAATTAAGGTAAGGAAAATTAAATAGGAAATCAGATAGAATAATTGAGGGAGAGAAATAAGAATTATTTCATGTTACTTGTTTCATCAATATCATACAGTTTTTTAAAGTTGTACCACTGATTAGCTATATAAGATTAGTTTTTTCAGTGCAAAAAAATGTCATTCTAAATTTCAAAACGTATTATTTTGTGATGGCACCGACAAAGCGAGATATATATATATATATATATGCTTCTTTTTTTCGCATTCTTCAAAAAAATACAAAACAAAAAATAACAAAATAGTAATAAAAAAAAAAAATTCATGAATGAAACACAAAAAAGGTCATTAGTTTGGTAATTTTGTTTGTATATTTTTGTATATTTTCGAGTATGTATGATGCACGTGCAGACGATCAGTGATCATAATATATATACCTATTGTATTAAATACATACATACACATACATATTTTATATTTGAAATCTTCTTTAAGGCATTGCCCCATGCACAAACGGCAAACCGGCATTTCAAACCGTCAAATCCAATTATTGACAAAATTGTTTGTTTTTCAATATGAAAATTATTAAAAAATAGTTTATATCTATAAGTTCCACCTTATTCGTAAAAATATTTATTAAAATTGAATTAATTTCATTCAAAAAACTCTAATTTTATATTTTGACGGACTGATTTTTGCTTGACGGCCGGCAAAACATAAAATTGGAGCTTTTTGAATGAACTTAAATCAATTTTAATAAAAAAATTTTAAAATAAGGTGGAACTAATAGATTTGAACTATTTGTTAATAATTTTCATATTGCAAAGTGAAGCACCTTAGCCAAAAATTGGGTTTAACGGTTTTAAATGCCAGTTTTCCGTTTTGCATGGGGCAATGCCTTTAAACTAAACCAAATTTTGGAATAATATTTGGAATAATCCAGTTTGGTAATTTTGTTTGTTTTGTATATTTTTGTATATTTTCGAGTATGTATGTATGATGCACGTGCAATAAGATACTCCGATGTTTCATTTTCGATCTGTTGTAATTTTCTGACATGCGCAATATATTACCTTGCATAAACTGAGAGTGATCATAATCTATATACCTATTGTATTATATATATATATATATATATATATATATATATATATATATATATATATATATATATATATATATATATATATATACATACACATACATATTTTATATTTGAAATATTCTTTAAAACTAAACCAAATTTTGGAATAATATAGCTATGCATATCTATTTTTTTACTGAAAATGAGTTTGTTGATGATTTTTTTTTTTTTTAATATCATTCACCCTTTTGATTTGGATGTTATTTACCTTGCTTTTGAAATGCTTTCTAATGCGTTTTCCTAGGTGCAAGAAACAAATACAATAATAAAAGGATAATAAGTTTGATTAAAATTTGAATTGCTAACAATTTGACTACATAGGCATATCATTTTTAAGGACGTCCCGCAAAACATTCTTTATTTCTTTGCTATTTGAAGAAATGAAAAGTTAGAATAATTATTTGCAGTTTTCTATTATGAATGTGTTTTTCCGACTTGAGGAGAACATGACAATCATTTATCATAATAAACTTCAATTGTTCCTGCTGAATAAGTTTAATGGGATACCATCTACGCAATAATTAAAAGGGCGTAAATCGACTTATGCCGTAATCGGCTCTTGCTCATTTTCAATCTAATTTTCTGTTAGTACGTTTTCATTCCAATTTTTAGGTAATATAAAGAGAAGAAGATATCTTAATTTCTAACCAAGGCTGCGATCTGCGAACTGCGGACCAATAGTCGGATCATTTACACACATTTTTCGATCAGTTTGCCTTAACAGTTTTGAAAAATAAATTAATTAACTGAAACTTAAGGTTAACGTTGACTTTTACCCGACTATTGGTCCGCAGCCTAAATTAACATCATTTTATGTAATAACTAAATCCTAATACATTGCAGAATTAAATTGTTTATACAATTTCGATTTGGATTAAAATTGGTGCAATCCTGTTGAGTTTTATTCATACAATTTTTCGTGTATAAAATTCCACTTAAAGTAGACGGCAGCAAGATATTGCGAATTTTATTGTTGTTTAAATTTATAGTCTCCACAAACCGTACCATTTAGATCAGCCCAATTTTCATATTTTGGTTTTGGTGGAAATCATAATATAATCTAAAACAAAATTAATTTTTTTTAAGAAATCTGTTAATAATAGGGATTTCATGAAAAATCTGGCAAATATTGAATGAAATCTGTTTTCCTGTTTAAGATCAAAAATCTGTCAAAAACAGACAAATCTGTCAATCTGGCAGCACTGGGTAAGACAAATGTAGCTACGAAATATAAAATTCGTTTTCACAGCTCGCTAAGATGTTAAATATTTAATATTTAAAGTATGGGTGCATTTGTCTTTGTTTAACGTACTTTCATTTCAGTTTTTTTGAACCACTTACACTACACATGCATACTTTTGTGCCTTATCATTTTAATCTGACGGAAATTCTTATGCGAATTAAATAGTATTCAAGTTCGGTGCATTTTGTGTTCGTTTTTCTCGTATATAATTTGCAATTTCGGTAGTACCGGATTTTCCGTTCTCTTTTTTACATGCAATTTTTGACTTACCCCCGCTAAAGATGTTTTCACATCAAAAACTTGAGTGTGCTTTAATTCACTAATATGTATTATTCATTTTCTTAAAAAAATTTAGAACGAAAACGGCCGTTGGATACTAGGAAACAACACGTCACCTGTATTGTTCCAAATTGCAAAATTACGTCAAGGAAATCGGATTTAAAATTTTTTATATTACCAAAAGACAAAGAAAAAGCGCAAAAATGGATAAGTTCTATCGGACTTTTGCCAAATGAAATTATTAATAAGAAAAATTTCGTGTGTCAAAGGCACTTTTTGAAGGAAAATGTTACATGTACAAATCGTTTAACGAAAAATGCCGTGCCAATTCTACATATAGTTCAAAGGTCTAATATTGATGAAGAACATTTCTCAAATAATAATTTGGATAACTTCGATCTGGAACAGGACATTCCATCATTGGTTCAATCACAATCGCTAGTTTTGGAAACAATCGGTACCCAAGCTGACCAAACTGACGAAGAAATACAATTTTTGAAATTTATTGATAAAATCAACTGTCTCCACTGTGAGACGCCGAAAGAAAATTCATATATTTGCCTGAAATGTGCTAAAAGTGGAAGAGCAATTCAATTATATAAGAAGAAATTGAAAAAAAGTCAACGAGACTATAATTTATTGAAAGCCTCCTACAAGAATCTCAAGCTTTGCTTAAGTAGAATGAAACTTAAACATAATAAATTTAAAAAAATTGATGATCACATTGATAATTTGAAAGTAAATAAAACCACGAAAAGTGTTTGTAAACTTCTTGTAAAAGAAGATTTTTACTATAATGAGAGCGACAAAATATTTGCTCAGTCATTATTTTATAAATCGGCTTCAACGTACAAGTATTTGAGGGACCAATTGAATTTAAAATTACCATCTACCTCATCTATATATAAATGGTCTCCTATTAAATTTATTCCACCAGGAACAAATGAAGTTTTGTTAACTCAACTAGAGAAAGTATTCCAAAATATGGCAACAAAATCAAAAATTTGTGTATTATCTTTTGACGAAATGTGCATAAAGAAAGACTTAACTGTAAATATATTTTTAGACCGCGTTGAAGGGTTTTTGAAGGGCAACGTCAGTTTTGTTTTTTATGCTGCGCGGACTGGTGGATGACTGGAAATATGTTCTCAGCTATATTTTAATTAACAAATCTGCTGATCCTTTTTATTTATCAAATTTAATAAAAGAAAATATAAAGATTTGCAACGATATGTTGAAATTACATGTTGTTTTGGTAACCTGCGATCAAGCAGCTACTAACATCGCTACCTACAAAACACTTGGAGTGACTCTAGAAGCACCATATTTTTTTGTTAACGATACACAAATTCTGGCGCAGTTCGATCCTCCGCATCTAATTAAATCGGTTAGAAACGCCATTTTAAAAAATAAATTTCAACATTTGGATTTTGGAGTGGCCGATGTTAATGTTATTCGAAAAATATTCGAATTTGACACAAAACAAAATGTTAAACTGATGCCAAAACTTACCATCCACCATTTCGAACCAAATACGTTTCAGAAAATGAATGTCAGTTTGGCAGGTCAAATATTGAGCAGTACAGTAGCCAGTGCAATTAGGACAACATTGAAAGTTAAACCGGAAACGTTTGGCGAATTTCTGAACAACGCTATACCAACCGCTCAAATGGTGCAAAGATTTAATGATCTGTTCGATTGTTTAAATTGCCGACATTTCAAATCTTCAGCTCCTTATGAACGACCACTCAAGATTGGTAATAATGTCTACACATTTCTTGAAGACAGCTTAGCATTCTTAGATAAAGTAACCATTCTTTCAAAGAACGAAAATTATTTTAAGTTTCTCAGAGGTCTTAAAATCAGCATAAAAGCTAACATTTTACTAGCTGATATTTTGAAGGAAAAGTTCGACGTGGAATACATATTAACAGGGCGAACCAACCAAGATTGTTTGGAAATTTTTTTTTCAACTCTTCGTGGGAAAGGTGGATTTAATTACATGCCATCTAGTCATGAAATTGGTGTGCATTTTGCCAACATCATAGTGAGAAAAATTACTTTAAATTCTCCATTTAAAAATTGCTTGTCAGACGAATCGCAAGCTATTGATTTGGACTGGAATAGCTTTAAAACGGAATTTGAAATGAGTCTAAAGTCTAAAGAGTATGCCAGCAGTACCAATAATTTACCACCTGATGATATCATTGAGAAGACAGATATCCATGTTTTAAAGCAAAATGCATTAGTATACTATACAGGCTACTGTATTTTAAAAAAAAATAATTGCCAAAGCTGCCGGGAGAAGTTGGTGAAGAAAGACGACGAAATACAAATTTCGGAAAATTTTGACGGAAATTTTTTTTAAGAAGAATGAGACCAACTTTGGTTCACTTGAGTGCTCCTTCTGATGAATTTACCAACATAGCTCGATCTTTGGTAGAGGTCTTTGAAAAATATTACCATACAAATTGTTCTTCTCCAAATGTAATTAAATTTTTAACAAATGAATGTTTGATGATGATCGCGCAGGAATACACCACTTTCCTACCAAATTAGTTCATTTTTGTATTCTTGTTTTGATGAGAAAGAACTGCAAATGGTCCACAGTAAATAATGAATTTTCCAAAATTAAAACTCGTTTCGCTTCAAAACAAGCATCAAGAAAGCTTCAAATATTAAAAAGGTGATAATACATTTTTTTTTATATATTTTTATGCAATTTTATTACACTTTTGTCCCTCCATTAACACGATAATTGGTTAGCGCGAATATAGTTTAATTTAAATCAACGAGATTTTGTCTCGAGCCACTAAATATCAATTTTCACAAAAACATTCAAAGTTTAGACAAAGTGATGGGCACGAAATTAATAACCTTTACACAACAACCAAATCCTATCTGTAATAGAAATTGAAAAAAAAAAAGAAATTATCTTTGTTTGTTTATTTTTTTTTTGCTTAGGCCGGTATTACATTATCACATTTTGAGGAGTGTCTGGCTGTTTTAAACGCACATTTAAAGATTACTTTTTTATATAGCTTGTTTTGACTGTTTCTGATTTTAGGGTCTTTTTGATAGAGAAATAGCCACTTTTGGTTCATTCTGATATCGAAAAAAATTATAGAAAAAAAAAAATTATACATGTTGAAAAATGTAAATAACTACTTTTGATCAGACACTCCTCATTTATATAACTATATAAATATAATTATATTTTTTTACGAAGAAAATACTGTTATATTTAGGTTCAAGAAGCTAAATATTACAGTATTTTCTCTGTAGAAAAATATAATTATTAAAATGTGATAATGTAACATCCGCATTAGGTCGACTAGCATTTATAGCTGTATATGACCTACTATTATTATTTAAATAACGGTTATTCCAGAATCTTCTCGAAAGAAACCATGGACATCCCCGAATATAATTTTAATCTCACTGAGTCACAAATTTGTGTTACCTTCGCACTGCACGAATATTATGGGCCTTATACGATTATACATATAATAAACATTTTCAACTTTTAGTTATATCGTGAAAATTGTTTCGTCTATATAAAAATGCTCCTTTCATGCAGTTGTTCTGAATTTTAATAAATTTAAAAAACCACATACCTTGCTTAGGGTTATTGCCACAGAATTGGTAATTTCCTACTTAACATTTTTATAAAAATTATTATGTACAATGTACATATTATTATAATAATGTACAATGTAAAAGTTGATTCAATTTTATAAATAGATTTGCACAAATTCAACATTATAATAGTTCATTTTATTCAAAATGTTTATTTTGATAAATGATTTTTGTGTAAGTGATCTTGATCATATTCAATATAAATGATCCGTTCTGCTCAAGTCGGAAAAAATACATTCATAACAGAAAACTGCAAATAATTATTCTAACTTTTCATTTCTTCAAATAGCAAAGAAACAAATAAAGAATGCTTTAAGCCACATATGTTACTTAAAAATGATATGCCTAGGTAGTCAAATTGTTATCAATTCAAATTTTAATCAAACTTATTATCGTTTTATTATTGTATTTGTTTCTTGCACCTAGGAAAACGCATCAGAAAGCATTTCAAAAGCAAGAAAAATATTATGTAACATCCAAATCAAAAGGGTGAATGACCTTAACCTTCATCCGTCCCTTAAAAAAGTAACACTAAAATTCCTTTGTGCAAAAATTACCAAAATAAATTCATCAGTAAATTTACGCTAAGCAAATACAAAATTCACTTTTATTTTTAATTTTATTTATTAAAACGAAAGATAACGCAGTAATTTAATAAGATATTTCAAAAATAAAATTCGATTTAGGTCAAAATGAAGCGAGGGACGGATGAAGGTTAAAAAAAAAAATCATCAACAAACTCTTTTTCACAAAAAAATGTATATTATTCCAAAATTTGGTTTAGTTTAAAGAAGATTTCAAATATAAAATATGTATGTGTATGTATGTATTTAATACAATAGGTATATATATTATGATCACTGATCGTCTGCATGTGCATCATACATACTCGAAAATATACAAAAATATACAAACAAAATTACCAAACTAATGACCTTTTTTGTGTTTCATTCATGAATTTTTTTTTACTACTATTTTGTTATTTTTTGTTTTGTATTTTTTTGAAGAATGCGAAAAAAAGAAGCATATATATATATCCAGACATCGAAAAACTCATGAGTGAATTGCTCGTTTGTACCATTATTTGAGAATGAGTAAATTCAACGCACACATAAAAAATAAAATACGAACATCAAGAGTTTTTTGTTTCGCATTAGAGTAGTTTTTGTTTTTTCTTGAATATCCAAATTCTCTTTTCTGTTTTTTGTTTCAACTCACATTGAAAAAACTCAAATGAATTTTTTTTAGCTTGTGCAATGAAACTCTTTTGGTACAAGCATTCATTTTTGAATGTGCATTAAAACACATGAGTTTTAAAACTCAACACAATAAAGAACGAAATGTGTGAAGTGAATGGGGATATTCATCAAATTTCAGTTTTCTTTATTCTTCTTTCATTGAATTCACAAGCATTTAGTCCAAATGTGTGAAACGAAAATTCTTTTTGTTCTTTATGACGATGAGTTTTAAAATTTATGTGTTTTTAATGAAATTTCGATGTATTAGTATTAAAAATGAACCGAATTTTTATTCTTTTTTTTGTTGTGCATGAGTAAGATCATTAGAAAAACGTAAATGAATCCTTGTATTTATACCCAAAAAAGTATGCTCTAATAGTCTAATATATACCCGACGGCTATAATAAACCACGAAGACACAACATCTGATTAGATGCGCGACACGACTGGGCGAATCCCTCAAGGGTATGTTTATCATCTGATCCGAAGAGACGTAGGAATGAAAGTCGTGTGATGTATGTAAAAGATCGGTACTCGTGGAACATACCAACTCAGCGATAAAGTGGTCTACGTGCAATTCAAACCAAACTTTTATAAAATAAACCTCATATTTTGTACTTTCCACCCGGGTCAAGGGTAACAAAATATTTTGGCGAATAATTTGGTCAAAAAATAATTAGTAATTGAATTTTCTGTAAAAATTGATAAAATACATCCAAATCTAGGATGTCAAGAGTTTTGAAACACCTAATACCAGATTTACTTAATCCTAGAACATTTAAAATCGAAAAGGCTACCCGGGTGGCCGGGTATACACACAAGGGTTGAAAAATGAATTTCACAATTTTTTAGGATCTTGATTTTAAATTCTCACGAATTTAGATTTTCATGGGAGTAAAATAAAGGTGATGAACAACAAATTTAATTATAAATGAGGTACATTTTATTTTGACGTGATAACGTTTTACACCGCATGTTCAGAAAATTGACCCGAAATTTAGCCCTTGGTTGTAAGCAATTACTCATCAACTATAAGCATTACATTTAATTTAAAGATATTATTGCTTAGATTGGCCCTTCGGCTTTATGTGTCATGCATAATATTATCGCAATGACGTCATCAGGCGGCAAAGAAACCCGCGCCGCGAACTTCTGATTTCAATCGATTTAAATGCTTGAACCAGGCGAGTGAATGGCTAATCCAATCGGAGATCGACCCGATGGTGTCAATTTTTGAGTCGTGAGTTTGTATCGTAATTGGCATCCTGTTTGAAATTTTTGGTTGCACAAGGGGAAACGGTTACGCGAAAGGGTGGGAAAAAATCCTTAAGTGCAAGAAATGAAGGGGCAACTTATCGAGCAAAATTTTATTTCTATGTATCTTAACCGATTTTGATAAAATGCAGCATGCACGATGGAAACCGGATTCTAAAATGGTTTTCAGATAAAGTTTTGGAATATGGCCAATTAAGAAGGAACTTATGGTAATTTCTTATTCGATTTTGATGAAATTTAGCATATACGATGGAAATGAGATTATAAAATGATTTTTAGATAGTGTTCTGTTCAGTTTAAATTTTATTTACTTAGTGAATTTCGGTAATTCTTAGGAAATTTCTTATACATTTGAAATTTGACATAAAAAAATCAAATAAACAAATAACATCTGCGACTAAAGAAGTTTCACTTCTACCACGAGCTTGTGTGGATGAGGCTCACGATTTTTTTTTATAAATTACTTAAATTAGATCAAATTATTTAATTTATGAAATGTTCCCTAAAACATTTTTTGATTTACCAAAGCAATACAAGCAATTTATACAATAATTTTAAAATTAAATTACTACACCCAACCATAGACGTAGGCTAACATAATACTAATTCCCTATAATACTTTATAGTTAAAGTAGGATAATACGGGGTAACTTCCCCGAATTGATTACTCCGTGAAATTATTTACTTCATTTTGTAAATGATGTCGCTAAATCGAATATTTAAAACTGAATTATATCCGCTGCAAAATTATTAATTTCATTTAAACCCAACAAACTTCTTAAATATATTTTGGCGAGGGTTATGCATTTTAATTTCATTTTCACCAAATTCATTTTGCATATATCGGCGGGGTTAATTTATTTAGAAAATGGATTGTTAGCCAAAATAAAATGGTTTACGTTTAAAAATTATTGAAAATTAATTAATTTCCCTACACAAATTTTTCGGCGGAATGGATTCAGGCCTGTAGTACAAAATGTAAAGTAAGAAAACTCAGTTTAATTTTAGTGTACATATTATTTAATGAAACAATTTTAGCTTAATATTTTGACAAGGCTTTTTAATTTTTAAAAAACAACCCAGTGCAATGTCATAAAACAAAATACAAACAACAATTTTTTTAGTAAATTGGAAATAAAATCAATTTTTAATAAACTACCCACTTTAGAAGGTTTGTTTAGGAATTTGTTAAAAAACTGTAAAATTTTGGGCGGAATTTTTTATTTATAAACGATTTATATTGAAATTTTTATATAATTTTTTTTGTTTGATTTACTTATAGACTAAATAAAATAAAAATTATTGAAATTAAATAATTTTGAAAATAAAAAAACACGTTTTTCTATTAATTTTGTAGAATTTTATATAGTACATATCATTGAAAATCCGTTCTAAGTCATATTCATTCACCTTCGTCGTCACTAATTGTAATAACTTTGTCGGCATCGTTTTCTAACAAAATCATGTCACTATCATTGCTAACAGAATCTTATCGGCTATAAAACCATGCTTCACCCACAGTAAGAGACTTATCAATGCTGGAAGCTTTAATTAATTGTTTAAGTGGTAATATGTTCGGAATTAGTAATTTAAATGTCGTTACAATTGTCGGTCTCTGAATAATATCATCATCAAGCAAGATATACAGAAAATAGGAATGAGGACGAAGGGCCGAATTTCAAAGGGCCGAATATCGAAGGGCGGAATGTCGAAGGGCCGAATGTCGAAGGGCCGAATGGGTCGAAGGGCCGAATGGGTCGAAGGGCCGAATGGGTCGAAGGGCCGAATGGGTCGAAGGGCCGAATGCCGAAGGGCCGAATGGGTTGAAGGGCCGAATGGGTCGAAGGGCCGAATTTTTTTGTTAATTGTTTTTTTGTTTTTAGAAATATCATATAATTTTTTAAATTTCTTGTTTTAAGGAATATTTTGTAAATTTTTTTATCAAATATAAATAGATTTCTTATGAATTTATATATTTTATTATACTTAATCTTTGGATATTCTATCGACAAAAATATTGCATTCATTTTGGTTGTTTATAATTTGTGTTCCACATATCCAGCAGCGGTACATTTTGGTGAAGGAAAATTTTGTCATACGCCACTTGGGACATTCGGCCCTATGGGAGCCTTCTGATAATAGTCGTATGAATATAGACAGGTTCATGGTACATTCATTTTTTTTTCTTAGATATCTTAATCTTAGTATTCCTTTTGTTATTTTATACGAGCTCAGTACTTTTTTGTCGATAGGAAAAGAAAGTATAATAAAATATAAATTCATAAGAAATTAATTTATATTTGATAAAAAAATTTACAAAATATTCCTTAAAACAAGAAATTTAAAAAATTATATTTCTAAAAACAAAAAAACAATTAACAAAAAAATTCGGCCCTTCGACCCATTCGGCCCTTCGACCCATTCGGCCCTTCGACCTATTCGGCCCTTCGACATTCGGCCCTTCGACATTCGGTCCTTCGACCCATTCGGCCCGTCGACCCATTCGGCCCTTCGACATTCGGCCCTTCGACCCATTCGCCCCTTTGAAATTCGACCCTTCGACATTCGGCCCTTCGACATTCGGCCCTTCGACATTCGGCCCTTCGACATTCGGCCCTTTGATATCATACCCAGAAAATAGAGGTGGTATTCCCGTGTCTCATTTTCGTCTTTCCTTGCGCATCACGTCACGTGTAGACTAAAAAGCAGATATTTATATTAAGTTTGGCGGTTTTTTGATTAATTTTTTTAAATAAATCAAGAATAATCGTAATTTTTTTTAACAAACCGTATTTACAATTGATAATGATAGTTTCCCGAGACCCTTTTTATGCTTTATATTTGGAAAAAAGGGTAGACAAAATTATGAGTACATAACATAAAACAATTTTAATGTTTTTGGTCATTTACGTACCAATTATTAAAATTTTTATTTTTTTACGTTATGTTCGTTTGGCTTGAAATTACTGGTATCCACGTACCTACTATTCAAATATTACAGATATGTCCATATTCAACGTTAAATATAAATGTAAAAATATATTAAATAAAAATCCAGTACACTTGTGTTCTTATCAGAAGTATAATTGATAATTTTGTTGCAATAGGAATTATTCAAATTTAGTATATAAAATTGAACACTCCCAAATTTTTGAATTAAATAATTAAAGAGAACGTTTATCTCTGAATTTAACAAAAAAATTATACTCATATATTCCGAAACTTGTTATGTAATGTGCTCAAACAGTCTGCTCTAGACACGAATATTAAAACATGCCTCATTGCCTGAAACTCCATATAAATATCAGCATTTTTGACTACACGTGAGTCAAATTGCGAAAAAACGATAGCAACAGCATGCGCAATATTATAACCTTTATTTTCTGTATATCTTCATCATCAAGTATTTTGGTACAAGGAATAAAAGAAAAAATTCGCCCGTAAATTTCACTTTATTACTATTTGTTGAAGCGCTGAACAACAACGTGTTGCTTAAACAATCTCCATAACGGCATAATCCCTCCTAAAATAAAATTATGATCGGCTTGAATATCGCTACATTTTATATCATAAGTACAAAATACATAATACATAATGGAACAAAAACAAAAGAATCCTTTTTTGGAAAATGTTTTTAACCATACAATACGTTCATCTTCAGCCTACCCTTCCTTTCGGTAAAATTGGGCCATGGTTTTCAGATAAGCCTATCTAAGAAACCCGATTCACATACATTTGTTTTTGTAAAAGGTACATATTTAATGTGTGCAAAATATTTTTCGAACAATAAAGGAAGCATAAATTAAAAAAATGTAGATTCACAGAACAACACATTCAAAGAAAATACGCAAATTCGATGAATGAATTTTTGTATTCTTCACTTGAAGTTTTAAAAAATTTGTGTGTTTTATAACTCTTCTACCAAAAAAGTTTCATTGTGCAAGCTAAAAAAATTCATTTGAGTTTTGCAGATATCCAAAATCATTCATTTTTGAGTGTGCATTAAAACACATGAATTTTAAAACGCAATGAAATGAAGAACACAAAGAACTCTCTTCACAAACACATTTAGACTGAATGTGTGTTACGTGAGAAGAATAAAGAAAACTGAAATTGAGTGAATATTCACATTCACAAATTCAGCAAAATGTTTGTAGAGAGAATTTTTTGTGTTCTTCATTTTATTGAGTTTTCAAATTCATGTGTTTAAATGCACACTCAAAAATGAATGATTTTCGATGTCTGTATATATCTCTCGCTTCGTCGGTGCCATCACAAAATAATACGTTTTGAAATTTAGAATGACATTTTTTTGCACTGAAAAGACTAATCTTATATACTAATCAGTGGTTGTACCACACAAAAGAATACCAGATTGATATCTTTTATACAAGCGATATGTATGAAATTAAAATGATACAATTTTAAAATCAGCTATTGAAGGGTTTATTGGAATTTATGTTGGACTGAGCCCTCTATAGATATTTATATAAGTGTTTCTTTCTCGCCAATTGTGTTTTTCTAATCGTTATTTTTATTCTTATTTGTTAAAACAATAGCACGTTTGTTCATGTTGTCTCCTTTTACCCAACTGTAATTCCTATCCAAAAATCTATTTCGCAATCTTATTGTAAAATGGAACAGATTCAAAATATTAATTATTGCAATTATCATGCAGTTTGACGTGCAAGTATTTGTACAAAAATCAAGGAAGTCCTGGATATGTTTTAAATTGTTTTTTCTGTATACAGAAAAATTTTATTGGCGGTGGATCGTTGACGCTCGAAGAGAAAAGACGTGCTTGTGCCGTCCTCTTCGAGAATTTAATTTTATGTTTTTGTGTTGTATATATTTTATAAATATGTATATATGTACATATTTTAACTTAATTTAAATTAATAATTAAAAATTTGTGAGTGATTTTTTTGGTTTCGGTTTGAGTGTGTGTTATTGTTATTTTATTTGCTCGCGTATTAGTTTCGCTTAACTTAAATTAAATAATATCGCGTGTGATTTTGTTTTATTAAATTCATGTGTAGTGAATGGTGACTCTAAAATAGGTGCCGCTTATTTATGGTGAAGTGAAAATCTAGTGTAGTGTAGGGTGAATTAATTGGGAAACGGGAAAAACGTGGTCAAAAACAGAATAACGGGACTATCTTGATTTATATTGATATGAATTGTGCACAAAATTTTGTTGTTGTTCTTTAAATATTTATATTATAATGTTTTGTTTCGGAAGAGGGAATTTCGGTTTTTGGTTTATTGATTGACTGATTGATTGACTTTTAATGTACGACCAAGCATTAAGCAAGATCTCCCGGTAATTCTAAGATTTTTTGACGCCGGGCCCACCGTAAGGTAAGAGCACCATTTACCGTAACCGTAGTAGCTTAGTTTGAGAAAATCTAGTGTATTTTCATTATTTAGAACCAACAATTTTTGTTATTTCTTTTTTTTTAATTTTTTATAGTTTAGTCACGATATCATAAAGGAAAACTTATTAAAAGAAACTTATTAAGTAATTATCATAACATTTTTGATTAATCAATTTTTCCCTTTCACCACCGTTATATCGCGTTGTACCTACAATGGTAGACATTCGTATAAACGCACTCTGTTTTTTGAATATAGTTCTAAGAGTAAAGTGTTTTGATTTTTTTCAAGTAGTCTAAATTGTGTCTATCATCTTAAATCTGTTGCTAAGATAAACCATTAGTAAAAATTTTAATGTTTTACTTTAATAAATTGCAAAATCTAAATTTCAGGTGGACATTCGTATAAACGCACTTCTGATAATGTACTAAAATAAAAACCAAAATTAGCAATTTTTCAGATATTATTTTATTTAATATTTGGTCTAGCCCCGACCTTTCTGAATAACTTCGAAAATTCGAGAAGGCATTGAATTTATTAAATTTTTTAGGGCTTTCAGATCAATTGTGGCCCAACATTCACGGATGGCACTTTTCAAATCTTTAATTGAATTATATTGCTGTTCATTTCCATAAACTTTTCGGGGAAGGCCCTCTAAAGATTTTCGATAGGATTGCAATCAGGACTATTGCCTATCCAAGATCTTAGCTCGCCAGAAAGGTCTAATCCGCAAAGAAGCTACACGAAACCGTCTATCATGCAGGCCATTGGAGCTTCCTGTGACGCCCCGACACATTGTCCGTATTTTTAATAGTTCACCGAACATAAAATGGACAAAATTTTTTCGAACAAACCACTTTTAACGGCGATGCATACGAATAATTTGCTCAAATTTGCTCGTAAATACATGTCGTCGATAACGGATTGGCAGAGTGTGATTTTTTCTTACGGAAAAAAAATTAATCGGGATTTTCCCGATTGCTACAGTTGCTACTGGCATAATTTGGAGGAACATGGCGTCGTTAGGTCGAAGCGTAATTTTGTGGCGGTGTGTTATGGTATGCGGAGCATTTTCTTATAACTAGGAGCTTCCGATCTGCTTTATAACGACACGAGTGAAACTTTTGAAAGACGTTTTGATAAATTATCTGGATAATAACATAAACAAAAATTATAATTTTCAACAAGACAATGCCTCGATCCATGCTTCGAAGGAGACTACACCGTGGTTTCTCGAGAAAAACATTCCTCTTCTTGAATGCCCAGCTTGCAGTCCTGATTGCAATCCTATCGAAACTCTTTAGAGGGCCTTCCCCGAAAAGTTTATGGAAATGAACAGCAATATAATTCAATTAAAGATTTGAAAAGTGCCATCCGTGAATGTTGGGCCACAATTGATCTGAAAGCCCTCAAAAATTTAACAAATTCAAAGCCTTCTCGAATTTTCGAAGTCATTCAGAAAGGTCGGGGCCAGACCAAATATTAAATAAAATAATATCTGAAAAATTGCTAATTTTGGTTTTTATTTTAGTACATTATCAGAAGTGCGTTTATACGAATGTCCACCTGAAATTTAGATTTTTCAATTTATTAAAGTAAAACATTAAAATTTTTAGTAATGGTTTATCTTAGCAACAGATTTAAGATGATAGACACAATTTAGACTACTTGAAAAAAATCAAAACACTTTACTCTTAGAACTATATTCAAAAAACAGAGTGCGTTTATACGAATGTCTACCACTGTATTACCGGCAAAATTACCCAAAAATGTATCAGCTACCTCCACATGAATTAACACTGATCTTGCACTATTTTCTAAGCAAGTTGACATCAGAGAAGCAAAATTTTCTTTCATCAGTTTTCCAAAATTATTTTTTCACCTGTAGTTATGCACCACAGCCTTCCATTAAGCTATGATTGGATGAAACAGTCCGACATCACAGAGTTGCAAAATATGCGTTGCGTTTAGAAATAAAACAATCAAAATAATTGTATTTTTCTCACAAAACTAAGAGAGCGGTAGCGTAATATGCGATGAGTGGGCTTCAACATGTAATATTACTCTATTTTATTCTTAAAATGTTTGAGCGGTCATCCGGCCTTGATCGGATGCACTAATACCCCAATCCTTTGGCTTTTTTTACAATTCCATTGGGAATTCTTTTATATGCAAATAAAACCATTGGTAGTCCGATGTCACCACATGCTCTTACTATAATTAATACTGTAATGCACTCTTTTTCATCATTCGCAATTCTCGAATAAACGAGATTTCCTGTTTAGCTCCTCTTTTCACCAAAGCCGATTTTTCCTTAGGCGCAAGGAAAAATGCTGTTTCGTCACAATTAAATATGTGTGAAGGATCATTTGTTACTTCTAGGTAGTTGTTTTCATCTAAGTATCTTTTAAGTTCAGCAAACCAATTCCTAATATTCCGTTCTGTCAATTGTGATCTAGCAGCAGTCAAGTTTTGCGACACTCGTAGGGTTAATTATGAGTGTCTTTTAAAGAAACCGGCCAACCATTTTCTTCCAGGTTTCCCACCATTAAAATGGGTTGGCCGATTTAATGGTTTTGTGAGATCTGCAACTGAATCCTGCAGCTGGGTTTTTGTAATAGGAAACCCCAACCTTGCTAACTTTTGGACCCACTTGACAAGTAGTGTCTCTTCATCAGCACTTCATATAGAAGAAGGTCCTGGCTTTGCTCCTGGCTCGTATTTACAACTAAGTTTATCACGTAGTGTAGTTCGTGGTACATTATATTTCTCGCTTGCAGTCTTAACACTTTGTTCCTTTTTTACTTCCTCTATAGCATGTGTCATGGCATCAATCTATACTAACATTTTTACACCTGCCCCGCCATATGTTACTCTGAAAAAAGAGCGACCCAACTGCCAATTATTGCACCTATTATCGTCTTCTGAATAAATACTACAGTTTTGAAATTAAATGGCATTTATTGGTAAATAAAAACAAAAATTACACTTTTTTGGTTTTTTTCTAAATTAATTAGAAAACAAATAAAAATTTCTAATTTTTTTATTAAAATAATTTAATTTTAATATACCTTTAGTTGGTACCTGTCACCGCCATAGCAAAATTCCTATTTCCGCCACTATATTTTTGTCAGTGTTTTTACGGGAACAGGAGTTCAAATATTAAGTGGCGGTAATTGGACCAAAGAAAATACAGCTAATGCTTTTACAATTATCATATAAAAACCTCATTAAAAAAGTATAATTTTAACTCAAAATCTTAAAAATATAAATCTCTATCACCGCCAGAGGTGGCGGTAGTCGGTTCAAATGGTAAACTTCGTGGTATCAATTACCGCCACACAAAATTTGCTACTTTTATTATATAGTTTTAAATATTTGTATGTAAATACTTATGAAAATTGATTCTCGTAACTTTATTTATCACTTTTAACACATTCACCATAAATGATTTTCTCTAAAACTATTTAAATTTAAGAAATTAATTTTCCACATGTTCTTAATAATTATTTTAAGACCTGTCGAAAATGTTCTTTCAGTCGCCATCAAACGCTATTTAAATGAAATGTTAGATAGAATTTGTAACTAACTTTTGAAAACATAATGGTCGATTGTGTTCGAAATGCTTCGGTATATTATCGTGCAATATATACGATATAAAAATTCCAAACGGTTTTCTTATCAGTGGCGGTAGTTAGGGGGTGGCGGTGATGGGTGTCCTTAGCTTACAGCCTTTTTTACATTTACTTGGAAGGATATGATAGGATTGTTAGTATCGGATTGAGATCGACCCGGTTATTTACATTTTTCTACTAATTACTTTTCCATTGTCCTGAAATCAACATTAATTGGTTATTCATTCCTCTTATATATTCCCCCTCCCCATTTCCTCCGTCCCCTTTTAATTAATTGCTTGTTTTTTTTTAAATCTCCCGTTGCCCTCTTAATCCACTAAGCCTAAACCCCAGATTAAATAAAATAAATTTCCATAAACCTGTTACTAAAGAATAATTAGATGCTACGAACAATCTTAATATTAGTATTAGTGTTTGTTTCCCTTATTTGTTTTAGCTTCCAACCTGATTTTCCAGAATTTATTATACATAAATTGTTTATTTCAATTTTACAAATTACACAAGTTGTTTACCAAACCTTCCACAATATAAATAAAAGAGGCATTTTTGAAAGAATGGCAGGCCTGCTAAGGGCGTTCCTAAAATTCATATAATTTAATAGTTTTACAAAATTTATCGAACTTGTTGAATTTATATAACCCAAAGAATTTTAAAATTTATAGATTTTATAGAACTGAAAGAGCTGAAACTATTTCTAAAACTCATAAAATCTATAAAATTTATAAAAAAACTGAATTAATAAATTTTTAGATTTTATAGAATTTTCGGTACTTGCAGAATTTACAAAATTTATAAAATTCATAAAATTTATAGAATTTATAATATTTGTAGGAATTATTGAACTAATAATTTGTATAGGGTTTATCGAAATTACAAAATTTTTAGGTTGACAAATTTATAGTAATTACAAAATTTATAGATACAAGTGGCATTTTTAAACAATTTAAAGAATTTATAAAATTTAGAGAAATTTTGAAATTTAAAAAAAAAATTAAATTTGTAGATTTTAAGAAATATAATATAGCATTTATAAAATTTGCAGAATTTGTTAAATTTAAAGGATTTACATAACATGATTATAAAAAATTTGAAATTTTTAGAGACCGTAAAATTCCTATTTTATTCGTAAAACTCTATTCCTTTTTATTTACCGTTTTCAGCGCATATTTTAAGGTTTGTTAATGCATATTTTCTTGCAAAACATCCGGGCTCTAATAACTAGATTGCAGTGCTGCCAATCGTTTGTTGATTTTTAAGTTAGGCATATGTTCGATGGGTAAATTATTATTGTTGCATATTTCAGAGGTATTCTGATATAGTTTATAAACACCAGCATATCCTAAATCCAGCCAAAAAGAAAACATTTAGCATACTGAAAGAAATGTGTCTAAAAATATCTACAGGAAAAAAGTAAAATTTACAAATTTAAAAAATGTGCCGGTAATGAAAATCTCAACAATTGTAATAATATAAAATTTAACAAAATTTAAAAATTTAATTAATTTTGTGACAGTAAGAATATTTCAAATTTTTGGAGAATCTTTTAATTAATTTTTGAGAATTGGAAGATTTTTGGAAATTCAAGAATTATATGTAGAAAGTCACGAGACTAGAGAGATATTTCGAGAATTTGTTCAAATCAAAGAAATGGAAGGGTTTACAAAGTTCTAAGAAATAAAAAAAACTTAAAAATTTCAAAGAGTTAACATAAAAAAAATTTGCGGTTTTCGGTATATACCAACACGCCCAACCTTTTGAATTTTGAAAAATACCAATTTAACGAGCCAGATAATATGTATGTTTTCGATAATTTTAAGAATGAAATTTGAAATTTTTACAAAATTTAAGAGTTTCAAGAAATTTAAGATAATTTAACTGAATTATCAATCGGGATATGAACCAGTCTACTCGGATGACACATTTTCGACAAGGCCTCATGAAATAAAAATGTATGTCACCAAACCAACCATTTACATTTTTAATAATTTTCCGTTTAATTGGCTTAAATTATGAGTAGGAACACTTAAGTATTGTGAGTAGGAAGACTCAACTAAATGATCAAGACACATTAAAGAAGTATCGAATCTCCTCTCGACTGTTTTTGCCAAAGCATTAATGGAAAAATTATTCTTTACAGGAATTTTGGTTTTTTGGTTGATAAATGGTATATTTGGTAAATAAAATCAAACTGTTCTTCTTAAAAATCAGAAACAGAAGGAGAACTGTCGTGATTATTTCTTCTTACTTTTACTCAAACTTATTTGTATTTTGTTTTGCGTGCATATACATAAAATCAAAATTTTCTATTTATCTTGTCACTCGTGTGAATGTTAATGTATGGTAAGAACATTATAAAGACTGTATGGAGGTGGTAGGTTTTATCGGTGTTTGTGTGGATGTGATCAAACACATCTATAATTATTACAAAAGACAAAATGTACGTTGAATTTACCACACAAAAAAAAAAAATTTTTGTCACCAATTTGTCACAAAATGTAAGTTCCTTTTTGTCACAAAACAAGTTGACAATTTAGAACTTGTTTATGCGGGTATTTTGTGACAAAATGAATGTTGATTTTACCACCCAAAAAAAAAAAAATTTTAGTCACCAATTTGTCACAAAATGTAAGTTCCTTTTTGTTACAAAATGAGTTGACAATTTGGAACTTATTTATGCGGGTATTTTGTGACAAAATGAATGTCGATTTTACCACCCAAAAAAAAAAAAAAATGTTTAGTCACCAATTTGTCACAAAATGTAAGTTCCTTTTGTCCCAAAATAAGCTAACAATTTGGAACTTGCTTATGCGGGTATTTTGTGACAAAATGAATGTTGATTTTACCACCCAATAAAAACATGTTAGTCACCAATTTGTCACAAAATAAGTTGACAATTTGGAACTTGTTTATGCGGGTATTTTGTGACAAAACGAATGTTGATTTACCACCTAAAAAGAAAAATTTTAGTCACCAATTTGTCACAAAATGTAAGTTCCTTTTTGTCACAAAAATGTTGGCACTTTGGAATATATTTATGTGGGTATTTTGTGACAATATGTAAGTTGAATTTACTACCCATAAAAAAAAGAAAATTTAGTCACCAATTTGTATCAAAATGTAAGTTCCTTTTTGTCACAAAAAAGTTGACACTTTGGAATATATTTATGTGGGTATTTTGTGACAAAATGTACGTTGAATTTACTACCCAAAAAAAAAAAATTTTAATCATCAATTTGTATCAAAATGTAAGTTCCTTTTTGTCACAAAATAAGTTAACAATCTGGAACTTGTTTATGCGGGTATTTTGTGACAAAATGTATTTTGATTTTACCACCCCAAAAAAAAAAAAATGTTTAGCCACCAATTTGTCACAAAATGTAAATTCTTTTTTGTCACAAAATAAGTTGACTTTGAATTTATTTATACGGGTATTTTGTGACAGAATGAATGTTGATTTTACCACCCAAAAAAAACATTTAGTCACCAATTTATCACAAAATGTAAGTTCCTTTTTGCCACAAAAAAAGTTGAAAATTTGGAACATATTTATGTGGGTATTTTGTGACAAAATCTGTGTTCATTTTACTCCCAAAAAAAAAAAAAAAAAATTTCATCATTTTTGATTTGGTGAATTTATAATTCGCTAAGTCATTACGTTCTTGCCTCATACTTAATTTATGAAGTTGGAATTTTATTTTTGTAGTTTGTGTTTGGTCGTAGTTACCTGAGTACCTGATGAATAGACCGAACGTTTTGTTTGTGCGAGCTTATCTGTACGAAACCAAACTACCACATAGAAATCTAAAGGAAACCCGAGTAACCACGTGTTACGAAAAAGTGACATAAATTTCACATAAAATGGTGATTGGTGGAAAAAAATGTGACAAAAAGTTGTCACAATATGGATCAAAAATGGTTGATGGGGTTGACGCCGATTGTCACGCGTAAACGAACATTTTGTAAATCAAATTTGTCGGTTTTTGGTGGAATATTTTTAAAATATTTGTCGAAAATTTAGTCACAAATTCGACAGTTTTTTTATGGTAATAAAGTCAAATATTTCTCGATATTTTCTGAATAATTTGTGGTTTAACTGTGGGACTAATTATGAACTATTTGTTGAAATTATAACCACAAATTCGACAGTTTTTTTATAATATCGCTTAATTATCAACAATTTTGAGGATATTTGTTGGTTTATTGATGCAATTATGCGTAAGAAATTTTTTTATGACCCTACTTAAATAATTTTGTAAATTATACTCCATTGTATGGTTTATTTGATATTTTTATTATTATTTATTTTTAAAGAAATATCTACCAAAAATGTATAAATATCAAAATCCCCCCGTCCTTTAACCCGAGAGTCAATACAAAATGTCCCGACTCTAAAAAATGAAAACTTTCCTTGAGTTTTCTATGTGGTAGTTTGGTTTCGTACAGATAAGCTCGCACAAACAAAAAGTTCGGTCTACTCATCAGGTACTCAGGACTCAGGTAGCTACGACCAAACACAAACTACAAAAATAAAATTCCAAGTTCATAAATTAAGTATGAGGCAAGAACGTAGTGACTTAGCGAATTATAAATTCACCAAATCAAAAATGATCAAAATCTTTTTTTTTTGGGGAGTAAAATGAACATATATTTTGTCACAAAATATCCGCATAAATATGTTCCAAATTGTCAACTTTTTTTGTGGCAAAAAGTAACTTAAATTTTGTGACAAATTGGTCTAAAATTTTGTGATCACCATTTTTGGTTACTCGAGTTGGAAATATTCTGTCCTTTTAACTATTTGGGACGGAATGTGAGACCGTTGAATTGAGGTTTTACAGTATTTTGTATGGATTTTTTTTTGTTAAATATTTAGAAATGTTGGTCAATTTTGTGTAATTCAAAAGTTTGACAATGTTTAATTTTAAATTAACTAAATTCGAATAATTGCTAACGCGAGTTGCTAAATCAGATACGAATAGTAAAACACGCCTCTTCTCACGTTTTAAATCCAAAAGTATTGCACTCACTATCCAGCAAAAATT
The DNA here is from genome assembly GCA_963556165.1 of Tipula helvola. Lineage (NCBI taxonomy): Eukaryota > Metazoa > Arthropoda > Insecta > Diptera > Tipulidae > Tipula > Tipula helvola. The sequence continues at coordinate 170,191,152 of OY744483.1, read as the reverse complement.
AAAATTAAACTGTTTAGATAGTAATTATCTTGAGTTGGCTTTATGTAAATGCTTTTTGAGCTATGTATATTGTTTTCTATTTCTCCATTCTTCCTGATACTATAAGGACAATAACAAAAAAAGAAAAATTGAAATCAAAATAAATGAGAATTGAAATTTCAATGAACTACGACAAAAAATGATATTGGTCTCTAATGAGTTTACAGCGCTAATTAAGAAATCTCGTAATAATTCAACAAATCAATATTATCATGATCATTGTAAAATGAATAATATTTCAATTACGAGCAAAAATAAAAAAATCCTCGATCGTTACGTACTCCAGTTTAAAGTATCTGCCGGAGCCAAAACAATAAATGGTGCACATGCACCAATAAAAAATTTCTTTCTATTTACGTTTTGCTTTTGAATGCATGTGTACTTCTACTTTACGATTTTAATAGTTCAGATTATATTTTGTAGAGCCGCTCGATCTCTATTGGTTGGAATTTAACTAACGTTTATTGGTATTTCCGATAGGTGACACATTCAAAAAAATCAAATGTGGTCAAAATGGTTAATACTATGTGTTTGCGCATCTGATAACTATTTAATATGTGATTAGACTTAGGGATACATTTTTAAAAGATAATTAATTCTTGATAAACCTAAAAATAATAAATCCAAATAAATAAACATTTTTTATTTTTTTTATTTTCAGAAAAAATGAAACGCGCCGGCGATCGTTAAAGAATATTAAAACTAATACAATTTTTAAGTTTTTAATTTCTGGTGAATAATTTACATTTCGTTAAATCTATACACAATAAAATTCATAATAAAAATTCCACAAAAATGTTAACATATTCTAAAACAAAGTTGAACTATAAAATCACATGCAATAAATTGAATTCAATTAGTGTTTAAAATGGTTTGAGTTAAACCCAAAAGTGATACATTTAATTTCATTCCCCTGCTACAAAAACCGTAAAATATCATTAAAATATAGCAAAAAATAAGTGAACTATTATTTTGTTGTTATGAAGTTAATATTTTAATATCATTATTTTATTATTATTTTTTATTATTTCTTTATTGTTATAATTTTAATTGGAACATAAATATTATTTGTGTGCATTTTCAAATCGATACACCCGCGTAGTTTATTTTAATTTTTTTATTTGTTTTAAACGTTATTCAGTTTAACCATATAAATATTACAATAATAAAGTATAAAATAAATAATAATTAATTTATTCGGTATTAATAAATATAATAATACGTAAAGTGTTGTGTTAATAACAAACAAAAAAAAATCGATCATCATGCTGCCGACAAATGTTATGTCATTCATGAAAAAGGTGAGTGACAAGTTTTTTGTTTTCTTTCTTTTATAAATATTGTAACATTTTATTGATTTTTATATCGTCCTGTTAATAATTCAACAAAATTTATAAATATTTAATTTTTCCAAATCCATATTGAATGGAAATTAATCATAAAAATTAATACGTGTATAACTATTTGTCTTGTTTAATTATTTATCTGGCCTATTATTGGCAGCACAAAAAACCAAACTGGGAATAATCAAACTGTTGAACACGTAACTGTTGAACATAACGTAGCTTTGATGTCAAGTTAAACTGAAATTTAGGTGTGGGAATATTAATTATTCATTCCATTTAATAAATTATACAAAAATATCAGCGATGTACATCTATCGCTGCAGTACGACGATATACTAACTTCTATATTAACATTTTTTGCAGGAAATTAGTTCAGATTCTAATCACTACCTAATCTTAAATTAAAAATTTATAGATACATAACAAAATATGATAATATTTCGTATAAATTCAATTTTTAACCCATTTCGCTTGAAACCAATATTTCGATCGATAGATTTGCTAATTTCCGATTTTCTTTCATGAAGAGCACAAATTATATTTTAAATGATTTATGTAAAGGTAAAAATCCTATTCACAAAATAAATATACATTTTATTTAGCTTGGATATTCATCGAAATTAAAAACTTATGTAGAAATTTGAATAAAATCCTGTTATATCAAGTTTATCCCAAAACACTGCGTATTGGCAGGGGATACGAGGAAGTGTATTCAAACTAATTTACTTATAATCGATTTTTACATTCAATTCACTAATCCTGCAATAATCCCAAAACAGAAAAATTTCTTCACATCTCCTTAATTGTAAAAATAAGTGGAAAGTAATTGATTATTCTAGAAAGGCAGAATGAATGAAAAAAAAACAAAAATAGTCTCATTAATTGTTAAATAGAATCCAGTACATGTTAAAATTTAATTCAATGCTTGTAAGAACATTTCATAAGATTATCTTTGATAATCGGTAATAACTAGTAAATATTAGGCTATATTATGCCAATTCGAACAGCCGGTGATTTGTCGTAATTGATTCCAACAGCAAAATGTCGATAATTGCTTTAAATAAAACAAGATATGAGACGGGCGGCCGAAATGGTTAAACTATCATAATTAATTTCACAATCAGTTTTGCCTTATACTTTTTGGGCCATATGCCAACTTATGGTAACTACCCCTAATGCACAAATGGCCTAAAAACTGTGATAGCTATAACCAAAGATTATTAACAAGAAGATCAGATGTAACAACCGCTTGTGGTTGTTATGATCTGTTTAATTTAAATCTGTAATTACGGTTGAAAATCCCAACAAGGTTGCATGTTTATCCACTGCGCTGCATAAAATCTCTTCCACTACACGTCATTCTTTCTTTGGCTTAATTTGTAATAGAAAATATTTTTTTTTTTTGGTAGAGTGTACCATTTAGCATTTTATACTTCTCCGTATTTTGGTCGGTTACTCGATTCGTTTTATCATTTTTTGTTTGATGGTGTGTAATGACGTGTGGTGGTTGGTGTGTTGCTTCATCTGTTTTGTTTTGGTTAGCGCGTGGATTTTCCATGTAAATGGAATGTTCCAGTGATTAAATTAAATAGTATTGGTGTGTGCGAGTCGATTTTTGGGTGAGGTTGTATGTATATACGCCATCCGAAATCTATCGGTCGGGTAATTGGTTAATGTTTTCTTTAGTAAATAATTGTTGGGTGGGGGAATAAATTTTTATTTTTTGTACGCGTCGGTATTTTTTTTGGTTAGTCTAGTTTTGAATTTCAAAATAAAAAAGTCTCGGGTTTTTTTTTGTTGGGATTTTTTTTTTAGTTAAAGATAAAAAGTCTCGTTTTAAATTTGAACGTGATAAGTTTTTTTGGAAAGTGAAATTTAAAGTCAAGTTTGGAGTTCTTTTTGTGGTGGCTTGATATTAATGTTTTATATTAGCGCACCAAATATTTTTTTTTTAAATCTAAATTGGGAAAATGTGTTTCCTTTGTGTGTGAGAAAGCAAATCTTTCTAATTATAAAAAAAAAAAACCATAAAAACTGAAAGAAAGAAGTTTTTTATAAGATAAGTAATGGCCAGGTGGCTGACATTTTTTTTTTGTTTGTAAATTAGTTTTCTATTAAAGAAATTATAAGAATTTAATAATATTAAAATTAAGTGTCTAAACATAAAACATTTGTTTAAAAAAAAAAAAAAAAATAAAAAAAAAAAAAAATAAAATAATTATCGATTTCTGTATACACCTATAATTAAAAACGTCTATAATAAAATTAATTAAGTTGTATTGATAATCTTTGCGGTGTTTCAAATTTTTTTTCCTCCTTGGTTGAGTGTAATTGCAAACTGAAAATTAGAAGTTTGTGATATAAATTGTTGGTTGTTATCCGTAGTAAACGGGCCACAGTTATACAGAATAACAGCATATTCTTGGCTATATACACGGGTAATCCTGTCTCTCAAGGGCGTTGGTGATATTCTCGGAATTGAGCAATTCCGGAAGACAAGCAGATCGTGGAAGCAGTAGTTATTTGTGGCGATTTTTTTGCTTAGGCTATATTTGCCGATTTGTTAATTGGGTTTGTGGCAGCAACTCTGCCTATCAGAGGGGGCTGCTGTGTTCCTGCGACGGCGCTGTGTGTTGCCGAAATTTTGTGGTCGGACGGGCCAAGTTTATATATTCAGGTAAGGTGTTTGGAAAAAAATATAAAATAATTTCAAACACCGCGTGGTTTTTTTTTTATTTTTAAAAGTTTTGTGAGCCAAACTTGACTCTTTTGTTTCATTATTATAGTTTTTTTATTAGATTTATAAAATTTTTGCGGTTTTCAGATTTCGGGTGACGTCACAGACGACGCACCTCAAAGTTGATTCGCACCACATTTTTTTTTCTGGTTTTATTTTCATTAACGGTTCATTTTTTTTTCTTTCAAATTTTTGTTTTTCTCATTTCATTATTCTCATTTCATTTTTTTTCGATTTGGGTTTTTCCTGCGTAATTACAGTTTTTTCCCTCTTTTATCATTTTCAAGTTTTTAGTGATGTGTAACTAAATAGTTTTGTGTGATCGCGTGAGGATGGGCGGCCTTATGCTGACCTAGGCCTTGAGCAGGGTCGCCGGAGTGGCACCGGCGTCCCTGTCGAACGCAAATTTTGTTTTTATGATTATCTACCACTGTGGTCGTGGCACAGTAGAATAATTTTCTTGTCCCCTTCGTTTTATCTCTATGCGGTTTTCAAGCATAGTAATATGTCTGGTAACCCCCACGCCTAGCGGCGAGCTTCAGCCAGTGCAATACCGCAACCAGACCTCTGTTGTTATGTTCTGTTTAACAAAATCCCTTTTGGGGGATTTTGTTACAGTGGCGCCCAATTTTCGGCTAATTTTTTTTTGCATTTTTCGTCTTTTCAGATTTCACAATTTTTTCAGCTTACTTGTTGTGAGTACCACGTGCAAAGTCCAACGCTTGCGTTGTTTGAGCTTGCACGGGTGCTCACATCAACGTTTTCTGCCCGATCAACATTCAAATCTGCATTGCAACCAGCGTAAGCTGTTGGATTGCATGCAGATGAGAGTGTTGATCCCTATTCTCAGCTCGTCTGATGAATGGGCTTACCATTTCTGCCATGTGGCATTGATTGTGGTTAAGCTCATTCTTCTTTCGTTCTGGGTTTAGTCTTTTTAAATTTTTAGAGTCTTCGTACCTATAAATAATTTAATTTTTTTATTTCAGTCCGACTACCTACATGGGGAGGGATCCAAGCATGTTCTAACCTTTGGTTATTTGATCTTGCTGGATCGCTCGTCATGTTGGTTCCATGTGTCATGGGTGTTGGGATCGCGAACTTGTTGTTTCCACCAATGTGGTGTTGATTGGACAGTTCGTGATCGCAGTACTCATTGGCCCATCTTTAGTCAATTTCTACTTTCAGGTAAAATTTTATTTTTTCAAATTTTTTTGTTCAATTCTAATTAAACTACTGGGACCACAGTGGTAATTTTTATTTTTTTTTATTATTATAGCGTTCACGCCTAGCTCAGCATGGGGCCGTGATCATCTCTCGCGTGATCACATTTTGTATTTTTTGTACAAGTAATACGCTTTACTTATTTTTCTTTTGCTTTTTCATTTTTTTTTGGGGAATTTTTTTTTTTGATTATTGGTTGTTTTCAGTTTTGGTTAATGGAGCAGCTAAAATACTATTAATAATTTTGGTCAGTTCATTTTTTTTATAATTCTATTTCGGTATTTTGATTTTTTTGTTTTTGGTTATATTTTGCGTGCGAATGAATTCAGGCAATAATAATCTACCGTGGGATAGACCGGCAAGTGCGGTTGTTCATACAGTGTTTGAGTCGAGTGATAGTAGTGCTTTACCGCGGATAAGTCCTTGGGATAACCATAGTAATTTTCCAGCTCCTCAATCCTTCCGACTTGTTGATATCTACGTGATTATTATAGTTATAATTTAAAAAGTTCATTCTAATTTTCATTATTTTGTCAAATTATTTTCATTAATTTTGTTTCGGTTTTGGGATATTGATATTTAAATTAATTTTTTTTTTCGGTAATTTTTTGGTATATACATATATATATATATATATATATATATATATATATAAATATAATTCATTTTCTTTATTTTATTTTTTTTTGTCTCTCACATTCAGTTCAATAGTAAACTCAGTAAACATAAATTCTTTTTGTCCTTTAAATTATATTGAGGTATTAAGCAACACTTTAGATTCCAACACATTACCTTGGGATAGACTGGCGAGTACGGATGAGAAAAGGTTTTGAGTTGAGCGCTAGTTCAGTATTGACGCGAGTGGTCCAGTGGATAGTAATTTGTGCTCGCAGCTCCTCAAACAGCCCGGCTTGTGGATATCTACTTGGTCATAGTGAGTCTAATTTGAGATTGGTGCTTCAATATATGTTTTCAATAAATTTCTTTAAATAATTAATTAATAATTTAAAATTTTTTTTCTGCTTTAAATTAAGTAATTCTATCTTGTTTTTCATATATATATATATATATATTCAAATATTTTTATATTTAATTTTTTTGGTGGGTAAAAAATTTTTTTTTTTGTAATCTCTTCAATTAAATAATTTGATTTTTTTTGTGGTTGAAAGTGCCAGTATCGCTGGTTTTCATTTATTATTTACGTTAAATTTTAATAACTTTTGGTTTAGGTAATTTTAATTATAACTATAATCTATTCAGTAAATATAAGTTGGAATTTTTTTTATTTAAATATTGTTAGTTTACATTTATTAAAAATTAATTCTCATTACTTTTAAAATCACGTTTAAATTCCATTTTTGATTAAGTCCTTTTTCTTTCTCGTTAAATTCGTTGTTGCGTGTTAAAATGGATATTTCACATCTTAAGGCTGATGAGATTGAAGTAGAATTTTTGCTTCGATCTATCCAACCCAATACTGAGGAAGCGTTGAATGAATTAAAGAAAGCTTTGGCCGCAGAGCTGGATGGCACCAGGGACAAACCGATTGAAATGCACAGTCGAGCTAAAAGGAAACCCAATGACGAAATCCTCACTTGTCAAAGCAAAGTGCAGAGCCTCCAACAAACCTTTATTGGTATTGAAAATCTAGATGGGGAAGATCAGGTTCGAACAGCTCAGCGTTTGCGGTCGCGGTTACTGCATGTCCATGATCGTTTGGAAAGAGCTACTCAGTCTCCTTCATATGGAAAGCAGGCTCAAATTATTTTAGATATTTGTATTAAATTGCACACGGCGTTAGATCAGTATTTAACTGACCCTACTTTACTGGATCAATCTGTTGAGTCCGCTAAAGGTATTGATGGAGGTCAAGCGTTGGTATTTCAGGAGGTATATCCGGTAGAATCAAAACTGACCATCCCAGAAGTAGTGAGTAAATCCCAACCTAGTCCTGCGGGTAAGATTAGCAATTCGGTACTGCATCCTTCAACCTCTAACACCATTACCACGGCGGATAAGGCAGTTAACTCTAGTGACCAAGCAGAACTTTTAAAATCATTAATGCAACAAGTGCAATTTCTCACCAATCAGCTTTTAGTAAGACAGACTGCTCCAATTCCTTCGGGGGATAGCATTCCTGTAGTATCCGGGGTTAAAAGTTCTGCTGACGAATATCCTGGCGGTCGTTCTTTGCCAATGGACCCGGCTGTCGTAGCGGCGAATCAAAATATTCAAAAATCAGCCCAAGTTCATTTTCCACCAGCACATACCTCTCAGGGAGGACTCGAACAGTTAAATGATTTCCTTGGTTTAACGTCTTCGCATTTGGAACCTGTCTCTAAAGAGCGTTCATCTCCGGAGCAGGCCACCCAACGTTCCAATTTTCAGTCAGCACCAGATGTTAGAGATCTTCATAATAGTACTTTGAATCCCGTGCCTTCAGCAATTCATAATCCATCTACTCAATATAATCCTGATTTCAATAGACGTTCTTTATCTCGATGTGGGATTTCCTACACAGGTTCACCTTCTGGTATCACTGTGGACATGTTCCTTTTTCAGCTGGACTCTGTAGTGAAATCCAACAATCTATCACCTTCCTCTGTACTTCTGGATCTGCATCTTGTCCTGAAAGATGTGGCACTGCAGTGGTACTGGACCTACCGCAGGTATAATCCTTCAGCACCTTGGGATAGCCTCCGATTAGCCTTCCAAGAAAGATTTAAAGATAGGCGTACTCCCTACGAAATTCGTCGTATGGTTGAGTCTCGCAAACAGTTACCTAACGAATCATTCTTGGAATTTTATCATCACATGTGGAATTTGGCCCTGCAGTGTCACACCCCTTACAGCGACGATGAATTCATACAACTACTGATGAACAATATGAAGCCTGTCCTTCAGTATCAACTTACTGATCGACACTTCTCACATATCAATGAGCTCATCAAAAGTTGTACTTCATGGGAAGATTCGCTAAAACGTTTTCGTTCTCCACCTGATTACTCGATGCACCCTCGTCGTAGTATCAATGAACTCGGTGTTGAGAGAATGTATGATTCAGAACCAGTCGTTTCAATTTCTAATCCATCAGTTCCATCCGCAGATACGTCAGGAACCGCATATCGCGTTCCATCTGGTGTTTTTGTTCCGACGTCCGAATCTGTGCAACATATTTCTGCGATTAGTCCAAGTCATTCTTATCGTGCTCCAATGGGAACGACTATGACAAACTCTAAGTCTTTTAAACCCTCCTCTATTTCTCCTTCAACTAATGTAACCAATACCTCTAGATCTGGCCGTAATTACATTTGCTATAATTGTTCTGATATAGGGCATGGTTTTCAAGACTGTCCTCGTCCTCACTTGGGTGCCTTTTGCTATCGTTGTGGTCTCAAAGGCACCATCTCAACAAATTGTGTTCGTTGTGCGGGAAACCAGACCAGTGGTTCATGGAGATCGGGGAACCAGGAACCACAGACCATCTCAACCCCAACAATAATTACCAAAGTAGATGCAGTCAGCAATACCGACCCAGAGTTTCGGAAGAGACTGATGCCAGATGGAAAGAATCAGTCGAACCAGTGAAAGTTCGCGTTGAGTCCTTTGACTCCGCAATCTCTTCTGGATCTGGTTCAGCTGGTTCCGACCTAATGGTATCGGACTCTTGCTTGCCTGTTTCTCCACCTGAATGTCGAGTAAATTCCTTTTCCAAATTGGAACACTCCATTCCTTCAACTTCTTCATTTAACAATAGTTCTAAATTTTCTGATTCCGTTCCGTCTCTCCCCAACACTTTTGGGAGACTCATCTCAGCTCAGTTACTTCGCTCAAAAAAATACTGGGAGCAACGTCGGATTTTGCGATCCTTTGTTGTTTCTTCAGTACTCGGTTCTGAGACAAGCGATAAACGGCCTTATGCCGATATTCTTGTCAATGATGTTCCATACCGAGGTCTATTAGATAGTGGAGCGAGTGTAAGTGTGTTGGGTTGTGGTTCTGAAAAGTTGTTGGCGGACAACAACCTTCATATTCATAATTTTCCTACTTCTATTCAGACTGCGAGTGGTCAATCTCAGAACGTCATTGGTTACATAAATGTTCAGGTTAGCTTTAATTTCCAATCTCATTACATGCGATTCTTTTTAGTACCTTCTCTAAAGCAATCTCTTTATTTAGGGATTGACTTTTGGAATAAATTCGGCATTACTTTGCAATTACCTGCGTTGAGTGAATTATCGGACTCCGCAGAAATATCTTGTTCTCCTAAATTCCATTCTCTCTCTCCAGATGATAACTTAAAGCTCTCTACAATAGTTAAAAAATTTCCGTCAAGTGCTAAAATGGGTCTTGGACGAACTACATTAATCTCTCATGAGATTGATGTTGGTGAATCCAAGCCTGTTAAGCAACGTTTTTACTCTGTTTCTCCTGCTAAGCAAAAACTAATGTACGATGAGCTAGATAGGATGTTATCACTGGATGTGATTGAAGAAAGCCACAGTTCATGGTGTTCTCCTGTCACTATGGTGCATAAGGCTAATGGCCAAGTACGCTTGTGTTTGGATGCCCGTGAGGTGAACAAGGTGACGGTCAGGGATGCGTATCCGCTTCCCCTTATCAACGGATTGTTGGGTCGATTGGATCAAACACGGTATATTTCTACTATTGATCTAAAAGATGCCTTTTGGCAGATCCCTCTTGACCCGCAATCCCGAGATAAGACGGCGTTTACTGTCCCTGGTCGTCCCTTGTACCACTTCAAGGTCATGCCCTTTGGGTTGTGCAACGCTCCCCAAACCCTGTGTCGCCTTATGCATCGGGTGATTCCTTATCAACTGCACGACAAAGTATTCGTCTACCTTGATGATTTATTGGTTACTTCGTCCACTTTTGATGAACACTTGGAACTTTTGGAAGTTGTGGCTTCGTTGCTAGTAAAGGCTGGTTTAACCATAAATTTAGAAAAGAGTCAGTTTGTTTTGAAGGAGGTTAAATACCTGGGTTATTTAGTGGGTGATGGTTGCCTTCGCACCAACCCAGAAAAATGTAAGGCAATTAGAGAATTTCCTCGACCAAAAACAACTAAACAAATACGTAGTTTCTTGGGTTTATGTGGGTGGTATAGGCGTTTTATTAAAAACTTCGCGTCTTTAGCTGCTCCACTAACTGATCTGACAGGGAAAAAATCTAAGTCTAAATGGAATCTTCACGCTGAGGAATCCTTCCAAGCTCTTAAATTATCTTTATCGTCTGCTCCTGTTTTAGCTAACCCTGACTATGGGCGCCCTTTCTTCATCCAATGCGACGCAAGTGCTGTTGGCGTGGGTAGTGTACTTTTTCAGCTTGATCCTGATGGCGCTGAACACCCCATTGAATTCTTTTCGCACAAACTTAATGCCGCTCAGAGGAATTATTCTGTAACTGAGTTGGAGTGCTACGCGGCAGTACTTAGCGTCCAAAAATTTCGGCCCTATATCGAGGGATACCCGTTCACGATTTATACTGATCACGCTAGTCTCCGCTGGTTGATGTCCCAAAAAGATCTATCTGGTAGACTCGCCCGCTGGAGTTTAAAACTGCAAGCGTACAAATTTGATATCGGATATCGTAAAGGAACGGTGAATGTTGTACCTGATGCCCTTTCTAGAGCTTTTTATAGTGAGCCCACAGACGATGTAAGTAATGATCAACCTTTTCCTCCTGTTGAAACTACTTTGAATGATGATTCCTCCTTACTTTGTGATTCTCCTGTTATACAAGAAAATGTGTCTAGTTTAAATTCTTCAAGTGACAATTCGGTTCTACATATTGATCTTAACTCTTCAGCTTTTCAGGACGATGAATATGTTCAACAGATCAATCGAGTACAACAATTAAAAGATTGCGATCACAACTTCAAAATTCGTGATAATAAACTCTTGATCTTACCTTCCTACGCTTCTCGTTATACGTCCACTGATTTGTCTGAATGGAAGTTAGTAGTTCCGTTGTCCTTGACTGCAAACTTAATTGAACTGGCTCATTCTTCTCCTACTTCTGCTCATATGGGTATTAAAAAAACTGTAGAACGACTTCAACGGCAATTTTTCTGGTTTGGTATGACTAAACAAATCAAACTTTTCATCTCTAATTGTGTACAATGCAAGATGAATAAGCCTGTAAATTTTAGCACTCAACCTTTGATGGGTTCTCAAACTGAGTCTACCAGACCTTTTGAAAAATTGTTCGTTGATTTCCTTGGACCTTATCCTCGCTCCAAACGAGGTAATACCTGTATCGCTATAGTGTTGGATCATTATTCAAAGTTTGTTCTAGTCAAACCATTGCGTGAAGCTTCCGCCTCTTCTCTGTGTAGCTTTTTGGAAAATGAGGTGTTTTTACTTTTCTCTGTGCCTGCAGTGATTACTTCTGATAATGGCAAACAATTCATATCTAACTTATTTAAAGATCTCTTGAAAAAATATAATGTTGATCATATACGTACTCCTATTTACTCTCCTCAAAGCAACGCTTCTGAGAGAGTTAATCGGACGTTACTGTCTAGTATTCGGTCTTATCTTGATGATCATGCACATAATGAATGGGATTGCCATCTGTCTGAAATCACTGCGGCATTGCGAAATGTTAAACACGACGTCACGAATTTTTCTCCTCACTATTTGGTCTTTGGTCAACACATGTCCTTAAACGGTTCAGATTATGCTTTACGTAAACTTTTATCTCCTCAGGATGATAACGAAATACATGTGTTGTCCAAGTCTAATAGATTAAATCTTATTCGTGATCAAATAACTCATTACCTGAAAGTTGCACATGAGAAATCCGCTGCTCGTTATAATTTACGAAGTACCAATAGGAATTTCCTGCCTGATCAACCTGTGTTTGTCCGATCCTTCGCACAAAGTAGTGCTCCTGATAGATTTTCTGCAAAGTTAGCTGCTAAGTTTATTCCTGCTTTTATCACTGATAAAATCGGAACAGTCTCTTATAATATCAGAAATCTTGATGGAAAACCTTTGGGAGTTTATCATGCCAAGGATATACGATTGTGACAAATTATTAGTGAAATTTTTTTCTCCTTCCCTCTTACTTTCATGCCTGGCTTTGAGATCTTTTCTCGGGTGTGAGTCGTCCCCACGCTGTAACAACCGCTTGTGGTTGTTATGATCTGTTTAATTTAAATCTGTAATTACGGTTGAAAATCCCAACAAGGTTGCATGTTTATCCACTGCGCTGCATAAAATCTCTTCCACTACACGTCATTCTTTCTTTGGCTTAATTTGTAATAGAAAATATTTTTTTTTTTTGGTAGAGTGTACCATTTAGCATTTTATACTTCTCCGTATTTTGGTCGGTTACTCGATTCGTTTTATCATTTTTTGTTTGATGGTGTGTAATGACGTGTGGTGGTTGGTGTGTTGCTTCATCTGTTTTGTTTTGGTTAGCGCGTGGATTTTCCATGTAAATGGAATGTTCCAGTGATTAAATTAAATAGTATTGGTGTGTGCGAGTCGATTTTTGGGTGAGGTTGTATGTATATACGCCATCCGAAATCTATCGGTCGGGTAATTGGTTAATGTTTTCTTTAGTAAATAATTGTTGGGTGGGGGAATAAATTTTTATTTTTTGTACGCGTCGGTATTTTTTTTGGTTAGTCTAGTTTTGAATTTCAAAATAAAAAAGTCTCGGGTTTTTTTTTGTTGGGATTTTTTTTTTAGTTAAAGATAAAAAGTCTCGTTTTAAATTTGAACGTGATAAGTTTTTTTGGAAAGTGAAATTTAAAGTCAAGTTTGGAGTTCTTTTTGTGGTGGCTTGATATTAATGTTTTATATTAGCGCACCAAATATTTTTTTTTTAAATCTAAATTGGGAAAATGTGTTTCCTTTGTGTGTGAGAAAGCAAATCTTTCTAATTATAAAAAAAAAAAACCATAAAAACTGAAAGAAAGAAGTTTTTTATAAGATAAGTAATGGCCAGGTGGCTGACATTTTTTTTTTGTTTGTAAATTAGTTTTCTATTAAAGAAATTATAAGAATTTAATAATATTAAAATTAAGTGTCTAAACATAAAACATTTGTTTAAAAAAAAAAAAAAAAATAAAAAAAAAAAAAAATAAAATAATTATCGATTTCTGTATACACCTATAATTAAAAACGTCTATAATAAAATTAATTAAGTTGTATTGATAATCTTTGCGGTGTTTCAAATTTTTTTTTCCTCCTTGGTTGAGTGTAATTGCAAACTGAAAATTAGAAGTTTGTGATATAAATTGTTGGTTGTTATCCGTAGTAAACGGGCCACAGTTATACAGAATAACAGCATATTCTTGGCTATATACACGGGTAATCCTGTCTCTCAAGGGCGTTGGTGATATTCTCGGAATTGAGCAATTCCGGAAGACAAGCAGATCGTGGAAGCAGTAGTTATTTGTGGCGATTTTTTTGCTTAGGCTATATTTGCCGATTTGTTAATTGGGTTTGTGGCAGCAACTCTGCCTATCAGAGGGGGCTGCTGTGTTCCTGCGACGGCGCTGTGTGTTGCCGAAATTTTGTGGTCGGACGGGCCAAGTTTATATATTCAGGTAAGGTGTTTGGAAAAAAATATAAAATAATTTCAAACACCGCGTGGTTTTTTTTTTATTTTTAAAAGTTTTGTGAGCCAAACTTGACTCTTTTGTTTCATTATTATAGTTTTTTTATTAGATTTATAAAATTTTTGCGGTTTTCAGATTTCGGGTGACGTCACAGACGACGCACCTCAAAGTTGATTCGCACCACATTTTTTTTTCTGGTTTTATTTTCATTAACGGTTCATTTTTTTTTCTTTCAAATTTTTGTTTTTCTCATTTCATTATTCTCATTTCATTTTTTTTCGATTTGGGTTTTTCCTGCGTAATTACAGTTTTTTCCCTCTTTTATCATTTTCAAGTTTTTAGTGATGTGTAACTAAATAGTTTTGTGTGATCGCGTGAGGATGGGCGGCCTTATGCTGACCTAGGCCTTGAGCAGGGTCGCCGGAGTGGCACCGGCGTCCCTGTCGAACGCAAATTTTGTTTTTATGATTATCTACCACTGTGGTCGTGGCACAGTAGAATAATTTTCTTGTCCCCTTCGTTTTATCTCTATGCGGTTTTCAAGCATAGTAATATGTCTGGTAACCCCCACGCCTAGCGGCGAGCTTCAGCCAGTGCAATACCGCAACCAGACCTCTATTGCTATGTTCTGTTAACAAAATCCCTTTTGGGGGATTTTGTTACACAGAAAACAAGCATATAAAATATTTATATCATCATTTTTAAGATTAGATACAAATTACATACAACAACATCTATCGAAAAATAATGAAAATAAATAAAATTCACAAGCAAGAAACACTGGCGGTAAATAGCGAAATCAATCAATCAGTTTACTGTGACGGGTAACACCATCCTACATTTTATTGTTTTGTTGTTACATTATTTTCTCCCGAATAGATTTCGAATAAAGAGATAGACAGAAATAACCATATACACACATAAATACATAGGTTAGGTTAGGTTAGGTTATTGTGGCTGCTATCGCACACTTAGGCCAGCAGTGGCTCGTTGTGATACCACATGATCCCATCTCCCCATTACTCCTGTTGAAACCAACCAGAGCCACATATATAGCGTAACAAATCTCGCACTGCACAGTCCGCGAGTTCCGAAAGGCTGTCCATACCGTACACACCCAAATACTTATACCTTTTGTATGATAGCGCCGGACATGAGCATAGGAAGTGATCCAAAGTCTCCTCCTCCTCTTCGTCCATGCAATTTCTACAAAAGTCATTCGTCTGTATCCCCAGCCTTCTCGCATGCTCCCCAAAAAAGCAGTGACCTGTCATTATACCTACGACCCATCCTATTTCTTCTCTTCCTAGGGATATTAATACCTTGGAGCGCCGCAATTCCAGTTTTGGCCAAACCTGCTTTGCTACACTGCACGTGAGAGTGTTGATCCACCTCTCATTTGTCAAGGCGATTGCCTTTTTACTGAGCGCCCATTTTAGCACTCCCATAGGCCTCCCCAGACCTACCATTTCCGGCTGCATCTGGAGAGTCATACCGTACCTAGCTAGTTCGTCCGCCCTGCAGTTCCCGTGACGTCCGAGTGACCCGGGACCCAGATTATCTGGATGCTGAAATACTCGCTCATCTTGTTAAGAGATGATCGGAAATCGCGACTTCAGACAAACTGCCCCAAGTGACTTGACCGCTACCTGACTGTCCACATAAATTGCGATATCCCTCACGGATACCACAATATGCTTCAACCATGTCATGACTTCCCCGATCGCCACCACTTCAGCCTGGTACACGCTGCAGTAGTCAGGGAGACGAACAGAAATATTAACATTAAGTTTATCACAGAAGACTCCGGCTCCTACCTTATCGTCTAGCTTTGAGCCCTCGTGAAAAATTCCACTGCCTCGTTTTCCAGTATTGATCCGTTTCTCCAGGATTCCCTTGAGTCGTTAACTGATGTGTTAAAATTGTTACCATCCCGAAAGCGAATCTGCGAAAATAGATTTTCTAATGCATCAGTTTGTAATTTAGATGTTAAAACACAAGAAATATCTAAATTTTCATAATCATGTTTGGTTAGTTGGAGAATACCTCCAATAGTTTTAATTAAGCTTTTTACGCAATTATTATTATTATTATTACTTGAGGGCCATGTGGGCGTTTAAGCCACCACGCACTGCGATCTAAAAGATCTTTTGTGCATGGACCCTACTTAATGAGCCGTTCAGTCAATATTCAGGCTCTTAATGAACCTGACAATACTGCCGGCCGGTATATGATGCATACTATCTGGGCTCATTACTCTCCCTCCTAGATGTTGCAACCTTTTGCAGAAAATGGCTGGGCAATGGCAGAGAACATGTTCCGCTGATTCCGCTTCCAGGTCGCAGAAGCGGCATCTATCCGTCGAACTTAAGGCCCATTTTCTTAAGGTGATAGCTTAAGGGGATGTGACCTTTGAGGAAGCCGGTAAGCAGCCTCAACTCAGGTTTCCTAAATACAAGACATTCCTTGGCCCTGGCTGACGAAGGTGAAATGAATTCCTTCGCCTGTCGCAAACCTGGAATTTCGCGCCAGTACGAGGACTTTTCCAAATCCTCCCAGCGTTTAACCGCTGCCCTAAGGTGCCCCTTAGTAACGCCGCATAAGGGCTCTGGTCCAATTAATGGGGATGCAGATCCCTCGCGGGCGAGGCCATCAGCTGCCTCGTTTCCCACAATTCCAGTGTGACCTGGCACCCAAACAAATGTTACCTTATTTGAGCTTGCCAGCAACTTAATAACCTTCAGACAATCCCATACCAGCCTTGACTCAATGGTAAAAGACCTAAGAGCCTTTAAGACCGATTGGCTGTCTCATACGATATAAACCTTTGCGTCGTTTAGGCCTTTAGATATGCCTATCCTAGCACAAAGTTCTGTAGCATGCACTTCTGCTTGAAAGACGGTAGCATTGGTACCCAAGGACTTCGAGAGTGATGTTCCACTCCCGTGTATTCTCTCCCCCGCCCCATCTTCCGTTTTTTTCCATCTGTAAACCACACCAATGACCCTCGCTCAAAGGATGGTCCCCCTGTACTTCACTCCTCCCGGTTAGATAATCTAACACAAAATGGTTTGTGAAAATCCAGTTTGGCTGGCATACAGTCGGAAGGCATTCTTATAGTGGGGTCTGTCTGAAACTCCTTGAGGATTTCCAGATGGCCCACCATATTGCCTGGTTTGATGTTACCCTCCGCCTGCATCTTAAGGGCCATAGTAGTAGCATCCGTTTTTACATGCAGATGCAATGGAGTTAGTCCTATGTTTTCATTGAGCCCGTAACACCAATGCAGGCCATACGCTGAACCATATTCAATAAAGTTTGCACTGTCCTTTGTTCAGTTTTAGGCCACCATGCTAGCGATGCGTAAGTGACCATAGTCCTAATGATTGTTAGAAATGACCAGTAGATCATTTTTGGTTGTAGTCCCCAAGTACGTCCATAGAGTCTTTGACAGGCCCAAAAAGCATTTGTGGCTCTATTTTGAATTTTTTGTTAATGTTGTTCCCAGTTCAGTTTATGATCTAGGATAACCCCTAGATATTTAACCTCTTTGGAAAAGGCAACAATAGTACCGTTCAACGAGGGAGCTATAAGCGAGAGCTTTCTCCTCCTCGTAAAAGGGACAATGACAGTTTGTTTGGATTGACACTGAGTCCTTTCTTGTCACACCACTGCCATATTAAATTGAGTGCATTTTGCATGAGATCAGAGATCATCCCATCAAACTTGCCTCTAATCACGATAGCCACGTCATCCGCATAGCCCTGGACATCAAACCCATGGCCACTCAGGCGACCAGTAGTCTATCAATAACCAATCACCATAAAAGAGGAGACAGTACGTCTCCTTGGGGACAGCCCTTTACGGCCCTGATGGTTACTGACTCGCCACCGAATCTGGCTGTAATATCGCGATATTTCAGCGTGGAGCGGATCCAGTTTTAGAAAGCGGAACCCCCTTCTCCATAGCTGCCCTCTCTATTGAACCATAGGACGTATCATCAAAAGCCCCCTCAATGTCCATAAAGGCACACAGGGCAATTTCCTTAAAAGCCACCGCTCTTTCAATCCTCGTGACTAGACCACTAAGAGCCATCACAGTAGATTTGCCAGCTTGATAAGCAAACTGGTTCCGATGCAGTGGGTTATTTACAAGGATTTCATTTCTTATTTGATTATCCAGGATTTTTTCCATCGTCTTCAATAGAAACGATGTGAGGCTAATTGGCCGATAAGCCTTGGGCTGGGTGTCCAGATGACCCCCGCCCTTTGGTATAAAGACCACAATTACTTTCCTCCATAGTTTCGGAATATAGTTAAAAGAATAATTTGTTCGAAACAACTGGACCAAGCTGGGGAGTATTTCCTCAATACATTTTTGATGTAAAGCCGGAAAGATACCATCCCCTCCAGCAGATTTGAACGGTTTGAAAGAGCCAATAGCCCATCTCACCTTGCTGGGTGTGAACATTTTGCCAGAGAGGCTCCAGATCCTACTATGGGGTGAATAGGCTACCTCACTTGAAGGGTCATGCGGGTCCTCCTGGGCACCTACCACTATTGAGTCCGGAAAGTGGGTACCTAATAGTAACTCCAAGGTTTCTTTCCGGTTTTCAGTGAACGTCCCGTTTTGCTTCTGAAGAAGCCCCAAACCATTTGAGTGATCCCTAGGAAGGACTTTCTGGAGACGAGCTGCAGAGGGTAATTCAATGATTCCCTCACATAAGTTTCTCCAGGTAGCCCTTTTGGATCTTCTTAATTCAAGATTATATTCCGTTAAGGCCATCCTATACTCGCCCCATTCCCCGGTGCGTTTAGCCTTATTGAATAACCTTCTTGATTTTTTCCTCAGCTTGCTCAGCGCCCCGTTCCACCAAGGGACCAACTTAATGGACTCTCTTCGCTTAACTGGGCAGCTGTTTTCGTAAGCCGAGTGTATAGAATTATGCAGCTGGTTTGAACAGAATTCCAAGCCCTCTGGAGACTTTATGTTCCCCATAACCGAGGGCATTTCTGATTCAAATGAAACTCTATAAGAGTCCCAATCGGTCAGTTTTGGAATTCTAATCTCCTGCCGCTGCATAGTTGCGGCCGCCAAATCGAATCTGATGTGCAACTGATCCGATAAGGTGGCCTCTTCAGACACATGCCAGTTTTTAACTAAATTGCTAAAATGAGGACTAGCAAGCGTCAAATCTAAGACATCCTGCCTAATCGCATTTATAAAAGTAGGTTTACTTCCCCTATTGACAATATTTACATTATTAGTAATTATGTACTCAAAAAGGTACTCACCCCTATTACTGATGTTCGTGCTACCCCACACCGTGTGGTGCGCATTTGCATCGCATCCTATCAGGTAAGCCAGCCCATTGCGCTGGCAATGAGCTATGAGCCGCCTAACTTCGAGCGAAGGTGTCATTTCCGAGTCTCCAGGAAAGTAGGCGGAGACCATTATAGCCTCCTGTTTCTCTCTTTCCCCCAGAACCTCCACCATTACTGCAACTAAGTCCCTGGAGATGAACTCTGAAATGGGCCAAAATGGCCGCTCTTGGACTCTCAGTTCCGTTACAATAAATCAACTTACCCACTTGTTTTGGTATACCTTTAATTTGGTTACCTATTATCCAGGCTCCTGTATTAGAGCCATACCAATTTTCTGGCAGACAAACTTACGACAAAGGACGTTGCTACTGCTCTCCAGAGCTGACTGAGAGCCACAAGGCCTCACCAGTGGCTTGTGCGGGGGGACCCCTCGCGGAATCATTCCATGTACAACCGCTGACGCCTTCCTCTCTCTTTCCCTCCTTCTCCTCGCCTGTCTACTGGAAAGGGCCGCCACACCAGTGGTTTTAACCACAGATGAGGCCCCGATAGCCGCCACAGGTGCGACCAGGATCGCCTCCACAGGTGCAGCTACGGTAGCCTCCACAGGCTTGATCACTTGGGGGCCCGCCCACAGAACCTGGCTTTCCACCACTCTGGCCCCCCCTTGGGGTGCAGTTGGACAATCCCAAACTTAAAATTGACTTTAAAGTCAATTCATTTGAGCTTCTCAACCGAAGAGTGGTCCATGGAGAAGGTGCAAAAAGCTGAAGTGTCTTTCGTCTCTCTACTGACCACTCTCCAGTTGATCGCCTGCATGTCCTCGTTTTGGCTTCTGATAAAACCTAGAAGCTTATCCGTGGGCAGTTCGGCACCAGCTTCGCGGATAAAACTTGTCTAATCAAAATCAAAAGTTCAAAAATGGAATAATTTTTCTCGATTGACCATTTGCACTTGACTCTAAATATATCAAATGTTCGGTATTTGGTGACAATCATGTAACAAATTTCGCCAACAAACGTTGTTCAAACCTTCGCGGACAAAATTTCTTGGAAAAATTTTAGAACCAAAGGTTGTTCAAAGCTCCGCTAATAAAATTCAAAAACTAAATGCCCAAGGTTTCTTCTCGAATGTTCATATTATGCACTTGATTCTATATATCAAAAGACCTGCGCCTGGCAACTGTCATGAACACTTGAAGCAGTTTTTGCATTAAAAGTTGTAAAAAGCTCCGCCGACGTAGTTTGCTAAAAAAAAATGTAAAGTCCAAAAATAGAATGATTTTTCTTGAATGTCCGCGCTGTACACTTGATTCTAGAAATCAAACAAGGAAGGCTGTTTGGAACCGGAGTTAACAGCGGTGGGAAAATTTGGCAAGGTCAGTCGTCGCAAGGTCATCGTTACCCCAACACAGGGAGACTGTCACTTCCGGTTGACCAATTTAAAGTTCACTAGGACCTCCCAATTTCTGTAAAAAACTTAAATTTGAAGTTTCAGTTCGATTGGTTAAACCATCAGGGTTGTAGAGAGGACACAGACAGAGTACAAAATTTGCTCAAGGTTCATTCGGATGTGGGTAAATGGCAGACTATTTTGAAAGCTAAATAAATCGAATCCAATCGGAACAATCTCTCTAAGCAGAAATTATGTGATGGAAGGTTGGTTCATTTCACCTGAACGAATATGTATCTATGTAGTATTCAATTTATTGGATAACTATCTTTGATAATTTACCTCTCCCAACCTGTAATCCAATCAATGATGCTAATCCGAGGGATTCTACTGTATAAACAAACACATAAAAACAAACGCTAGATATTTTGATGAAATCATTGTGGTAGGGTTACATCAATATTGTTCTCGCTCTACTCGTTGGCAGGCACTTTGCATAAGATAGTGTTTTACAGATAGCTCTGAAGAAGCACATTTGGATTATTATTTCGACAATCATTGTTGAATGTATACTAAAGGATGTTTAGTTAACCTAAAAGGATATACAAAACGGGATCATCTAATGGGATGCCGTTTGTTTGGCCGGGAAGAATGATTCTTAATATTGACATTGGCTTAATAATGCTTAATAACTGCATTTACTTTTGAAAAAGGAGTTGGACGCTGGAATTTCATCAATGAGGACCCTTTATGCCTCTTAAGTGCCAAGCAGCATCTTATGGAAATGGGATTATAAAATGCTGTTTAGAAAAATTTCTAGAGAAAAGTCTATTAGGAAGAAACTCAGTTTTTATAAACCGATTGTAGTGAAATTCGATAAATACGACTTGAGATCGGTTCCTCCCTAATTAGCCTTATATCAAAATTAAGCATCTTGCTTCCGTTGTACATAACGAATTTCATCATTTAATCTGTTAGACCTTAACAGTCGAAAGGCCCCGCTATGAGAACATAGCTCATACCCCTTAGTAAACCAAAGGCCCCAATATGGGGACATGTGAAGTAGGGCATGGATGATTAATCGGTTTCTGAACAAAACAATATACAATATGGCATGCGTCTTAGAAAAGGGAGCCTCAAATAATTGTTGGGTTAATTTTTGGAATATGGCAAATTATAATGGAACTATTTCTAAACCGATTAAGATGAAACTCGACAGGAATAACAGAAATGGGATTCTAAAATGATATTTATATGAAGTTCTGTTATTAAAAGCATACGTATTACAAAAGTTAATAATCAAATTATTCTCCATTACTATATATGGTCCTTTCCTATCTATCGGGTAGTGGATGTAGGCCCTCGCGGTAGAAACTTGGTTTTTTGGAGGCAAAATATTCATCGAGCCATTTTCGGACATGTTTCACTTTCGAGCACCGCTGCTCAGCCAAATGAGACTGCATCGATATAAAGAAATAGTTGGAGAATACGCCGCATGTAAAAGAACTTACCAGCCTAAATTGAAGAACACTTCCCTGGTTGCTTTTCTTTTGTGTGGACGGGATTTGTCATGAAGCACCATTACGGAACGCGTTCCATGACCCGTGAATGCCTTTTTTGTCTAGTGCGTTTGTAGTAGATGATTCCTTTCCAATCCCATCAGATGCACAATAACACTTTCTTAGCAAGAATATTGGGTTTTGCAACGGATGGAGATGGCTGGCCTGGCTCAATGCATGTTTTTTGTTAGTTAAGGACTATCATCCTAATCACAATTATTTGAATCAAAATCTGGTAAGAAATAGCCAAGTTCAATCCTAGTTGGCCATATTCCAGAACTTCATCTAAAAGTCATTTTGGAATCCCATTTTCAACGTGCATACTGAAATTCATCGTATTCGGTTATAAAATTGTTCCTTCTTAATCGGCCTGCATTTGATTGAAAATTTCTATTGATGGATAATCTTCTATAAGAGATATTCAAATTGTCTACATTAGGATTTAAGCATAATCGGAAATAAGTGACGGGCCAATCTATTTATTTCAATTGTAAGCGCTGAAATATTACTTTTAGGTGATTAATGATCTGGTCAAGATTAGCCGATATGAATTTAAAATATCGTCGATATATTACTGAGTCGATCGTCATACGGGCGATTCGAACAATCGGAACTGGATAAATATGTCAGTTTTTTAATATCTGCCCCATAGAATAGGACCTGATGATACGCCTGCAAAGTCGACCTTTGTAAATATTGGCAGACTGACGTTCAAGACGGTTGGTATTGGGTTTGGATCGGAGTTTCTTTATTTGGGGCGTATAAACAGCATTGGTCTCCGTAGAACCTCTAACACCGGTTCTTTTTTCTATGTTATGTGCATGAGACTAAACCATTCCCTATGGGTTTCCGAACGCATTGCCTATTGTTTTTTTTTACAGTGTGAGTCGCTTGCCGCAGATTTGGGTAGGACGAAAATGTTTGAAAAATACATGTAAACCAGTGAATTTCTATTTATTTCCGCTGATGCAGTAAATTTATCCAACTCACACTCTTCCAAACGTAACAATATTTTTGGACTATTTGTGGGCAATTCGTTATACAGTCACACATTTCATAAAACCGGTTCGGTAATTTGATTTATTAAAACTACCCGTATTTCATAACGTAATTACGATGGTTTTTCATCGACAAATTGTACGACAAAAAGTAAACGATTTAACTACAGCTAAATCGCATCGCCTGCCGACTATTACTGTAAAATGTTCATCGCTCGTCGACACTCGTTAATATGATGGTAGTTATAATTAATTTGTTGTGATATCAATAACGAATCATCAGAAATTTAGAGCAGACCAATCGGAGTCCTGTGCAATACAAAAACAAATCGCTTGCCCTGTCAGCCCATCACCCCTTGATAATGTCTAATTTATCTGCCGTTAGGATTGTTGTTGCCCTGCACATTGTTTTTGTCCCTCGGTAATTTTTCTTTAATTTTTAATGTGGTGATAGTGATATGCGATGTGTGCTGTATTCATGTGTTCATCGGCGAATATTGAGCACAAGATACCAATGTTGTAAGTATTCTGGTCGTGTTTATTTATTCAAAAATCAGTCTAACCAATTTTTTTTATACGACTTTGGCGCCAGGCAAATTCAAGCCGAAACCAAACTCCATAAACCGTAACTAAAGCCAAAACTTATGAGAGTACATTTTGTCAGAATATTTTTTTGTAAATTTTGTTGTATCGTTTTACAACGCACGTAGCAAAATGAAGCCCTAAAATCCCTAAATTCAGCTTACAATTTTGTTAACGTTTTACGATTTTCGTAATTCATTTGCTGAGTATAGCTATAACCCTTCTGGGTAAGCCATTATATCCTTTCATATTACATTTTTATAAATGATAACAAATTCACAGAACGTGATTAGTTTTTGCTGTTGTCTTTGATGATTTCAATCTTTAAAACATTTATTGTTTTGATCCAAATTTTTTGTTTCCAACATTATTAAGGCAAAATAAAATTTAATATACATGTCATGTGTATAGTTGGCATATATTTTTGATAATTTTAATTTAGGGGAAGCAAACATTATCTTAGTAATACCTACATAGATTTTTATAAAATAAGGTTACAAATAAAATTTTATTTCCAACATAAAGGCAAAAACAATAAAATTATATTTATTATGTTGATGTATACCTATTGTAGAGAAATTTTTAAATACCTATTTTTTGTAGGTTGGAATTAAGGAAGATAAATGTCCCAATGATAAGCCCGACACAAAAAATATTCCGAGAAAAATGTGTACAAAAAAAAAATTAAGGTGTTGTAAAGGTTCTACAATTTTCAGAATATCACCTACCCAAAAATTACAACAGTGAGTTAAGTGTTATCTCATTTTAAGTATAAACATATATGTGTGTAACTGATTGACCTAATGGTGATTTATCGATATCCATTTATTAAAACGTGTGGAACATTAATTATTAATCATGTACATAATCTATATGAATGATTTAAGCGTAACCGTTTATCGAAAATTTGGCTACTGCTCAAATATCATCCTCTCTCATAAACCATAACATATTTATGTAATACAAGTATGTGTAATAAATACATGATAAACCGCACGAAATGGGAGAGAGCAGACAGAAAAATACAAAAAAAAAAAGTGTAGAAATTTTTATGGCATCCCATTATTATTGTTGTCGTCCATTTTATTTATGTATATTATGGTTTTGACATTTTATATTTTCCACACATGTTCTACATTTACATACAGCAATAATCATCTTGTAAAAAAAATTAATTGAATATTTATTTCCAAATTTTTTATTTTTTTTATTTTGGAAAACTTGTTGATATCAAGTTTAAATTCCCCCCAATATATCCGGAAAAACAAAGTTTTCTTTAATATTAGATATAAAAACGATTTAAGTGGGTGATACAAACGCTAAACTACAAAATTGTTTGAAAAAGAATTATTACAATAAAAAAAAATATTTTATGTAAATGAAACTTAACTGCTCATTTAATACTTATGTTGTAATAGAATTTGTCGGTTATAAATTGTCGGTTTTTTTTAGTTAAGCCATAGTAGAGAAGTAATTGAATTGCTCTGATTGATACAATTGTACAAGCAACGATTTTTGTTGGCAAGTTCTGAGTGATATTTTACTAAAATTTGAAGGCTTGTTTGTTGGAAAGTTTAACTTCTGGAACTTATTTCTATGATGAAATGTTGAAAGTTTTTTTAGCTAAAATTTACTTAGTATATCGTTATACATTTTTAAATTACAGAAATTTCAGGACAGTATTCAAATCTAATTGTAGCACCTTGTGCTACAATTAGGTTTGAATTAAATTTCACGCTTTGTAACATTAACTTAATCACGCACTGTAGTTTTATATATTAGATCTGTTAATTACCATTTTATTATGCATTTTAAAATTGTCTCTTATATACTTACGGTTGTACGTTTAAACTTGTTTTTTTTTTGTTATATACTGTATTTTTTTTCTCATTGAATATTATGTACCAAAATTTAAAAATTTTTAATTGCGATATTCCTCTGTGAGTGAATAACAAAATTTATAATAGTAAAGTTTTTGGTTAAAATAAAATAAAATAAAGTTATTGGTGATTTTGGAAGTTTGAAATTGAAATTCTGTGTTTATTTTCCGAGTGCTTAAATTTGTGGCAACATTCCCGTTTATTTCCCAGCACAAAAAAGCTTGTGCTCCATCAATAGGTAATATTAATAGAGGAGTAATTTTATGAACGACAAATGCCCACTAAAATAAAATCGATTTTCCTCGATTTCAACGAAACTATTATATAATTTTTTTATATTTTGTAATGCCTCTTTCTATCTTTCAAATTTTCAATACGCAAAAATTAAAAGGAGCATTTTAAGGTTATCAAACTTGACGATTGACAAAGAATTAAAAATAATCATAAAAATAAATGTATTAATGAACTGACAATGTTGTCAATTATCATTAATATAAAATAAATCCCAGTTTACAGTGTTGCTTTTATTTTTCACGAAGAGCGAAATTTTTAAGAATTACAAGTTCAGTTTTGATCAGAATGAGAAATCCGAAAAATGTAATTATTTTTCAGTCAATCTCATCAGGCTATAGCGTGGGAATTGTTAATTACTATTGATTATTTTCAGTGCTCCATCAATAATTACTTACAAAAGAAAGAAACAATGTAACATAATAATGTTTTTATTTTTTTTTTGTTTTTATGAATAAAAGGTAAAGAAAAAATTAAAATTGAAAAAAATTGTTTACGTGTAACTTTGTTCTCTTAAATTTTTTTTTAATTTGTTTTCAAAGATTCTCACAAAAAAGCAGAGTTCAAAAATATTCATTCCGTTGCGACTTCGTGAATGTACATATTTTCATGTTTTTCCTCTTTAAAACTTCGTGTATTGTATTCTACTTTTCATAAAAACATCAAAAATACTCAGGTATAATTTTTGAATTTCATAATACTGAATGTTCTTATTTGTGCTTCGTGTATTTCGTTTTGCATTATTCATTTATTATGAATAAAGATCAACATTTAAATATGTACTTTACAGAATGAATTAACAAACCACATATTCAAATATTCACGAATAGATGTATAACGAAATTGAGAAAACACAAAATACAAAAATTTTTGAATAAGGAACATATTCGCAGCGTGATGAATTTGGATTTTTTCGATTCATGTATTTCAAAATCTTAAGCACAGTATTTCGAAGAACGAATATTCAGTATAATAAACGTATGAAGAATGCAATGCAGCTAAAATAAAAGTACGAACTCCATCGTAATCTTAGTTATTTGTATTTTTATAATATTAATTTATAGGTGCGTAAGTACACCTTTTTGGGTAAGATGGGTTACTATAAATGGCCATGGTGATAGTTAAATGACTCAGTTTATTTATCTTCGCTCCCAAAACCATCGTGTGGCCAAGTATGATGGAAATTGCCTATTCTTGATCCAATTATGATGAAATTTGACATGTACGTTGGAAATGGGATTCTAAAATGATTTTTAGATGAAGATCTGGAATATAGCCAAGTATGATGGGATTTTCCTATTTTTTAACCATTATGAGGAAATTCGACAAATGAATTGGAAACTGCATTCTTAAATGATTTTATGATTAAATTCTGGAATATGGGCAATTAGGATATACCTTAGCTATTTTTAACCGACTTGGATGAAATTTTACGTTTCCAACTAATAGAAGGAAATGTGACACAAGAATTATTTTTAGATGAAATTCTGGTGTATGGCCAATTAGCTTGCCTATTTCTTAGCCGAACTCCATTGTAAATTTAGTTATTAAAATTTTTATAATATGTATCTATTTACTAGGTGCGTAAGTTAGTCTGAGTTAAATTGCCAAGGTAATAGTTTCTACTGCCAAAACTTTAAATTATAACATTATTTAACATGTATGCGGTTTGTAAGAAATAGGAATTTAATTCAAAAATAAATTTATGGGAATTAATAATTATTGTTGAGCAGGGTGGCAATTGATATTTGTAATTTATTTCATAGTAATAGCTATTAATTTTAAAGAGATGGGGTTATTTAACTTGAATTTGCTAACAATTTTATGTTTTATTGTTTTGTGGTGTTTAATTAAAGAAACCGAGATTAAAGGAAAACCATATTAAAATTATTGTTAAAAAAATATAATTAAATTGATCAACTTAAATTTATAAAAAAGCTTAGATATTAAATGAAATAAAATTGTGTGATGGTGGTAACAATGTTTATTTGTGTATATACCGCAATGGTGTTTCAATCCGGTCCATCACCAGTCGCAGAGTAGATATTGTTCCGGGTGCACACTGCGATTCTTAAAGTAAAATAAGTTTGAAAAATTGTAAAGTTCAATCAGTAATTTCAGAGATCTTTAACTTTAATATTTTTAACCGCTATGATGAGAATTGTAATTTCTCGCTTTATTTCATTTCTCGAAATTGGAGAATTTTCATTTTTGCTAAAAATTAATTTTTCTAATATTTTTTCAAAAATCCTTGAAACATTATTTTTACTGACAAACACGAAAATAAATAATGTTTCGTTATTTCTTAATTAATACACTTTATCCAGCTTCTGTTTTCTAAACGAATAATTTTTAAGGTAAAAAAAACCTTAAATGCTTACTAGATAAAAGTACCGAAATGATTCAAGAAAGAACGAACCCACCAATATTTACATATTTATGAATGAATTAGTCGAAAACACAGGAATTTCCTGAGTAAAATCGGAAAACAATAAATTTAGTTAACACCGCCAATAATTCAAATTTAAAATAATTGTTAAATACGTACAAACACACCCATTTGTATCCTTTATGTTTATTATTCAATTTTCAAGTATATGTTATTGTGTTTTAAATCGGTAAATAAGTGGCTTGACTTGAACGCTTGTGAGTAACAGACAACAAATCTAAAAAATATAATTGTTTATAATAAAGCTATTTCTGAAATTTAAATACATCTTAAAATAACCCCTTTTTATTCCGTAAATTGGCATTTTAGCAATAAAACAAACAAAACAAGACTGGACACTCAAAAAAATAATTTTAAAAACTTGGAAATCCCTGCTTATCTAAAATAAACATTTTGGTGTGAAATGAAAATTGTTTAGGAACAAAAATGTTTGATGTTCGTGGTTGCAAGTAAAACTAGCTAAACAGCCAAACAAAATAAAAAGCGTCTGTTTTAGTGGTTTTGTAAACATTTTTTATTATTTTTACGATTACTATGAAATAAATTACAAATATCGGTTGCCATCCTGCTCAACAATAATATTAATTTTATAAATTTATTTTTGAATTAAATTCCTATTTCTTACAAACCGCATACATGTTAAATAATGTTATAATTTAAAGTTTTGGCAGTAGAAACTATTACCTTGGCAATTTAACTCAGACTAACTTACGCACCTAGTAAATATATACATATTATAAAAATTTTAATAACTAAATTACAATGGAGTTCGGCTAAGAAATAGGCAAGCTAATTGGCCATACACCAGAATTTCATCTAAAAATAATTCTTGTGTCACATTTCCTTCTATTAGTTGGAAACGTAAAAATTCATCATAACCCTCTATGCAAAAAACCAGATCCAATTTAATGATTCACAGCTGTAGTCTGAGCGAACATCAAAATAATTCATTTATAAATCATATAATTGATTCATAATTTACGTTTCATAAATGGATCATTCCGATTCGTAAAAAGTGAACTTCATCATTTTCGAATTACATCATTTTAAAAATTAGAAATCATTTTTTATGATTTAAAATTGAATTGAGAATGAGCTTCACAAATTGTTCAATACAAAATTATTGAAATAATTTAAAATTTTTGATTCAACAACGAATCGTTTTCAATTCACAAAAATTAAACCTAAAATTCGTCACACTTCGAAAAAATAATTTATAATTAATTAATTTGAAAATAATACGTGTGAATGTACTTGAAACAATTTTCTTTTACTTTAAATTGCATTTTAAAATAGAACATTTTCTATGATTTAAAACAGATGTGTTAATGAACTTCATAAATTCTTCATTACAACATCATCGAAATGAATCAAAATTTTTCTTTCAATAACGAATCATTTTCAATCTACAAAAAGTGAAATAATTCTAAAATCACTTTAATCTGAAAAAACGTCTATAATTATGGAAGTGGCAAATGAAATAATTACATTATTTACAATTTTTCTGTCGAAGTCTTCATTGTGTGTAGTAAAACTGTGTAGTAAAGTCAAAGTACGAACATTCTAGTTCTAAATTATAATTGTATTTTTTAATTTTATACATAGTAATAAACTAATAATTAATTGCATTGTAAGTATTAAATTTTTTTTATTTTATTTTATTTCATAATATCGTGAACAAATATATATATTTTCCATGCGGCTTCAATGAAACACCATGCGATGCGATTACCAATGTAATTTTCCATTTATATTAATTATAGTATTTTATAAGTAAAATTAACTATTATATTTTTATGTATATTTTTATGTATATTACTACATGATTGAATAACAAAAATTAACTATATATATAAATATTTATATTTTATTAATTTTATTATTACTACATATGTTAATATGTTATTATAATTATATTATTATTATATATTAGTTTATATTTAACTATTTTATATATATATATATATATATATATATATATATATATATTATATATATATATATATATATATATATATATATATATATATATATATATATATATATATATATATATATATATATATATATATATTAGGGTGGAGTGAAAAAAAACAAAAATTAGGGGGGCCCCCCAAAAGTTACCTTTTAGTGCCAAAACCACTTGGTTAAAATATTTTAAAATTCATTAATATTTACCGATGGTATTTTCCATTTAAAGTATGTTTTTTCAACTTATTGCAGATTTTTAACTTAAAGACCGACAAAAACTACTTCGAAATCTAATTTTTCGGACTCGCATGACCCCAAAATCGATAAATTACCAATAATGTCAAGGTTCAAAATTTTCATGATTTCTGTACTTTATTTTACTTACGCAAAAGAAAGTAAAACGTGATTGGCCAAAATGTTGTTTCTTCTCCCTAAAAGTGGATAGTGGGCGTTTATCACAGGAGTGGTATTCGAGACGTTAGTAATTTCAATTATTAAACGGTATTCTATCGGTTTCTAAAGAATCATGTACTTCAGGATTTTTTGTATAATGAAAGTTTAGTTTAATTCGGCTAAAAAGAAAAATTTCAATTGGAAAATACCACCGCTAAATTTTAATGAATTTTAAAAATATTTTAACCAGTCATTAACGACACTATAAAGTAACTTTCTGAAAGGCCCCCGTACCAAAATTGTAAAAAAATTTTTTTTTGCACTCCACCCTAATATATATATATATATATATATTATTAAAACGATTTATTTGTTAACATTTGTTTAACAAATAAATCGTTTTAATAATTAAAATAAAAACTTAATAAAAGAAAACAATATATATATATATATATATATATATATATATATATATTGTATTATATTTTTATTTAAAATTAATAAATAAATGGTTTGTGTAAATTAATAATTTTAACTGTTTTTTGACTCGTATTTGAGTCCTTTTTAACCACATTTATACTACATAAATGAATCCATTATTATACATCATATATGACCTATAATTGATTCATAAACGAATCAAATTACGATTCATATTAAACTTCATATATGATGATGCATAATTAATCCTAGAGAGATTCATTTTTTACCTCATATTCGAACCACAAATGATTCGTTATTAATTTTTTATTAATTCATTTTTCAAGAATCATTTTTACGGGCTCTTTTTTAAACTTCATAAATAATTCCTAATTGATTCGTTTTTTATGATGAAATACTTCGCGTGGATTCTAATTATCATACAACGAGGGAATCAAAATGGTTTCGTGTTTAACTCATTTAAGTGAATCAAAAGTGAACTCCGCCATATAACGCTGAATTCATTTTTGATTCATTTTTAGTTCACCATGTTTAGAGGGAATCGGTTAAAAATAGCTAAGGTATATCCTAATTGCCCATATTCCAGAATTTAATCATAAAATCATTTAAGAATGCAGCTTCCAACTCATTTGTCGAATTTCCTCATAATGGTTAAAAAATAGGAAAATCCCATCATACTTGGCCATATTCCAGATCTTCACCCAAAAATCATTTTAGAATCCCATTTCCAACGTACATGTCAAATTTCATCATAATCGGATAAGGTATAGGCAATTTCCATAATACTTGGCCACACGATGGTTTTGGGAGCAAAGATAAATAAACAGAGTCATTTAACTATCACCATGGCCATTTATAGTAACCCATCTTACCCAAAAAGGTGTACTTGCGCACCTATAAATTAATATTATAAAAATACAAATAACTAAGATTACGATGGAGTTCGTACTTTTATTTTAGCTTCATTGCATTCTTCATACGTTTATTATACTGAATATTCGTTCTTCGAAATACTCTGCTTAAGATTTTGAAATAATACATGAATCGAAAATATCCAAATTCATCACGTTGCGAATATGTATAATCCTTATTCTAAAATTTTTGTATTTTGTGTTTTCTCAATTTCGTTATACATCTATTCGTGAATTTTTGAATATGTGGTTTGGTTATTCATTCTGTATAGAATTTAAATTTGATTCTTGCAAAAAATAATTAAAATAATAATGTATAGTATATATACCACATACCTATATTTAGTGTTATTCATTTTAAATTAGGGATCAATACACATACAGTGAGTCACATTGAAATGGTCCACCCTTAATAAAAATAAAATTGGTGAAAAATTCCTAAAAAATCAAATAATATAAGAAACAATAATGAATATTTTTGAAAGTTCATTTTATTCTAGTTTTAATAAAAAAAAAAATTATTAATTCAATATCAGTAACAATTAGTAACAACAATAAATAACACATTCAAGAAAATAAATTAAAAAATCATATCACAATGAAAATGATCCATTTTATTTTACAATTATAGTCCTATTTCCTTGGATCCATTTCTTGTTTGGTTTTCACCAAACGTTTATCCTGCCATTAGACCCAAAAAGGTTAAATTTGCTCTCAGTCGTAAATGTGACGTATTTCGAGAACGAAAAATCTTTCATTCGGTAGTTATGGGTCAACTCCAACCTAACGTTCTTATTTTTATCATTATAACGAAGGACTCTTTCCTGGCAATTCTACCATGTAAACAGCTTTTTCGTAGGACTCTTCGAACAGTTTCAGCATTGCAATTAACTTTTAAATGTCACTCCACCATATTTCGAAGTTTCGTTGCACTCAGTCTTAGGTTATTCTTCGATTTTTTCACAATCCACCATTCATGACGATCCGAAAACAGCTTTTTGGGGCTTATTTTTGGATTATTAATTATTCTTTTCTCACTGAAATATCTGCCAATAATATTTTGAATTGTTGTGCGAGCTTTGCTAACATTTTTTGCGATTACCCTCTGACTTTTTTCATTTTTATAATGCGCAATAATTCAATTTTCACAACTTAATTGACGTGTGAGGTCCCATTTTACACAACTAAAATTAACCAAAACCTATCGACAATTAATGCATTTGCATTGAAGTGTAGGAGAGCATAAAAACAAATAAGAAGAAAACAAAACAAAAATTTGACAATATACCGTTATCTGAGACAATTTTGTTAGGTGGACCATTTTCATTGTGAGATTAAATTTCGTCTCCTTTTGTCAATTTCTTAATTGTAATTGCTATTCCTATTAAATTCGCAACATTTTTTTTAACAGAAATATATAAGCTTTTTACAAATATATTTTGTTTTGTGTATTGTATGATTTTCTCGAAAATTATCACGATGTATTTTTTTATTTTTATTAAGTGTCGACCATTTTTACTGTGATTTACTGTATATACATATTTGTCTGAAAAAAAAAACAATCTACAAATAACTGGAAAAAACTGGAAAGTAGTCCCTTACTTTCTACACATATATATAAAGCAACCATGCAGTTAAGTATTAGCGAATTATGCGCAATACATATTAAATTCTTAATAATTTCAATTTTTATTTGAAATTAAAGTTCTTCTGAAACCAGATAATTATTTTTTACGAAGAGGGAAATTGTTAAAAATTACAAGTTTAATTTCGATCTGAATGAGAAATAAAAAAAAATTAATTATTTTCCAGTAAATTTCATCAGCTATATCCTGGTTAATTGTAGTCAGTAGAGAACAGAATCAATCAACACAAAGCAACACCTTTATTTGCCTTCAATGTCGTTTTGCCACCGATTATGTGGTCTCACCACGCTTTGACAAAGACCTTTATAGAACAGTTTTGTCATAAGTGATCCATTTTTCGCTACCCGTAATTAAACGTTTCAAAAATGATTCGATGCCGTATCTTTTCAACATTGATGGAAGTTTGGTCCATTAATTTTCTCACTGTTAAATCATGGTGGTCACCAAACATTCAGGTTTAATATTTAATATTTAATATTTAATATTTAATATTTAATATTTAATATTTAATATTTAATATTTAATATTTAATATTTAATATTTAATATTTAATATTTAATATTTAATATTTAATATTTAATATTTAATATTTAATATTTAATATTTAATATTTAATATTTAATATTTAATATTTAATATTTAATATTTAATATTTAATATTTAATATTTAATATTTAATATTTAATATTTAATATTTAATATTTAATATTTAATATTTAATATTAATATTTAATATTAATATTTAATATTTAATATTTAATATTTAATATTTAATATTTAATATTTAATATTTAATATTTAATATTTAATATTTAATATTTAATATTTAATATTTAATATTTAATATTTAATATTTAATATTTAATATTTAATATTTAATATTTAATATTTAATATTTAATATTTAATATTTAATATTTAATATTTAATATTTAATATTTAATATTTAATATTTAATATTTAATATTTAATATTTAATATTTAATATTTAATATTTAATATTTAATATTTAATATTTAATATTTAATATTTAATATTTAATATTTAATATTTAATATTTAATATTTAATATTTAATATTTAATATTTAATATTTAATATTTAATATTTAATATTTAATATTTAATATTTAATATTTAATATTTAATATTTAATATTTAATATTTAATATTTAATATTTAATATTTAATATTTAATATTTAATATTTAATATTTAATATTTAATATTTAATTTTTTTTTTTTTTTTTTTTTTTTTTTTTTTTTTTTTTTTTTTTTATGAGGAAGGTGGAAATGCATTTACGCACGATGTGTCGGACTCTCATTTAGAACTACCGACTAAAACCACCTTCCCCCTCCTCCTTCAAACTAGCCTGGGACCGTTTAACACATTACTTCGGGCTAGTCTGTTTTTCCATTGCTCTCCCCGAGCTACCTCCTGTCTTATGGGAAACTATCCAAATCCCTCTTTTTACTCATAAGGACTCCCTCTATGTATCGTGAGACGAGATCCCACCAAACAGCTCCTCGTAGCATAATGTTTACCGCCGTTTCAGGCGTCCAAATACCCACCTCTAGCTCCAGTTCTGCTCTTCTGTCCTGCCATGCTAGGCACCGGAAGAAAGTGTGCTCTACGTCATCCTCCATACCTGGGCAGTATAGGCATTCTGCCGACCTTACTTTCTTCATTTTAAAAAGGTATGCACGGAAGTACCCGTGGCCGCTGAGGAATTGCGTCAGGTAGTACCCGACCTCCCGTGCTTTCTTTCCACCCAGGGGCTTATTTGTTCAATAAGCCGTGCTGTCCACCTGCCTGTAATTCCTTGCTCCCATGCACTCTGCCACAGCTCCAAGGTGCGGCTCCTCCCTTCGAGACTCGCTGCTTTTCGTCCAACCTCCGACTTTCGCTCGTAGGTATATTTTCGCTCCTTTGCCAGAAGGTGTATAGGGATGCACCCAGCTATTACGAGGATAGCTGCTTCGGAAGCTGTGCGATAGGCCGATGCCACTCGTAGCGCACTCCGTCTTTGCACTTGGGATAGCCTCTTCCGGTATGTTTCCTTTTCCAGGGAGTCTGCCCATACTTCCGCCCCGTAGAGAAGGACAGATTGGACGGCTGACATTAAAAGCCGGCGTCTGCTCGCTTTCGGGCCACCAACATTAGCCGTTAGACGACTTAGAGCTGTAACCCCCCTCGCAGCCTTGTCTGCAGTCCGCCTGATCTGCTCGAAAAAGCTCATTTTACAGTCAATGTATATACCCAAGTATTTGACTACTGGCTTAACATTTATGACGTTGCTACCAACCCACATCGGGAGAGATGGCTGGATTCTCCTCTTCGTCAAAATAGCTATTTCGGTTTTATTGAGTGCTAGGGCTAGACCGTGCTCTTCCATCCATCCATTTATGGCTCGCATTACCTGGTTCAACTTCAGTTGCGCCTGCTTTGTATCGCGCGCAGCAATAATCACCGCCACGTCGTCCGCGTAACCCACCAAACGAGTCTCGTCGGGTGTCTCTATTCTTAGCAGACCGTCGTAGAAAACATTCCAGAGGTCGGGTCCCAGTATTGATCCCTGGGCTGCTCCCGCTGTAACCGCCATGCTTCGCTGCCCTTCTTCCGTGTCATATGTGAGGGTGCGGTTCCTCATATAGTCATCCAGAATCCGCGCTAGATAAGCTGGAATATGGAACTGGTGCTCCATGGCGTCGATTATATCCCTCCATCTCACGGTATTAAAGGCGTTTTTCACGTCCAAGGTCACCAGCAAAACAATGCGCCGTGAAAAGTGGTTGTAATCCTCCGCTCTCTTCATTGCTTCCGTAACTTCTTTGATTGCGCCGATCGTGGAGCGCCCAGCTCTGAAGCCGTATTGCCTAGGCGAGAGGTCTCCTGCTGCTTGGATCGCCGATATGAGTCGTGCTCGGATTAGCTTCTCCAAAACTTTGCCAGCCGTATCCAACATGCATAAGGGGCGAAAGGATGAGGGTAGCTCGGGGTCCCCATCTCCTTTTCTAATTAGCACCAGCCGTGCCCTCTTCCATCTAAGGCTAAAAACTCCTTCCATTAGGCAAGCGTTGTACATCTCCAGCATCATTTTAGGTTCTTGCTGGGCAACGATTTTCAGGACTTCATTTGGAATTCCATCCGGGCCAGGAGCTTTCTTGTTTTTTAAAGACGAAATAGCGTTCTGTAGCTCTGTCTCTGTAAAAAGTGGAACCTCTATTTCTTGCCTAGCTGTTATTAGTTCTCTCACTGGGTGACTTGGGAAGAGAGTTCTAACAATGTTTTCAGTGGTGCGAACATCCATTACTCGTGTTGGTATCTGGGCTCCTAGTTTCTGCGTAACTATTTTGTAGCCCAGTCCCCATGGGTCTTCGTCAATATCCTCTATAAGCTTCTTCCAGCACCGATTTTTGCTCTCATTTATTTTCCTGCGCAGTAGCTTTTTGGCGACCCTAAATTCCTCGAAAGCGCGGCCAGCTTCAGCACGATCCCTTATTCGCTGGGCCTCTCGTCGGAGTGCAAAGCATCTCCTTCGTACGTCCGAGATTTCCGCGGTCCACCAATACACAGACGGTTTGCTGTGCCTTGGTCTCTTCCTTGGCATGGATACCTCACATGCCGAGACGATAAGACTCATGGTGGACGATACCCGAGCCTCAGTCACAGCTCTTCCATCCGTCCCTATTACATTGCTCGCCATTTGCTGCTTGCCATTCTTTAGCACTTCTCTGAACCGTTCAACGTCCATTTTTTGCAGGTTCCATCTACAAGGTTTATCCCGCAAGTCGTTTCTTTGTCTCCTGCCAACCTCAAAAGCAATGTACTGGTGGTCACTGCCGCAGTAATCCTCCATAACCCTCCAGTTCAGGATGTGTGGCACTAGGGCCTCCGATGCAAGGGTGATATCGGGGATCGTCCCCGTGCATCCCGGCCTCCGAAACGTTGTGGCAGAGCCGCTGTTCAGTAACAGGAGTCCTGTTCGGGCAGCCATCTCTAGGATCAATCTCCCTCTCGTATCTGTGTTTGGCATTCCCCACTCAAGTGCTCTTGCATTGAAATCCCCAGCTATCACCAGATATCCCGTCATCCTGAGGATCTCATCTTCCAGTGCCTCCAACTTTGCTACAAACTCCGCGATGCTTTCATTAGGGGTAAAATAACAGCTAAAGTAGGTTATGCTTGCTGTTTTCACCCATACGAAACCCCTCCCTGCACCATGTTGTTCAACATGCACACCTCCCTTAAGTACCCATATAGCCGCTGTGTCTAATTGATCTGAGTACCACCCAGTCGCTTCCTTATTTCGATACTGCTCACTTAAGATGAGCAGCTCGGCCCCTTTCTCTATTGCCAACTGTTGCAAGAGGCGGTCAGCAGTCCAGCTCCTATTCATATTTCCTTGTAGGATTCTGATCATAGCCTGTTCTTAGCCACCTGTAGTGCTTCGCGGTACACCTGACACTTGCCAGATCCTGGAAAGTGTTCGAGCTCCGCCTGGTCAAACCCCTTTTCCTTGCATAGCATGCAATGTGTTTCGGCGGTACACCCTCTTGCCTTGTGCCCGGCCCCGAAACACTTGTGGCACAGATTGCTTCGATCTGGGCCTTTACACTCCTTGGCCATATGGCCATACCCTGCACACCTAAAGCACCGTGTAGCAACTGCCCTTTCCCGCACCCTGCAGTACACCCAGCCAATTTTAATTCTCCCTTCTTTTAGGAGCTTGGCTGCCCAGTTGCTGCTCATCTGTATGATGGCCACTTGCTGGCCTCTGGGGCAAGGGAAAATAGTAATTTTCATTTTCTCTGAGTCTGGCATATCCCTTTTCAGTGCTGCTGCCACTTCTGGCTCCGTGGTAAATCCATCTAAGTCGCGGATCTCAATCGACACCTTAGGCTGCAGATTTACGATCTTGGCCTGTTCCCCTAAAGCATCTCTCAGCGCGCCACAAAAGCCATCTTTAGCCTTGCTGTTCGGCCCCAGTTCCAGGAGAACGTCCCCTGTTTTGGTCTGCCGGATCGACTGGATCTCTGTCCCGGATTCTTCAGGTCTGACCTTGCTGCGGATCTCACCTAGGACCTCTGCATAGGATTTTCCCTCTGCTGGTCTTATGATCAGCGCTTCGGGCCGAAACCTACGACGTTTACCACTCCTCTGCGCTTTTTTTATGGTTGAGTTTCCCCCGGGCTCAGCCGTGGACTTAGTACTCTCCGGTTTCCTAGTATCCAACTTGTTGGCTTCTGCATTTTCCGGTCTCCTCCCCCTTCTGGGCAACTGTATTTCCCAGGCAACTTCTCCTGGGGTGAGTGATGCCTCGTCCCTAACCTTCTTCTCTTGCTGATTCTGCTCCTCTGCAGGGCTCACTGCAGGTCTCTTCTGACTCCCTGATGTATTGGGGGTTCTATTAAATTGCTGCAGCCCTCCACCTTCAGATGAAAGAGTTTCGGGTCTCCTCTGCGTTAATATACCATACGCAATAATGCTAAAAACTTCCTCTAATTCCATCAACCCCATCTTAATATTGTTAGAAATATTTTTTTGCTTAAAAGTTGCGGCCTTCATCTTGTTGATGATGTTCTTGCCCCTCTGTAGTAACTCTTCCTGCTCTGTTCTATTTACCGGGGTGCATGGTCGCTCTGCAAAGAGGTTTCTTCCTATTCTTGGAACCTTCGCCCTCTGGCTACCGTTCTCATTACCCTCTTCCCTGCCTTTGACACTGCGCTGTGGCGTATCGTTCTCACTCACCATGTCCACTGAGGTTTCTCCTGTTTTATTAGATGGAGGGGTCCTCTGTATTCTTGCGTCTTTTTTAAAAATGTTTTCAACGTTTTCCTCAGCACTTGTAAGGTCTACCATTTCTACCGTTCCTCCATGCATATCCACGGAGCCACTTGGCTGTTGCGGCGCTATTAGAGAAGCACCATCCTCCTTTTCATTAATTAATTTATTGATTGTATTCATTTCTGTTCCCACGAGTAGCACGAGAAAAAAAAGGTCACCTATGACAGAGCTCTGCGTTATCATAGGAAGGCTATGATTTAAACCGGAAGTCGCCTAAAACCGGAGTTCACATACTTGCGACTAAGCATCCCCTTAGCCATGCAGCTATCGGCGTATGTAGTGCCACCTTAGCTTGGGTGTGCTAGCTTTTGGTCCACCCCGGGTATTTGATTTCCCCGGTACCTGCCATATCTGGCGGGCTGTCCCCTATCCGCCACCTGGGGAGGCGCCCGATGGAGGAGCTAGCCAACCCCACACGGGTATTTAATATTTAATATTTAATATTTAATATTAAATATTTAATATTTAATATTTAATATTTAATATTTAATATTTAATATTTAATATTTAATATTTAATATTTAATATTTAATATTTAATATTTAATATTTAATATTTAATATTTAATATTTAATATTTAATATTTAATATTTAATATTTAATATTTAATATTTAATATTTAATATTTAATATTTAATATTTAATATTTAATATTTAATATTTAATATTTAATATTTAATATTTAATATTTAATATTTAATATTTAATATTTAATATTTAATATTTAATATTTAATATTTAATATTTAATATTTAATATTTAATATTTAATATTTAATATTTAATATTTAATATTTAATATTTAATATTTAATATTTAATATTTAATATTTAATATTTAATATTTAATATTTAATATTTAATATTTAATATTTAATATTTAATATTTAATATTTAATATTTAATATTTAATATTTAATATTTAATATTTAATATTTAATATTTAATATTTAATATTTAATATTTAATATTTAATATTTAATATTTAATATTTAATATTTAATATTTAATATTTAATATTTAATATTTAATATTTAATATTTAATATTTAATATTTAATATTTAATATTTAATATTTAATATTTAATATTTAATATTTAATATTTAATATTTAATATTTAATATTTAATATTTAATATTTAATATTTAATATTTAATATTTAATATTTAATATTTAATATTTAATATTTAATATTTAATATTTAATATTTAATATTTAATATTTAATATTTAATATTTAATATTTAATATTTAATATTTAATATTTAATATTTAATATTTAATATTTAATATTTAATATTTAATATTTAATATTTAATATTTAATATTTAATATTTAATATTTAATATTTAATATTTAATATTTAATATTTAATATTTAATATTTAATATTTAATATTTAATATTTAATATTTAATATTTAATATTTAATATTTAATATTTAATATTTAATATTTAATATTTAATATTTAATATTTAATATTTAATATTTAATATTTAATATTTAATATTTAATATTTAATATTTAATATTTAATATTTAATATTTAATATTTAATATTTAATATTTAATATTTAATATTTAATATTTAATATTTAATATTTAATATTTAATATTTAATATTTAATATTTAATATTTAATATTTAATATTTAATATTTAATATTTAATATTTAATATTTAATATTTAATATTTAATATTTAATATTTAATATTTAATATTTAATATTTAATATTTAATATTTAATATTTAATATTTAATATTTAATATTTAATATTTAATATTTAATATTTAATATTTAATATTTAATATTTAATATTTAATATTTAATATTTAATATTTAATATTTAATATTTAATATTTAATATTTAATATTTAATATTTAATATTTAATATT
Organism: Tipula helvola; assembly: GCA_963556165.1. NCBI lineage: Eukaryota > Metazoa > Arthropoda > Insecta > Diptera > Tipulidae > Tipula > Tipula helvola. The sequence goes on along the minus strand of OY744483.1, from coordinate 170,149,635 downwards.
TAATATTTAATATTTAATATTTAATATTTAATATTTAATATTTAATATTTAATATTTAATATTTAATATTTAATATTTAATATTTAATATTTAATATTTAATATTTAATATTTAATATTTAATATTTAATATTTAATATTTAATATTTAATATTTAATATTTAATATTTAATATTTAATATTTAATATTTAATATTTAATATTTAATATTTAATATTTAATATTTAATATTTAATATTTAATATTTAATATTTAATATTTAATATTTAATATTTAATATTTAATATTTAATATTTAATATTTAATATTTAATATTTAATATTTAATATTTAATATTTAATATTTAATATTTAATATTTAATATTTAATATTTAATATTTAATATTTAATATTTAATATTTAATATTTAATATTTAATATTTAATATTTAATATTTAATATTTAATATTTAATATTTAATATTTAATATTTAATATTTAATATTTAATATTTAATATTTAATATTTAATATTTAATATTTAATATTTAATATTTAATATTTAATATTTAATATTTAATATTTAATATTTAATATTTAATATTTAATATTTAATATTTAATATTTAATATTTAATATTTAATATTTAATATTTAATATTTAATATTTAATATTTAATATTTAATATTTAATATTTAATATTTAATATTTAATATTTAATATTTAATATTTAATATTTAATATTTAATATTTAATATTTAATATTTAATATTTAATATTTAATATTTAATATTTAATATTTAATATTTAATATTTAATATTTAATATTTAATATTTAATATTTAATATTTAATATTTAATATTTAATATTTAATATTTAATATTTAATATTTAATATTTAATATTTAATATTTAATATTTAATATTTAATATTTAATATTTAATATTTAATATTTAATATTTAATATTTAATATTTAATATTTAATATTTAATATTTAATATTTAATATTTAATATTTAATATTTAATATTTAATATTTAATATTTAATATTTAATATTTAATATTTAATATTTAATATTTAATATTTAATATTTAATATTTAATATTTAATATTTAATATTTAATATTTAATATTTAATATTTAATATTTAATATTTAATATTTAATATTTAATATTTAATATTTAATATTTAATATTTAATATTTAATATTTAATATTTAATATTTAATATTTAATATTTAATATTTAATATTTAATATTTAATATTTAATATTTAATATTTAATATTTAATATTTAATATTTAATATTTAATATTTAATATTTAATATTTAATATTTAATATTTAATATTTAATATTTAATATTTAATATTTAATATTTAATATTTAATATTTAATATTTAATATTTAATATTTAATATTTAATATTTAATATTTAATATAAGAATTTAAATTTAACTTGACTAAATTGAATAATTGACATTTCCTTTTAATTCCCAAAATTCTTTGGGGTATGTGGAGTTTTAATTTTAACGAGTAATTGGTCTGATTTTGAATTTAATTTAAAATTTATGAAATATAATTTTAAAACTTGGAATGTTAGAATAATTGTAACTTTCTAGCTCTGATTTAGTTTGTTTAAATTTTTTTTTTTTTGTATATATGTTGTTGTTTAAATAGGTGATCGTATTTGATATTTTGTAGGCTAGGCAGTGTAAAATTAAAATTTTTATTTTCCGTTTAAAAACATGAAAATTTAAATATCAGTGCCGCTAGCATACAATAAAAATCCTAAAATTGTTTAAAATAAAAATTATTCAATTATTTATTCTCCGTACTAAAATCAATTGTTTTGCTAGACTTTTGCATAACATTGCATGTACCACTAAAATTTTGAAAATGGTTTAACAGAATAATTTCCCAGAGGAATTTTAAAATACACTCTATTCTAATGTAAATGATATCAAAATTATTTTAATAAATGTTTTTTTTTGTACAAAATTTAAGAGCATTCCCATTCATTTTTATCTTCGCTTGTTAAAAATACACTTTTACGAACAACGCAGGTGGTATTATTCTTGGATCTTTCAAACCCAGTGATTGTTTTCATTAAAAACATTAAAACAAATATTAAAAAAAATATGAAAAATCAGCGAAAAACTTTTCCTGTTTGAGTCTAAAAATTCAAAGAGCAGAGAAAAGTATATGCAAATACATAGGTAATAAAAATATTTACATACTTTGCAAAATTTAAGCTTTAATATCAAAATGCTCCTAAAATAGAATATCAACGAAAATTCGATTTTCTTTTGTTGTTTGCTTTTAATGCGCTAAAGTTTCAACTTTTCACTTTTTTGTTTTTGGTATGTTTGTTCAATACTCGTTTACTTATGTAAATAAAGGCGCAGATAGTACTTCCCCACCATTCCACCATCAGTACACTAATATACAACATAAAACTAACTTAATTGTTGTATCAAATTTAGATTCAACAAAATTAGTTTTTTGGATAAATCAATCTAAAACATTTGTTGTTGCTTTTACATTATATTTTGTTGTAAATTGTGTTATCATGTTCTATCGATAAATTTTTTTTTTGTTGTGCTTTTATGATTATTATGTTGGATGAACATAGTTATGTATATTATAAAAGAATACACTTTTAATGGAAAATGTGAGTATGTATACTAAAAGAAATGCCAACAACAACAATATACCGAATTTTATTTTATAATCAGGATTAGGTCATTTTTTTTTTTTTTTCTAATGTACATACAGTATGTGTATGTGTGTTTATTATGTGAATGGAAATTTATGGTTTTCTAACAGGTGATGTTATTTTCATTGTGTTTATCGTTGTAGATATGGTGGTGGTATATTAATAAGCATGATATCATAAATGAAAATTTGGGTATTTCGATTATGATCATTATTACGACGTGTAGAAATGTGTGTGTCTGCGCTTTGCATGCATGGGTAGTGGTAGTGGCTCTATATTTAATATTGTATTACACAAAAGAATGTGGTTTGCATGTTAAACAAGTTGGTTATTTTATAAGAATTATATTTTTGTTGTGGTTAAACCTCAGCATCTTTTTTTCTTGGTTTTTAATTGACATTTGGTTTTATCCTCAAACATTATTTTGTTCCGCCGTACCTAATGTGGTTAATAAAGGTATACAAATGGGGTTTTGACTTGTAATTTGTAATCATTCTATTATCGAAAAGTTCTGTGCTTAACCCATTCCTTCTTGATGTATGATATATCATACCACCTTTTGATAATGATTTTTTATTCTTTAGTGATTGGGTGTTGTGATATATACATATTATACAATCATATACATTTATACGTACATTTATTGTTATTGTTGTGTTTTTGTTTTGTGTTTTCGTTACTTTTCGTTGGTGTTGTGTTTTTCCTTGTTGTGTTCTTTAATTCATTATAAGGAATTGTGGCAAGTGCGATTCAGATTTGTAAAAATCTTTTTATGTCAAGGCCCCAACTTGTCAAAAAAAATTATTGTTATATCAAAGGCCCTTCTTGTTAATAAAAATATTTGTATGGCAAGGGCCCCCGTGTCAATAAAAAAAAATTGTATGTCAAGGCCCCCTTTGTCAATAAAAAAATATTTGTATGTCAAGGGCCCCCCTTCTTGTCAATAAAAAAATATTGTTATGTCAAGGCCCCCCCCCCTTGTCAATAAAAATATATTTTTATATCATGGCCTCCCTTGTCAAAAACAGTTATTTCTATGTCAAGGCCGCCCTTTTACATAAAAAAAATATTTTTATATCAAGGCCCCCCCCCTTTGACAATAAAAAAATATTTGTATGTCAAGGCCCCCCCTAGTGAATACAAAATATTTTTATTTCGAGGCCCCTCTTGTCAATAAAAAATAATTTCGAGGCCCCTCTTGTCAATAAAAAATATTTTTATGTCCAGGGGTGCGATTCTGGTTCAGTGATAATTTTAAATGATAAAAAAACTTTTCATTTTCATCTAGTCATCCGTTTTAATTTTTTTCATTGCACAAAACAAAATTATGCATGCCTTATTGCACTAGGATGCGATTCTGGTTCGATGATAATGAAATCTGATAAAATTATATCATTGTTATACACTGTGTTTTGCGATTGCAAGTAAGCGACGAATGATAAATTTATGATGAATTAGAAACAAATTCAATAAATTTATCAGACTGGTTTTTGTCGATGAAAATTTTTGTCGCCAATGATAAAATTTGTACGCATACAAAAATGGTCACTGAAATATAGTATGTAGAAAATATTTAATTAGTTTCCAAATAAATTATTTCTTAAAAAAGGTGATGTACTAAATATGTGTTTGCATTTGGATATTGTGTACCTACAAACGTTTTTCTCTCAGTAACTTTTTAGGATCTAAATAATTTGTGTAATTGAGCAACTGCAAATTCAAAATTAACGGAAAATCTACTCTAGTAAATTTAAAAAGTCTTAACACATTTTAATTAGTGGAAAGAAATAAGTGAAAAGTGACCCTGAAATACTTCCACCAACTATAAAGAAATATTTTGCAAAATAAAAATAATACAACGTCTTATTAATTTAGCTTGTGGTGCTGTGATATGACTAGCATGGTTTTATAAAGTATTTAAGAATTCTTCAGAAGAATTAATGTTAGGTTTATTGGCCTTATATTATAGTACACAATGCGGGTTTTGTTTGAAAGAAATTCGATTTAATTTTTTCACGTCAGGTTGGCGAAGGAAGATTCGTCAATATTAAATTGTTGTTAAGCGAACTGAGTGTTTGGAATTCGAAAAATAATTCTCGTTCGACACGTGAAAAACAGGTAGGGGAAAAACTGTTTTTGGCCGGTGCAATGTCGCTTATACTATATATAATTAATTGTATAGATATTATATTCCACCTTTATCTTCTGAAATGCTTTCTGAAAAAATAAAAGAATATTGGGATTTTTTAACAAACCCATCAGTTGAATATATTCCGATAACGACGTTAAGCATCCTTTGAAAGAATATCTTATCCATTTTTCGGAGTTTGCTAATTTTTAATATTATAATTTATTTGAATAAGGAATTCCAAAGTATCAGGTTATTTAATTTAAATCGAATGTCCACTACAAATCGAACGACAGCACAAGAAAAAAATTGGTTTATGAGCAAGGTTTTGTTACCCTAGAGGGCCTAGTTCTATTTACATTCGTGCTCTAATCCAATCAAATCAAACTTTTGTGACTATTTCGCTGATTAGGATGGTTTTGATAGCGCTCAGACGTAAATACCAAGGATAAAAGCCATCATCGGGGGCCAACCTTCAAAAAATTTTGGTACTTCATCATTCATTTGTCGCAAACTATACAAATTCTTTCACAATGTTTGTATTGGGAGATGCAAAGAGAACATACTGCTGTGTGTATATGCACTAGCATAATAAGTGAGTATCAGATAAAAAACTTTGTTATGATTTTTCAATCTTTTTGTGTTGATGCTTTGTATGTCTCTATATTTATCGTTTCGGTGTAATTTATTAGTAAGAAGGTAAGGTATGGTAAATAGATTCGTAGAAGCAATGTCTGAATTTACCGCTCATCTATTGAATGGCATAAATATAGCAACTGCAGCTTATAGTGTAGAATACTTGTAGAATACTTCATACAATATTATAGTGTCGTGTGTCGCTGTAAACCTAGCACAATGAATAATTATTTTGCCTTTGCTCTACTTCTTGATAAAATTCAAACTTTTAAATTTCAAAGTAGGCATAATACGAAAAACAATAAATTCTGCTTTTTGATTTGTTTACACCGTTTCAAATGTATCATATCATTTTATCACTGAACCGGAATCGACCCCCAGGCCCCCTCCATTTCAATAAATAAATATTTTTATGTCGAGGCCCCCCCTTGTCAATAAAAAAATTATTTTATTTCAAGGCCCCAATTGTCAAAAAAAAAATATTTTTATGTCAAGGCCACCCCCTTGTCAACAAAAATATTTTTATGTCAAGGCTCCCTGGTCAATAAAAAATATTTTTATGTCAAGACCCCCCTCCCTCTTGTCAATAAAAATATATTTTTATGTCAAGGCCTCCCCCCCCCCCCCCCTTAGTGAATAAAAAATATTTGAATGTCATGGCCCTCGCTTGCCAATATAAACTATTTGTATGTCAAGGCCCCTCCCTTGGCAATAAATTTTTTTTTTATTTTTTTAACCCCCCTTGTCAATAAAAAATATTTGTATGTCAAGGCCTCCCCTTGTCAATAAAAAAATATCTTTATGCAAAGGCCCCCCCCTTGTCAATAAAAAAATATATTTATGTCCAGACCCCCCCTTGTCAATAAAAAATTCTGTACTCTGTCAAGGACCCCACCCCCTTATAATAAACAATATTTGTATGTCAAGGCCTCCCTTTGTCAATAAAAATATTTTTATATCAAGGCCCTCGCTTGCCAATATAAACTATTTGTATGTCAAGGCCCCTTGTCAATAACAATTATTTTTATGTCAACCCCCATTTCAGTCAGTAGTCCATTTAACCCTTGTCAATAAAAAATATTTTTATGTCAAGGCCTCCCCCTTGTCAATAAAAAACATGTTTATGCCAAGACCGCCCCCCTTGTCAATAAAAAAATATATTTGTGTCCAGGCCCCCCTGTCAATAAAAAATGTTGTATGTCAAGGACCCCCCCCCCCTTGTTAATAAACAATATTTTTAGTAGGCCCTCCCCCTTGTCAATAAAAAATATTTTTATGGCCCTCCCTTGTCAATAAAAAATATTTGTATGTCAAGGCCCCTTCTCCCCTTGTTAATAAAAAATATTTTTATGTCAAGGCCCCCAAAAAGGGGGTCAATAAAAAAATATTTGTATGTCAAGGCAAACCCTCACTCCTTGTCAATAAAAAATATTTTTGTCAAGGCCACAAGTCCTTGTCAATTAAAAAATATTTGTATGTCAAGGCCTCCCCACTTGTGAATAAAAAATATTTTTATGTCAAAGCCCCCCCCCCTTGTCAATAAACAAATATTTTTTGCCCTCCCTTGTTAATTAAAAATATTTTTATGTCAAGGCCCCTTCCCTCCTTGTCAATAAAAAAATATTTGTATGTCAAGGCAAACAGTCGCTCCTTGTCAATAAAAATATTTTTGTCAAGGCCATCTCCTTGTCACTTAAAAAATATTTGTATGTCAAGGCCCTTCCCTTGTCAATAAAAAAACCTTTTTTATGTGAAGGCCCCCCTTGTCAATAAAGAAATATTTGTATGCCAAGGCCCTTCTTGTCATTAAAAAAATATTTGTATGCCAAGGCTCCCTTGTCAATAAAAAACTATTTTTATATCAAGGCCCCCCCTTATGAATAAACAAATATTTTAATGTCAAGGCCCCCACCCTCCCCCCCCCTTGTTAGTAAAAAAATATTTTTCTATAAAGGCGTTCCCTCCTTGTCAATAAAAAATTATTTTTATGTTGGCCCCCCCCACTTGTCAATACAAAAATACATTGTTATGTCAAGGCCCCTCCCTTGTCAATAAACAATTATTTTTATGTCAAGGACCCAACCTTGTCAATAAAAATAAATTGTAAGTCAAGGCAAAACAGAAACAATTATTTTTATGTCAAGGCCCCTCTTATCAATAAAAAATTATGTTATGTCAAGGCCCCCCTTGTCAATAAAAAAATATTTTTATGTCAAAGCCCCCCTTGTGAATAAAAAAATATTTTTATGTCAAGGCTCCCCCTTTGTCAATAAAAAAATATGTTTATGTCAAGAACCCCCCTTATCAATAAAAAATATTTTTATATCAAGGCCGCCCCTTTTAAACAAAAAATATTTTTATATCAAGGCGCGCCTCCCCTTATCACAAAAAATTATTTTTATGTCAAGGCCCCCCCACTTGTCAATAAAAAAGACATTGTTATGTCAAGGCCACTCCCTTATCAATAAAACATTGTTTTTATGTCAAGGCTCCCACCTTGTGAATATAAAAAAGTGTTGTCATGGCAAAACATAAAAACATTATTTTTAATGACAAAGCCCCTCTTGTCAATAAAAAAGTATGTTACGTCAAGGCCCCCCCCTTGTCTAAATAATACTTACAACTTGAAACTACTGTATATCGAACATTTTAAATTTTTAGAAATTCCTAATATCGCATTTTCATAAATTTGACAAATACAGATTATTGGTGAAATTGTCAAATTATTGGTGAAGATGTGAAATTATGAATTGTTTGGACTCTTTAGGATTTTAAATTTCGATATAACTTATCTTTATTGTTCAGTCAGAATGTAAATATTTTAATATTGTGTATTTCAAACTCTGTTGTATTTTGTCCTAGTACGAATTTTAAAAACGATTTTTAAACATGGATGTACAAAACTTCAGTGTAAAATATCAAATTACAAATTCCACAAATAGATGCCTGTCAGTCAAATGTTAAGCCTAATTTAAACCTCTGTGAATATTTACGTGGAATCATGTTGAATTAACTAGTTTGTTTCATAGCAAAAATCGCTATGAACAGAACTAATTGGTTTAAGCTGAATTTTGTTATGTTCATAGTTGCATTTTCATTTCAATTAATTTCAGAGTAACTCCTTCATCAGTTTATATTATAATTTTAAATATACCTCTCGATACAAAATATGCTTTAAATATGTATGCCTCTTTATACAAATTTTGATTAACAAGCGTCATGTGTAAATGAATAATTATTTATCGTTTGCTGTTCCATCGTTATAAAATTTATATATTTAAATTTCAAAGTAGGCGCAAACCAAATAAACAATACTTCAAATTGGAGATTGGTTTACACATAATTATTTTTTCATATCATTTTTCATAGAACGAAAATTGACCTCCTGGTCAATAAAAAATATTTTTGTGTTAAGGCCCTCCCTTGTCAATAAAATATATTTTTATATCAAGGCCCTCCCTTTTTGTCAATAAAAAATAGTTGTATGTCAAGGCACCCCCCCCCTTGTCAATAAAAAATATTTGTATGCCAAGGGCTCGTCAACAAAAAAAAATGTTGATGTCCAGCCCCCCCCCCCCCTCCCCCTTGCCAATACAAAAATATTTATTTATTATTATTGTTATTAATTATTTTATTTAATTTACTTTTAAATATTTTTACAAGTTTAACTTTAAAATTTACAAAAAAATAAAAAAAACAATAGATGCCTTGTGGATAATAATCCAGTAGCAGGCATTTTTATGTTAAGGGTCCCCCTTGTCAATAAAAAAATATTTTTATGTCAAGGCTCCCCTTGTCAATAAAAAAAAAATGATTTCAGTCAATAACAAATATTTGTATGTCAAAGCCCCCCCCCTTGTTAATAAAAAAAAATATTTTAATGTCAAGGCTCTCTCCCATGTCAATAAAAAATATTTTTATGTCAAGGCGCCCTCTGTTGTCAATAAAAAATATATTTATGTCAAAACCCCCTCTTGCCAATAAAAATATATTTTTATGTCAAGGCCTCCCCCCCACCCTTGTGAATAAAAAATATTTTTATGTCAAGGCCTCCCCCCCACCCTTGTCAATAAAAAATATTTTTATGTCAAAGCCCTCGATTGCCAATATAAACTATTTTTATGTCAAGGCCCCCCCTTAGTCAATAAAATAATATATTTATGTCCAGGCCCCGCCTCTTGTCAATAAAAAATTCTGTATGTTAAGGGCCCCCCTCCTACTTGTTAATAAAAAATATTTTTTATGTCAAGAACCCATTTGTCAATAAACATATTTTTATGTCAAGGCCTCCCTTGTCAATAAAAAAAAAATTTTATGCCAAGGCCCCCCTTGTTAATAAAAAAATATTTTTATATCCAAGCCCCCTTTAAGAATAAAAAAATATTTGAATGTCAAGGCTCCCCTTGTTAGTAAAAAAATATTTTTATATAAAGGCGCCCCCACTTGACAATAAAAAAATATTTTTATGTCAAGGCCCCCTCTTGAAGGTAAATCATTATTTTAATGTCAAGGCCCACCACTTGTCAACAAAAAAATATTTTAATGTCAGGGCAAAACATAAAAAATTATTTTTATGCCAATGCCCCCACCTTGTCAATAAAAAAATATTTGTAAGTCCAGGCCCCTTCTTCCTTGTCAATACAAAAATATTTGTATGTCAAGGTCCCCTCCTTTTCATTAAAAAATATTTGTATGTCAAGGCCCCTCCCTTGCCAATAAACAATTATTTTTATGTCAAGGCCCCTACCTTGTAAATAAAAAATTATTTTTATGTCAATAAAAAATATATTTATGTCAAAGCACCCCCCCCCCCCTGTCAATAAAAAAATATTTTTAAGTCAAGGCCCTTATCCTTTTCAATAAAAAATAATTTCATGTAAAAAAATATTTTGATGTCCAGCCCCCCCCCCACCCCCCTTGTAAATAAAAAATAAATTCTTTATGTCATAGACCTTGTTAAGAAAAATATTTTTATGTCAATGCCCCCCCTCCTTTGTCAATAAAAAAATATTTGTTTGTCAAGGGCTCCCGCCCTAGTCAATGAAAATATTTTTGTGTGTCAAGGCCCCCACCTTGTCAATTAAAAATATGTTTATGTCAAGGCCCACCCCTTGTCAAAGGTTAGGTGCCGTTTAAAATATCAAATTTACGAAACTATAAGTGACCGCTATCACAAACAAGGACCAAAAAAAGAAAACTGAACCAAACATGCAGTCCTCCAAAATTACAACCTTGACGTGGGGGAAAGTCTTCCAAAAAAGTTCATAACCAATGTACTGAAACTTTTTCGTACTGATCCGACTGATTGGACCAATGATTCTAACCGATAAACGATTAACACAATTTTTTTTATATTTCGTATATGGAAGTTCTATACATTACCTACAAACTCCATACCAAGCGGTCCTTGGTAATGCATAAATAGCATAAACTTAGACGACTATAACCAACAAACGCCTAATACAGATTTTTTATAATTATCATGTATGTAATATTCGTTTTGGTTGTTTTAATTTTAATTAAAAGATTTTTCTGAGCGATAAAACAATTCAAAAATAGAATTATTTCAGGATGACATCACAAAATATCGTGACATAAATTTTTTTCGGGATGGTATCAATAAATGTCGTGATATTGTGATATTGTTATTTTAGTATTGCCATCGATTTTTTTCGGGATATTTTTTGGGCTAACTTCACATACATGTTCCTCTGTCGAGCAGGTATTTGTTATAATGCGTGAATGTTTGGGGTTTCTAATGTGACAACAAGTGAACAAGTATTTACAACAAGTGAAAAATCAGTCCTAGAACGAAGCCAGCTCCAATATAATTGGAGCAAGTATGGCCTATAGAAATGAAAGACTGCCAGAGTTAAATGAATTCTTTAGTAAAACAGTTTAGTTTTAAGATATAGCGATGTTGTATTTCTTGCACGGTACTTTAACATCTATACATTACATCAAATTTATGGAATTAACCAACCACTCAACTAATTCTGCAAAAATTATTTTCCATTGTAAATTTGCCTTTCAATTTTCCACGAAGCATTTTATGTTCCAGTTTGGGGAAAAAAATTTGTCGAAATATAAAACGTTTCGCTTTCTATGTGATTTAAGTTTCAATGATTTATATTGGAAATAGCAGATAAAAAAAAACTACTCATGTGTGTGTAAGCTTATAAAAATGTTTTACGACATTTCCTAAGATCCCACAAAATTTTTCATTAAATTTATTCTTTTCTGTGCAAAATGTATGTTCGTTTTGCGATAAAAATAAATCGTAAATAAGTTCCAACAAATTTACCAATCAATTTTCTATGTTAGGTACACGAATTTTTAACATAAAATAAAAAACAATTTTTTTGTTTTTTTTTTCGAAGACGTAGTATAAACACAAAAGCTTACCATCACAAAAGTTTTCATTTTGCTTGCTTAAAATGAAATCCATTTATTAAATTATGTCTTGGTAGTTACAACATAATTTTTTTAAAGTAATTTATTTAGTTTTTGTAACTTTTATAAAAAGCTAGTTTCTCGTTACGTGACATTCAAAATGAGAACACACTGGATCGGACGTAAATACATTTTATTCAAGGTGCATTGGAAACTACATACATAGAATTACGAAAGAATAAGTTCAAAAAAGTTTAACTTTTTTATAGTGCTTGGAATTTAAGGTCCGGTGAACTAGTTGAACATATAAAGACGGAATAAATTTAAATTACGGAATTTATAAAGAATTCAACCCCGTTTTTGAGTACGTAATAATCCAACCTTGCCATATGTATTAAGACAATGCGTTAGGAATAATTGTGTGGATATTTTAAAATTTAATGCATGAGCCGTATGAAACATATTCTTAAAAAACAAGCTAAAACGTTTTTTCTTCTACCATTTTTTAACTTCACTTGTTGTTATATAAAGTCTACAAGGATTTATTTTGCATGTGTCGGCTGCGTTAGAATATTTAATACGTTGATAAATATTTGTTTTGTATATTTTTGTATGGGTAGAGTTGTTTACGGAGTACATTTATGAAAAATAAATAATGGGGCTACTCTTTGTAGAATCAAATATTTATCACAAAATCTCGGTAAAATAATATCGTGATTATAACAACCGTAACATTTGCACAAGTAATAAAAAAATTCTCTAGAGAAATATATGTACGTAACTCATCCAAATCTAAATATTTTATTTCAAGACGCATATTTTTGATTTTTAGAATAAACAAATAGCTAAGCTCAGTATTTTAGTGAAATAAATTCTATTACCTAGGCTTATACTGTTTTGAGTAGATAACTTAAAAAATAAAAATAATTAATAATTGTAATTTTGATACTCATATAAGTGGACAACATTTTCATTCAAATATTAATTCAGTACGAAACTTAAATGATTAAATTGTTCCTGTCAATTGTCAATTACATTTGTATGAGATCGACCAACCCGAATCCGAACGACTAATTTTGATTTACAAACCTAATGCGATGTGCGGGACCGGGAACATTCATCATGTAGGTATGCGCATGGATCCATTATCTATTCCTGCGTTTGATGGATGGCGAGAACTGGCTCTTGTCTAAGGATTGGTTTGAGACATAAATTAGTAGCCACAAGAAAAAATCACGATAGTATTCGTATTAATCTTTTGAGCAAAACACTTATATTTATCATCAATAAATGGGTAATGCTGCTTTGGTAATGCTTGATTTTTTTTTTAAAGCAGTGAGTTCATCTTTAAAGTATTGTTCTTGAAGACCTTGAAATAATCTATTTTCTGAAGAAATCAGCTCTTCTCTTGAGATATTTCCTAGCATAAGTTCCTTTCGTTCTAATTTTGCTCGGAGGTTGCTGACATATCGGGTGTTTTCTTTTATTCATTCTGGATATTCCGGACATTCTGAAAGTGACGTAAATCGTTCTTTTATTCATTCCATTCCTTCTATTCCTTTTTTACTTCATTCTTTTATTTATTCGGAATATTCAGAATGCATTCTTTTTGTACTACATCGAAAGGTGGAATAAAAAGAATATTTCGTTTGACGTTTTGTAATTTTATGCCATTCTTACAATTAAAATGATTAAATTGAATTAAATCATAGATATTATGGAAAATGAAATGATTAATTATGATAAAATTAATTATTTAAGGTGTTAAATATCAAAATTTTTGAAAATACATATTTTTAGTTTTATTACATGATAATAGTTTTAAATAAAGCTTGGCGGATACAAAAAATTCCAGTTTTTTTTAAAGATATATCATTTAAAATTAATATTGCATTGTGTGTTTTCACATGAAATTATTTGCAACTTCAATTAATTATAATACAATTATTTATTTAATAAATTTAACTTGTTTCCTAATTTTCAAAATAAAAAAAAAATCGGCCTATGGAAAATGTATTCCATTTATTCCAATCTGTTCTTTTATTACAGTACGTACGAAATATTCCGAGGTCACGTGATCAATATTCTATTCCTTCTGTTCTTTCTATGGAATGAATAAAAGAAAACACTGATCGTGATACCATTGCAAATACCTTGATCGCCGTATATGCATATGAAAACCGTTTGGAAAACTCTTCTATAAAATTGTCGTAATTAATAATGAAGTTGTCAGAGTTGCGTGGTCTTCTTTCTTCAATGTGTATTTCTTTCGACTACGTAGGCCTTTGGATTGGGCAGCACGATTCTTCCTTGGCCATCCATTGAGGGCCCTACCACCATAATCCACCGAATATCAAATTGGCAGGGTTCCCCTTTGAGCATACATACCTCCATTGGCAACGTTGGCACTTAAACAGAATTTCGCTAGTTCTATTTCCTACAAATATTTCCCATTTCTTAGAATGATCAGACAGTCAGTCAAGAACTATTTGTAATTCTGTTCATGACACTATATTTACAATGTCTAGAGTGAGCGATTCTTAAATCAGATCAACCAACTGGCTGCGCAAGAGTGCACCCATCAGCTCCAACTTCGGTATACTCATCTGTTTTATTGGAGATACGCGTGTATTGGCTACAATTAATGTGGAAATATTACTAATGTTTCCTCCAACACCTACTGCGAACACCACCGCCGCATATTCCTTCTCGCTTGCATCGCTGAAACCAGCAGAGTAATTTTTTGCTCTCGAATGAATCCATATTGGTATTTTGGTGACCCCTATATTTCGAAGAACACTTTTGTTCAAGACGTAACCACTTCCACAAATTAAACACTGCGAATTTTTATACTTAAAAATGTATTCTTTATATTTGTTCACCTTGAAATGTTGAAGCTAAAAAGAAAAGAGAACATTGTAAATTTCTGCATTTCAAGGTATTTATACTTATCTTTAGTTCTGGAAAAAAAAATATTGTTTAGATGAAACTGATTAGATTATATTATGTATATCAAATTTTATGTTAAATTTACCTTTAATTCACTTCACGCATCTGGAATCGACCGTCATTGTGTTGTTATTGTGAAATCTGTCAAATTAGTAAAGTCGATTTCAGATGTGATGAAATTTATACCATTCGTGAATATTTCAAAGTGAAATATTTCCATGGAATCAGAACTTACTTCACGCAATGAACATTTTAACTTTTGGTATTGTGTCAAAGCCTCTCGCTTACTAATGGTGAATTTTGAATTGAAGAACGCGCATAAATAATTGTAAAGGAAAATTAAAAATAAATATTTTTTTTGTGTTTACCAAGAAGTGAACAAGTAGTGTTGATTTCATTTTCAATAACAACAAAAATACAGTCCACTAGCCGGCTTCGAACATGGTCCTTCGAGCCGGATTCGAATAATTGAATTTACAAATTAACACGAAGCAGAATTCACTATACCGTATTACATACCGTAATACCCTAGAATTTCTCCTACCGCATTACATACCGTAATACTCGGGAAGAATCAACCGTAAACAAATTATCACGAGGCGGATTTATCATTCGAGGGCCTAATTTTATAATTTACGTTATATATTCGAATAACTGAAACCTAACCTCAAAACCTGAGTGTCCACCGTAAGCAACCGCGTGTTGATCTTCGCCATAATTTCATAACGAAATTTAACCTGTAAATCAGGTTCCAAATTGAATTCTCGAATTTATTTGTAATAACGGGAATTTAACCAAAGAAGTTAACCAGTGCATTAGTGAACATTTGTGTAACCAACCACCACCAGTGAATTGATTGTGCAAAAGTAAACCTAAATATGTCGAACATAGATGCATTGACTAAGCGTCGATCCAACATCAAGGGGTCACTGACGAAAATATTTAAATATGCGCAGACAAGCAAAACCATTGAAGCATCTAGACTGGACATTGAGCAGTTAAAAGTTCGATTGCGACGTGCAGAGGGATTGCTAACCGAATTCCATGAAGTTGAGAATGCTATCAACGAAATAAAACCCGATGATGAAAGCCAACAAGATGAAGTCGAAGACAAATGTTACAACGTGGTCGCGGATTTATACAAAGAGATACGAAGAGTAAGTTTGGCGTATGGAAATATGTCAATCGATTTGAACGAGACACAATCGGAACAATTAAAGGTCGCAAATATCGAGGTAAAACTTCCGAAAATTAGTATTGCTCCATTTCATGGCGACTACACAGAGTAGCAATCATTTTATGATTTATTTACTTCCACAATTCATGAAAATGTGAACCTTAACCCGGCACAAAAATTCCAGTATTTTTTTTCCAAACATCTGCCGATCTCCGATGCGAATTATATCGAAGCTTTAAACAAATTGAAAAGCCGATATGACAGAAAACGATACACTGTTCAATCGTTCCTTAAAAGTTTCATCGATCTACCAACCGTTAACAATACAACGTCGCAACATATCCGAAGATTAATGGACAGAGCTGACGAAGTTATCCGCGAAACGAGCTGACGCTTTAGATGCGGTGAAAGGTTATCCACGAAAATCCGTCACTCAAGTGAAGGTCATTCCAAAAACGTTTACCAATGCTGTGATGTCATATACCTTTTGTAAAGACAGTAGTCAAGTAGTTAACCGTGGAACAACGAAGAGAATTATTGAAAAATGAAAAGCGATGTTTCAACTGTTTTGGCGAATCACATACGGTATTTCAATGCAGATCTAAGGGAAGATGCCATTATTGCCGAAGAAGACACAATTCGTTGGTGCACCTCACTACCAATGTAGAATCGACCGACAACCAACCAATACCTACCAACGGCTTAATCGTTACCAACTCATCAAATAATCAACCGCCGACAACAGCATGTCTCCGGTCATATGATTCATCCAAATATTTTACCAACAGCTACAGTGAAGCTGCAGGATAATAGTGGCCAGTTGCATTTAGGCCGTGCTTTGCTTGATTCGGGATCCCAAAATTCATTCATTACCGAAACCCTTGTCCAGAAATTGGGGCTAAAACGCACAATTGGGAGAATGAATATCCAAGGTATAGGTAATAAAAACCTTGTTACCTTACCACAAGAGGAATAGTCGAAGTCATCATATCACCACATTTTAGATCAGACTATTCATACCAGATCTCGGCATATACCATCTATTACTAAAGTTAATCCTGTTCAAAAGGACGATTGGGAGAAATGTCAATGTGTGTCATATGTAACCTTGGCCAACATAAACTTACAGTCTGCATCGAGAATCGACTTACTCATCGGAGCAGACAAATTTTTCGATGTCCTCAAGCCTGAACAAATGAAGGATTCCAACAATAAGATTTATGCACAGAACACACATCTCGGATGGGTATTAACAGGTAATATACCAAAATCTCAGGAATCCAGTCAATGTAACAGCATTGTTGTTGTTGATAACAATATGTTGGACCACACTCTGTAGAAGCTTTGGGAATCCAAAGCGGTGTTTAATTCTACAGCGCTATTGCCTGAACACCAACAGTGCGAAGAGCTTTTTAAAAGGACTACCACAAAATTGCCGGATAATCATTACATGGTGAGACTGCCTTTTAAATCAGAAACAACCCCACTCAAGGAATCTATAGGTATCGCTGTCAAACGATTGCATAGTATGGAAAGAAAATTCCTGAAAAATCCAAATTTACAACAATGTTATGTAGAGTTCATGGAAGAGTATAGTCGCCTAGGACATATGGTAGAGGTGGAACCACCAAAACATCCATCGAACTATTTGTACTTACCACATTACGAAGTTTGGAAAGAAACATCCACAACCACAAAATTGCGTGTAGTATTTGACGCGTCTGCCAAAACTAGCTCGGGCTATTCCCTTAATGATAATTTACTCATTGGGCCAACATTACAGAACCTTTTAAGCGACATTTTATTGCAGTTTAGAGTATACAAGATTGTATTCACAGCAGACGCTGAGAAAATGTATCGTCAGATATGGGTTCACCCAAGCGATCGTCAATATCAACGTATTGTGTGGCGCAGTACTCCAGATATACCAATTAAGCATTTTGAACTAAAGACCCTTACATACGGCATGTCATCAGCGCCATATTTAGCAACCAGAGTAGTCCACCAAATTGCCGAATCCAGTACCCGGAGGCATCACAAGCCCTTCAGAGAGACATCTATGTATATAGACGACTTTCTAACCGGAGCACATTCTATTCCTGAAGCACTCAAATTGGCAACACAGCTTTCCAGTATAATGGGCCAATCCAGATTTAACCTTCGCAAATGGTCATCGAATGCACCAGAAATACTACAAGAATTGAGTCCTGCTGAGTTTGTATCATCAATTCTGAAACCCATATCCGAAGATGCCAACGAAATAAAAGTGTTAGATTTGCAATGGCAACCGACTTCCGATGAATTCAGTTACTACATTACCCTACAACAGGCAATACCGACAACGAAGCGAGCCATATTATACGAAGCCAGTCAGATTTTCGACCCATTGGGCCTCTTATCACCCTATATAATCAAAATAAAGAGTTTTTTCCAAGCATTATGGCTGTTAGATGTGGGATGGGATGACAAATTACCAAGTAAAGTGCAAACCCAATGGCAAACAATTCGAAACGAAGCCACGATTCTGTGACGCCAGTGAGATAGCATATGCAGCTTCAGTATACTTACGTACGTTCTACAGTGGCAAATATGTCACCAGTTTGATAGTCGCAAAGGCGAAGGTTGTACCCATCAAAAACATTTCAACGAAGAAAAGCGTTACGAATTAATTATTTTTAGTATTTATTTACAAACAATTGTAAATAATTTTTTAAAAATAATAATTCAACAAAAAACAAAATATTTGTTTTCATTGAATTATTAAGTAAAAACATTTCGCTACCTCGGTTAGAATTAAATGGTGCATTGTTACTATCGCGATTGATAAAGCACGTCCAACAAGTAGTAAATATACCAGACCACCAAATATTCGGATGGACCGATTCAATACTATTGTATTGGACTGGCTTTCTGAACCACCGCGCAGGTGGAAAACGTACATTGCTAACCGAACGAGCGAAATTTTAGAGGTTCTCCCAAGAGGAAAATGGCGGCATATTGCATCAAAACTTAACCCAGCAGATTGCGCGACCAAGGGTTTAAATCCGAAAGAATTAAAAACTTACCAGCTATGGTGGAACGGACCGCAGTTTTTAAATTTTGAAGTTGACAAGTGGCCAATTTTTCAAAAATCGGAAGCCTCAACTAACCAAGAACGAAGAGATAAATTTCAAGTAATGACCGCCTTATGTATTGAGGAATCCAAACCATTGATAGATAAATTATGTACCAGATACTCAAGTTACGATAAGGTGATACGTGTGTTGATGAACCTCCGAAAGTTTATAAACATATGTAAAAGGTCAAGAACAATACCAAATATTACACATCGAGATGATTGGCAAGCGGCAGAGAACGAAATATTGCAGAATTCACAGTTACATGCCTATGCCGAAGAAATCAAGGATATCAAAAGAGCTAATGCTGTTTCATCTAAAAGCTTAACAAAGTCACTAAGTCCATTTCTAGATAAATCAGGACTCTTTAGGTGGTCGAATTGGAGAATCGATTGCACCTTACAATACACGTCATCCGATACTTTTATCTGCGAATTCAATAGTGACGAGATTAATCATAATGAGATACCATGAGATTCACTTACATTGTGGTGCATCTCTCCTATTAAGTCTTCTCCGAAGAAAATATTGGATAATCAAGGGCCGATCGTTAATCAAAGCGATCATTAGAAAATGTATCCATTGCATTAAACAACGTCCACAAACCGAGAGCCAATTAATGGGTCATCTACCCCGAGAGAGGGTGGAACTAGTTCGCCCATTTTTAAAAATCGGTTTGGATTTCGCTGGCCCCATTAAAACCTATCTGAGACGTGGACGAGGTGAACGAGCTGAAAAATCATATATCTGCCTAATCATTTGCCTAAGTACGAACGCAGTCCACCTAGAACTGGTAAGAAGTTTATCTACCGAGGCGTTTATAGGCGCACTACACCGATTTTTTGCTCGCAGAGGTGTTAGCACAGATATATTCTCAGACAATGGCACTAATTTTCAAGGTGCATGTCGAAAGTTAAAGGAAATACATTTATTCCTTAAAAGTAATGTAAAACTAATTTCAACCTCTATTTTACAAAGTTACCAGATTGTTTGGCATTTTATACCACCACACGCACCTCACTTTGGGGGCATTTGGGAAGCGGGCATTAAATCTGCAAAAACCCATATGGAGATAGTCATTGGAGATAAAGTCCTCACCCAAGAAGAATTAGATACGCTATTGGTACAAATTGAGGGTTTGTTGAATTCCAGGCCTCTTTGCGCATTGTCCGAAGATGAAATTGACCCGTTAACACCCGCTCATTTCCTGATTGGACATTCCATTACAACGATTCCACAACCTGATATCATCGAGGTACCCTACAACAGATTGTCACAATGGAACGCCATATTAAGAATGAGTCAACTATTTTGGAAGCGCTGGTATCGGGAATATTTATCGTCGATTCAAGCTCGTACCAAATGGCAAAATTCGACGGAAGATTTACAACTCAACGATTTAGTACTCGTAAAAGAGGACAACCCACTCATGAATCAATTGAAGATGGGCAAGTTAACACAAGTATTTCCGGGAAATGATGGAAGAGTTCGTGTCGCCGAAATTAAAACCAAACAAGGCACAATCCGTTGACCAATCACCAAGATGTGCCATTTACCTATAAATTGAATAACAGCCGTATTCAAGGCGGACGAGATGTTCAAGACGTAACTACTTCCACAAATAAAACATTGCGATTTTTATACTTATAAATGTATTCTTTGAAACGTTGAAGCTGAAAAGAAAAGAGAACCTTGTACATTTCTGCAGTTCAAGGTAATTACCTATACTTATCTTTAGTTTGTATCCTTTAAGAACATTTTGAAAATCAGTTCTTCTGGAAAAAAAATTTTGTTTAGATGAAACTGATTAGATTATATTATGTATATCAAATTTTAGGTTAAATTTACCTTTAATTACTTCACGCATCTGGAATCGACCGTCATTGTGTTATTTTGAAATCTGTCAATTTAGTAAAGTCGATTTCAGATGTCGTGAAATTACTTCACGCAATGAACATTTTAACTTTTGGTATTGTGTCAAAGCCTCTCGCTGACGAATGGTGAATTTTGAATTGAAGAACGCGCATAAATAATTGTAAAGGAAAATTAAATATAAATAGTTTTTTTTGTGTTTACCAAGAAGTGAACAAGTAGTGTTGATTTTATTTTCAATAACAACAAAAATACAGTCC
The DNA here is from genome assembly GCA_963556165.1 of Tipula helvola. Classification (NCBI taxonomy): domain Eukaryota; kingdom Metazoa; phylum Arthropoda; class Insecta; order Diptera; family Tipulidae; genus Tipula; species Tipula helvola. The sequence continues at coordinate 170,128,407 of OY744483.1, read as the reverse complement.
ACTAGCCGGCTTCGAACAACTTTCGACATCAGACCAACTCTGCTGAAAGGTTGCTGGTAGCGAATCATCCCAATCGATCTTTTTGGCCCACAAATTTTGAAATATGATTTTTACCTTGACCGTTAGTGGTGATAAACACCCTATAGTGACACCCTAATTCATCCTTTTCTGAGTACGATTTGGTAGATGCATCGAACACCACCCTAAGCTTAGTTGTAGTACTGAATGTCTTTTACACTCCATGATGTGGTGGAAAGTATTTTTTCATATTAGGACGTCCTTCGAGTAATTTCATGTGTCCCAACGATTCGTATTCATTCATGAATTGCTTGTAAAGGTCTGCGAATTGTACGTCCCTTTGAAAGCTTCCCTCCATTGCTCGTAACCTATTCAGCGCGTTGTTGTATAGGAGGATCCTAAATATATTGGTGATTGGCGAAATGGCAGTTTAACTATGAACCGATTTTCTAGAGTCTACGATCAACATCAAAAATACATTGAAATTCTGAGTGATTTCTTCATTTGACATTGGGCATCCAGCCACTACCCAACCAAAACTTGTATTTAGAGCTACAAGCTTGTTGGATAATGAAATTTTGCCATTTTGAATTATCTTCACGAAAACATCGACCCCGAGCAAAACATTTATTGTTCCGTACTAGTTAAATTTAGATTTGGCCGCTTCATATTGAAGTTTCGTAATCATTTTTTTAACGGATGAGGAGTGATTAATTCATTGATCCCACATTAACCAGCCGTGATTTTTTCATCACCCGCCGGGTATCGAACCCGGGAGCTCCGGGGCTTAAAGCAAGCATGCTAACAACTGTGCCACCGGGGCGGCCTCACCCAATCCCTTAACTAATATTCGACCACCGTTTTCTCGAGAAAGCTTTCAGATCTGCGCACAACTAATTAATTAATGCTAAAACTTTGCAATGCGTTCATGTTCTGATATTGCTCCACTACCTGAATTGAATGGGTCGGTATTTGAGAAACACATCAAAATTCCGGTTTAAATTTATTTATCTTCCAAGATACCTCTAAGGCCAAACACCGTGCTACTAGGCTACTTATTGTGCTAATTTGATAATCGGGTAACATTTAAGGCTGACAAACCGGAACACATATTCTGCTTTAGTATGTGCAAAATGTCTTTCTCTGACATCCTGTTGTGAAATTGCAAAGAATCTTTCCACCTCTGCTTTCATGATATGAGCTGCCGCTTAATTTCATCGTCTGTACGTGTATCTCGAAATATACTCAATAGGTCATTTTTGAGTTGTTGCGTGTCCTTTTAATAGTGAGCAAAGCTTAAACATTATACAAATTTTGGTCATTCGAAAATTTCTTTCTTAATGTTCTACTATAAGGAAGAACCCGTGTATGGGAATAATCATGAAAGTGATGATTCTGCAAAGCTTCTTCAATGCTTACATTTTGTCTTGTACGCCGACAGTATTTCTAGGATTTATTTCCTCTATTTTGCCAAACGCATCCTGAAGATCTTTGCGCATCGATTTTGATGAGTGTCCAGATATTTGATTGGAACTTGCCATGTTTGAGGTAAAACTTCTTTGCGTACTATCTTCAGACTGCACGAATAAATAAAAGTAGTTGACAAAACATTAGGATTTCTGGGATCAATGATACGTTACGCTTATCTTTTTTTGAGTTTTTAATTTAACATCCGATTCATTATCGGATAAGTTCTGTACATTGAGTTTTATAATAGTATAGCAGTGGGATTTATAATTGTAACACTCCTTAATTAAATTTAGCTTCTAATTTCCAAAACGAAAACAACTTTAAAGTTGTTCATAAATTTGTTTAAAAAGTATCATTTTTGATTCTATTATAAATGTTCGTAAATACTCCTACAATTTATTTTTAAATTTCTGTCATCTTTATTTATAAAATGTACAATCGACATAATTAAAAATGCTTAAAAAAACATTACATGAAAAGTAACAACAATTTTAACGCACACAATTTATTTTATTAAGCTTCTATTTAAAAATTTTGTTGAAAATTTTTAATTGTTACGAGCATAAAAATAGCAACGCGTGTTGTTGTGTTCAAAAATACGTCAATTAATTTTTATTATAATGGAAATATTTAATTTGATAACGAAAATAAAAAAAATGTAAATAATGTTTTGTTTGTTTCAGGTAAACTTGATGGATGATAAAATGGGGCCAAAACTGTTGAAAAATTGAACGATGTATTTATTGTATGATAATCATTTACATATGGATATATTGTTGAATTATGAGCTTAATTTATTTAAACAATAAAATAAATATCAGGTAAAAATCATCAATATTATTATTCTCGTGTATATAGGGATTATAAATAAATACAAATTCTCAGAATTTATATTTTTCAATTTAGCACGCAGCTGAATATCGATGAAAATTTGTCCATCTAAATTCGACGCAAGGACAAATTAATATCGATTTTGTTTTTGCTGTTGTACTAAAACATATAAAAAAAAAAAAAAAAATCATTTTACAAAATTTATAAAAAAAAGTTCAAACAAATACCAAAAATATCGATATAATTCAATAAATTATTATTTTCTGATGATGCTTTGTACAAACGAGAAAATTTAATTATTTTTGTACATTGTATTGCGTTATCTCTTTGTTCGTTTTTTGTTATCAGTTTTCCATCAAAAGGTATTTTTTTCGAATTTTTTACATTTCGCTGGTCGATATTCAGAAAAAAAAACTGATTTTATAAAATTTTTAATAAGTTCGATGAAAGCTTTTTGTATACACAAAACTTTTGTATGATTTTCCTGTTTTTGATTTGTTGATTGATTAATTTAATGAAATTGGAAAATGCTTTTTGAAAAAATTTAAAAAAATATTTTGGTTTATACATAGATTTAAAAGAAAAGTGAAGAAGCTTTTAATAAAATCAAATTGTTATTATAAAAAAGAGCTGAAACCTCACTAGTTTACACGTTTACCCATTATCTTATTTTTTAGAGAATTAGGCCCGTTGCACATTTCAACTGAGGTGAGCTATGCGATGTAATTTATCTTAGCTCGAGTTGTCTTTGTCTTGCTATGTCAGCTAACATTGCTTACATATACACTGAAGTTTTTGTATATTTTATTAATAACTCGTAGGCTACTTAGTTACATTAGGTATCGTGTCATTAATCATAATAAATGGTTTACGCAAAACATCAATGTATGTGTGAGCGATGTAATTAGCTCAAATGTGCAACAGAGTGAGTTAAACGGGCTAAATTAGGCTAATATAAACTACGTTTCTCGCTTAGCTTAGCTGAAATGTATAACGGGCCTTAGGGTGCTGATATCGTCAAAAACATAAAATATGTCATCGTAATACAAAAACAATTATGGGCCCGATTCCGATAGTCGTATCGCTTATCACGCCAAATAATAGTCAAGTTTTCTTGGTCCTGGTTATTAAATTTTCGTTTACATTATGCAAGGCAAACAATATTGGTTATAGTGTGAGACCAAAATTGATGTACTTCATCTTTTTAACATTCAGAATATTGTGTATATCTGCTGCATCTTCAATATAATTAATAAAACAGTCGAAAGATTCAATGATTGAAGGCTTCCAAATTTTATTGCATTTGATGCTTTTTTCCGAGATGAGGATATCAGCACTCCGTTAAGCTAAGCATTTCTAAAAATAACTGCGTTTTAAGGAATTTATCGTTATGGACGGCATTCACTGCCAATTACTGCCCCTAATGCGCTTGAATAATTTAAATCGGGTCTGATTGAAAGTTTTAGAGTAAATTTAAGTTTTATGTATTCTCTTCCTGCATGTAATTCAACAGCGATGTTAATCATAAAGTCTGAAATTTAAAAATTGCATTAGAATTTTCCAAGTTATGTAGTTAGATCACATTTAAATTACTTTTTCGTTCCAAAATAATATCACCTTTCAGGAAATCTGCTCCCAAAATAATCCTGCACAGTTTTGTCCTTCAAAAATAATTTTTGACAAAACTGATTATTCCATTTATTTAGAAAATTAATCGAAATCCATGTCAATCTGAAATTAATACATGAAGTTGAAAATAATTTAACGGTGAAAATAAATTTGTATAATTAACTTACTAAGCGATAACCTTGCGCGCTTTTGATAAGAGACCATTCGTATAAGAACTCAGTTATATTTTTCTGAGATGATTGCCGGAAATAGTTTATTTGGCCGGATGCTGATTTTTCCAGTGTTCTTCTACGGTATTCCACGGTTCCATGTGATACCAATTCTTGGAGTCATTTACACCCTGATCAACAATTTCGTCTGAAATTTGATATTTCAAATCATAATTTTATATTTTCATTTATTCCATAACATTTTTTAGTTATATTATTTTGTTATAATAAGATATAAACTAGTCACCTAACGCGTCGATGTCGATCCCAGCTCCTAACATAGAATTTTTAGATGTAACTACTTATTTACAAATATTGTTATGCATACTTATAATTACCATTCAATTTTGGAAACAAATAGAGCATATCCCATTGATCTAACAACGATGCTAACGGAACATCATCATCTAGTACAGTAATCATTAAATTATCTTCATGATCACAGGATTCACCCATTTTAAGTAGTTTTGATGTAATGTGTAATTATGAATTGATTAACCGAAGTGAAGTTTTTAGCAAATAACAAAAAATGTAGTAGTGTGAGTAAAATATACAGTATGCATTTAGGCGATCTTTAAATAGTCGAACTAACGATGGTAGTGTTACATTTTTTGAACAAAAATTAAAAGTCCCAAAGTCAAATGATTTTTCTCGAATGTCCGTAGTATGCACTTGATGAAAAAATTATGAAACGGCCGGACCCTGGGGTCGGCCATATAAATAACAAGCAATTTTTGCATCAAATGTTGTACGATTCTCCGCCGACGAAATTTGTTCAACAAAAATTAAAAGTCCCAAAGTCAAATGGTTTTTCTCGAATATCCGTAGTATGCACTTGATGAAAAAATTATGAAATGACCGGACCCTGGGGTCGGCCATATAAATAACAAGCAATTCTTGCATCAAATGTTGTACGATTTTCCGCCGACGAAATTTGTTCAACAAAAATCAAAAGTCACAAAGTCAAATGATTTTTCTCGAATGTCCGTAGTATGCACTTGATGAAAAAATTATGAAATGGCCGGACCTTGGGGTCGGCCATATAAATAACAAGCAATTTTTGCATCAAATGTTGTACGATTCTCCGCCGACGAAATTTAGTAAACAAAAATCAAAAGTCCCAAAGTCAAATGGTTTTTCTCGAATATCCATAGTATGCACTTGATGAAAAAATTATGAAACGGCCGGACCCTGGGGTCGGCCATATAAATAACAAGCAATTTTTGCAACAAATGTTGTACGATTCTCCGCAGACGAAATTTGTTCAAAAAAAATCAAAAGTCCCAAAGTCAAATGGTTTTTCTCCAATATCCGTAGTATGCACTTGATGAAAAAATTATGAAATGACCGTACCCTGGGGTCGGCCATATAAATAACAAACAATTCTTGCATCAAATGTTGTACGATTTTCCGCCGACGAAATTTGTTCAACAAAAATCAAAAGTCCCAAAGTCAAATGATTTTTCTCGAATGTCCGTAGTATGCACTTGATGAAAAAATTATGAAATGGCCGGAACCTGGGGTCGGCCATATAAATAATAAGCAATTTTTGCATCAAATATTGTACGATTTTCCGCCGATGAAATTTGTTCAACAAGAATCAAAAGTCCCAAAGTCAAATGGTTTTTCTCGAATGTCCATAGTATGCACTTGATGAAAAAATTATGAAACGGCCGGAGCCTGGGGTCGGCCATATAAATAATAAGCAATTTTTGCATCAAATGTTGTACGATTCTCCGCAGACGAAATTTGTTCAAAAAAAATCAAAAGTCCCAAAGTCAAATGGTTTTTCTCCAATATCCGTAGTATGCACTTGATGAAAAAATTATGAAATGGCCGGACCCTGGAGTCGGCCATATAAATAATAAGCAATTTTTGCATCAAATGTTGTACGATTTTCCGCCGACGAAATTTGTTCAACAAGAATCAAAAGTCCCAAAATCAAATGGTTTTTCTCGAATGTCCATAGTATGCACTTGATGAAAAAATTATGAAACGGCCGGACCCTGGGGTCGGCCATATAAATAACAAGCAATTTTTGCATCAAATGTTGTACGATTCTCCGCAGACGAAATTTGTTCAACAAAAATCAAAAGTCCCAAAGTCAAATGGTTTTTCTCGAATATCCGTAGTATGCACTTGATGAAAAAATTATGAAATGACCGGACCCTGGGGTCGGCCATATAAATAACAAACAATTCTTGCATCAAATGTTGTACGATTTTCCGCCGACGAAATTTGTTCAACAAAAATCAAAAGTTCCAAAGTCAAATGATTTTTCTCGAATGTCCGTAGTATGTACTTGATGAAAAAATTATGAAATGGCCGGAACCTGGGGTCGGCCATATAAATAATAAGCAATTTTTGCATCAAATGTTGTACGATTTTCCGCCGACGAAATTTGTTCAACAAGAATCAAAAGTCCCAAAATCAAATGGTTTTTCTCGAATGTCCATAGTATGCACTTGATGAAAAAATTATGAAACGGCCGGACCCTGGGGCCGGCCATATAAATAACAAGCAATTTTTGCATCAAATGTTTTACGATTCTCCGCCGACGAAATTTGTTCAACAAAAATCAAAAGTCCCAAAGTCAAATGGTTTTTCTCGAATATCCGTAGTATGCACTTGATGAAAAAATTATGAAATGGCCGGACCCTGGGGTCGGCCATATAAATAACAAGCAATTTTTGCATCAAATGTTGTACGATTTTCCGCCGACGAAATTTGTTCAACAAAAATCAAAAGTCCCAAAGTCAAATGGTTTTTATCGAATATCCATACTTGATGAAAAAATTATGAAATGGCCGGACAAAAATCGTCACTGAATTGTATTAAATTTATTGTGTATTGTTTTCTTTATCCACATTTAGGCGTATAATTTATATTACCGCTACATATAAATACGTATACGTATACGATAAATTTGTTACTTTTTTTGTTAAGTTTTTCACAGGCATATTGATTAACCGAATCATCTACCTTTATAAATATCACAACTAACTTATTAGTTAAAATGATACTTAATCACATGCGTTTATAATATTTTTAGTGAATTAAAAAAACACTATATTTTAAAGTTGTTTATTTGACAGCATACACACGAATAAAGGAAGAAACACATGTGGTTTTACGATTTTATTGTTCACTGTTCGTGCGCGTTTGCGCAGATAGATGAAAATAAATACAGCAGTTTTGTTTCAAAACACTGTTTGTTGATCTCAAAATAAAAAGTTGTTTGTGTATTTAAAACTACCAATTTTTATAATAAAATCGCTAATTTTGCAAAATAAAATGAGTTTTAATTCTTCTTGCGAATGATTGCAAAATCGAACAGCGAAAACTTTAAAACGCATAGAATATACTTGAAATAAAAACAGCAACCTACCATTGAATTATTTTTAATTAATCAAAAATTTGTACAAATATTTAATTTATTAGAATTTTAAAACAGTTCTTCCCACTTATTGGAGATTTGATTAAATTAAACGGATGTTTATGGTCAGCCGAATCTATTTCAGTCCAGCAATATTTTTGTAAAGAATTGCCTGTAACATAGCAGTTATACAATCTATCAAATTTTTCAACTTTAATTTTCTCAAAAAAAAAAAATTACTTTCTGTTCATTTATTATGATTTGATGTATTTTTAGAACGAAGGAAGGCGGTTGCTTTGATTTAAGAAAATGGTTCTTTTTGTTTATGATTCCCATATATTCAATATATTCTGCTAGAGCTATATTACCGAGATCCAAATTGATTTCTCTGATTAATTCTTCATAAATCGAGCCGTTAAGGTTGTTTGAAAGATCACTTCGTTTTATTACGGATACGTCGCTTTCTACGCCCTTGTTACTCATCATGTTGAAAGTGAATCGCACAGGACAATTTTTAAGCGATAATCAGAGGTAAATTTCTTCCGAATGTAATATCATTTGTGTAATATTTGACTTCTCTGTGCACATTTTAATACTATAGTGGGGAAGTCAAAAGTATGATGCTTAGGTTTGAGATTTTCGTTAAAGAGTGTAATATATAGTTGGTTGTGATTTTTAATTTTTCTTTGAGGCAGTGAATATCATAATTAGAAAAATTTTCTTTAAAAACTAATTCTAATAATTCTTCTAATGTATTTATATATTCTATTAATGAATCGTTTGAAGGAATTAAATCACGCAAAGCGCTTCTCTAGCTGTTAATCGAAGTTTTTTTTGTTTAATGTGCTCTAATTTTATAGATCCCCGGTTTATTGGATATTTGCTTTATACCATACCCGAAATTTTTAATCCGTCCATTTAAAGTTCCAATTGTAAACAAACATTTTTCCAATATAAAAGAAAACAGACAATTAGGAATTCCAAATTTTAACACGCATTCCATCATGTCATGCATATAATGTCAACACAAAAATTCTCAGTTACGTAAAATGTGCTTAGCTCATTTAAAATTGAATTTCCCTTAATTCCAGCCTGTTTAAACGTATCACAATTCACTAAACTTCAATGCAATCTCAACTCAACTCCATACATCATATAATCGCTAAATCAATACTTATTTATTTCTCATAACCTTAAAATATAAATTTATGAAACAATTAAAATAATATTATAAAAATAAAAGCTTAAGAAGGTAGGGTATTCTTTGCCGAGAGGCAGTGGCGATTAACCTTAACAATAAAATTAGTTTTTAATAAAATATGAACAATAAAAAAAAATAATTTTATTTTATTATATAAATATAAAGCCAGTATAGTTGAGGCAAGCGATTAAAAAAATGTAGAGAAATACCTGCGATAAACAAAAATGAAGTTTCTGTAATTATTACGACTTTCGTAAGCAGTACTTAATCTCAGAATTCGGTGCCCTCTTCTAGAGAAAGCAAATTTTAAAACTTTGTCCACGACTAACTTATAATATGCTCATTATACGTTTGTTTCATTACTTATAATGATATCCATTATTCACTGCTAGTTTATCTAGTAGTCCATTCTTTCATTATTCAATATTTCCAAGTAAATTATTTGATTTTTGAAATTTTATCTAGTAGTCACTTGCCATTTTTATTATTATTAAACTGTGACGTCAAAACGTCGACGAAAATTATTTGAGGAGTATTTAAAGGATTTGATTATAAAACATAATGATATTTGTCGGCCGTGGACGAAGTATCGTATTCTACTCGCATATAATGGCTGTTATTCACTCAGATGATTTACGACACTCGCCTATCGGCTCGTGTCGGCAAACTTCATCTTCGTGAATAACAGCTATCATTATATGCTCATTGAATAATATACTATAAAAGCGTTGCCATTAAGGAAGAGAGATCTAGTATAAGTTTTCTCTGGTATCACTATAAAAATTATCAAGTCAAGTTTCATGTGGGGAGCCCGTGAAAATTATAATTTCTGTTTTCGTGAAAACTTTGAAACATCAAACTGAACAACTACAATGATAACCAAATTTATCTACTCTCCGCCACAGATGCTTATTTTTAATATATTGCTATAATTCAAATACTGCTGCCGGCGGGTCTAATACCACATTTAATGATTAAGGAGCGTTTACTTTGAATCAAGAGAAGGTGAGAATAAATGGATTTAAATATTTTGCCTAATTACATAATTACAAATTAGTTAGCATGCAAAGTCATATTTAAGCCTAGAAATACTGTTCCGACCAGTGATTAATTCTATGCCAATCTGTATTTATGTAATCGCTCATCCTTGTCCGACTGTTGTTCGAATATTTTTTCTTTTTTTTTATATTATCATTTATAAATACGAATACAAATAGAACAAATTCTAAAGAGTTTTCCCATTTATTAAATTAATGCTATTCAAAAGAATTATAACTTAAATAAAGAATTTTATGTATGCCAACCTAAACTTTATGTATTTGATGCTGTTTGTACATTTACTTTGCAAAACAAAACCATAAAAGTAAAATGAAAAGAGGTAAATATTATAGAATGAAGGAAATGGAAAATGTCGAGGAAATAAAACACGATAATGAAGAGTAATATTTCGAATTTTTGAGGTCGAGAGGATATACATACATACCATATATGTATATTGCAATTTTTTTATTTTCCTATATTTCCTCTATCCTCTAACTACCTTTATATGTGAGCTTATATGCTTGTAGTAATATTAAAGCAGGAAGTGTTGAATAAGAGAGAAAAAATATTGATTTAAAATTACATGTAAAACTGAAGGAGTTCACGAAATGCCTGATTACATATTTTCTCAATCAAACTGCAGTTAACCTCGCAGTATTTCTTGCATAATCAATCAAGAAGAAAACATAAATTTACTGTCGGCCGTTATTCAACTGTAACTAGAGAATTTCAAAATACATAAATACAAAATGATTAACCTTGTGAAAAGACAATCGAAAACAGCTTAGCAATATTGAACATTATTGATTTACACCGAAAATTCATAAATATAAAATAAGGAAATTGGTAATTTGAAACTTTCAAAATTAATTACCATAGTAAATTTTACAGGTCAACAATTTTAAAATCTTTATCAAATCAATAATTATTACAATTTTTCCGCATTATCGATTCTAATATTTTGATTAATTCGGAATTTCATTCAAATTTCGAATAATAAATTTCTTAAATTTCCAAAAGAAAATCAATAATTTTTAAATTTTTTTGTTGGTTTAGTAGAAAATCTGTATGTCATAAAACCATCATTTTAATAATTGAATTTCTAGAAGTCTTGATTGAGTTTTTCTATAAAATCAAATATTTAATAAAATTTCACTTTTTCAATTCCCCTGGGACATTGTCTGTAAAGTTATTGACGCAAAACGAAATTTTATAAAATTATAAATATTATAATTCGAAACTTTCTATTATGATTGAAATCTGAAACTAAGTGCTGAAATATTGGAGAAATTCCTAAATTTTCAAAACTTGTTTCTTTTATATAAAATGCTTTTTAAATCAGAATTTTGATTCTATTCAAATTTTAAATATTTTACTTAGGATTTTTGAGGTTGTGCTTATTTAACAAGCATACAATATAAAGCTGTTTAATAAACCGATATGTTGTTGTTGTCAAACTCTTAATTGAGACATCGTTGTAGTCAAACCTATTAAAATTCCAAATATTTGTGATTTTCGAGGTTAGGGTAGGCTGACTAACAAAATAAAACGATTTTGATTATAAAAAACTGTACACAGCTTTAAGAGCTTTAAGTTTAGATTGCCACAAATAAGGTATTGCTGAAAATTCAAGCTACTAGTTATGGGACTTCAAATTCATTAAATTTATAGCATTTCTGGGTTCATTTCATACATCTCCACTTTGAAATTATATTTTTCTGGACCTTAGTTATACTTTTCAAAATCAAAATTAAATTTTTCAATTTTTGTTATTGTACATAAAAGTCAATTTAATCATTATATTTTTCTATTTCTAATTTATTGCAGTTTATTTATACATTTCAAAGTTCACTTTAAAATTTCCAAAATTTTATACAAGTACAAGACAATTGTTACATAGCAGCCATTAACTGTGACAAATCGAAACTTCCAGATGATAGTTTTGTTGTTTCGATCAATCGTTGTGTTTCTTCTGTCTTCTCTACGGTTGCCGCATTCGTTACTTTCACACCAAAATTATGATGGTAAGCGTTAAACCCTTTTCTTTTCATGGCCATAAACGTAGTCGCACTTGTAAAGCTGCTTAACACCATCAGTGGACAGGCACCGTTTCTCTAATTCTCTCTTTAACCCTGGAAGTCCTTATTCGGAGAGAATCATTTTCTTTGTTTTATTATTCACAATTCTACCGCTGTCACCAATTGTTACATTCTTGCCCTGCCAATCAAGGCTTGTATCACACTGGATTATGAATAAAACACAATACTTCAATTTATCACAAACGATTTTATTTATTTAACACCAAAAATTAACACAACACAATTTATTAACAAAAATATACAAAATCACTTATTATAATTTTTGCACAGTTTACTTATAACTTTTATTTCGCACTAAAACACTTTTAAATCACTTTTAAGTTTCCTTTTTAATCTTCGCTTACCAAATACCTAGAATCCGAATAATTGGGTTGGGACACATCAGAACAAGATAAAAAAAACATAAAACATTTTTTTTTTATTTTCCATGTTTCTCATGTACAAATGCGTCTGTTCCTTAACTTAACATGTTGGAAAGCTTGGTTTATATTCTATGTATATTGGATACCGTTTGGCAATAGATGGTCCACATAAATTACTGTCCCTTTTAACCGATGGCCCAATTAACCGGATTCTACTGTACTAATGTGGCACCTAGGGAAGAATAGGATAAGTTATTAATAGCACAAATTTACTGTACTACAATGGAATTTTCCATGATAAAACTGTCCTAAATGTGTCTAGACTATTCTTACCCGAACAATCATGAAATGTTAAGAAGTTTCGGTTTAAGTATATAAGGAGTGAACAACAGCGGAATTGTGCAAGAAGTATGATAAGTGATTTTGTGAATTTTTGTTAATAAATTGTGTTGGAATAATTTTTATAATCAAGAAATAAAATCGTTTGTGATAAACTGAAGTATAGCTATTGTGTTTTATTCACAATCCAGTGATACAAACTTTGATTGACAAGGCAAAAACGTAACAATTGGTGAGAACAGTAGGATTATTGTGAATAATAAAACAGAGAAAATGATTCTCTCCGAATTAAGAGTTCCAGAATTAAAAAAGAACTTGAGAAACGAGGTTTAGTGATGGTACTAAAGCAGCTTCACAAGCGCGACTACGTTAGGCCATGGAGAAAGAAGGGTTAGACACGGATCATTATGATTTTGGCGAGGAAACAACGGATGCGGCAACCGTAGAGAAGACAGAAGAAATACAAAACACAACGATTGGTTGAAACAGCACAAGCACCATCTGAACTATGAACCAAATGATAGGACACATGGGTGAAATAAAACAACAAAACGAGCAAAAGTTGGAGACAATAAATCAATCAAACCAAGAAATAAAACACCAGTACCTAAATTTTGTTCGCAAACCGAGAATTGAGAGTAGAATAACCGCAAATTTTTAGTAGTGGTAGATTGTGTGTATATTAGTGGCCACGTGAGTGTTGTTTAGCTTTTTTTGAAATTGACGTCATTTAATTTTCTTCTTTCTATCAAAAGTGCTTGTATGTTAAAAATCATTAAACAACCGAAAATATTTTATTTAAATGTTTTTTTTAATAACAAACACGAAAAATAATTTATTCTTTAACTCAAATAAAAAAAATAAAAATGTTACTCCATAATCAAAAAAAAACAAATCAAGTCTCTCAAAAATTATTTTGTTTGTAGAATGACAAATCTCAACTCAAAAGCAAGAGAGAAGTATAAAACACGAGAAGAGAAACGAACATATGCACCAAAAAATTCAACCGATTCGCCCGATTTAGTTATTTTTGATGCTTAATGTCCTAAAAAACGCACAAATACAACAAACAAAATTAATACAATACAACCATAAAAATGTATACTATACATCGTGTACGAATACAAAATTCTCAATTCTCGTGTCTCGGTTTGCGAACAAAATTTACGTACAGATGGAACAACAAAATCAGTCTTACCAAAAAATTAAACATGATATGAAACAATAGTTTGGCGAAATTAAGCAGTCAAACTAAATTATGGAGATTGGGGAAATTTACGAAAGCCAAAAGAAAATTTTCGAGAAAATTCTAGAATTGTCTATACGAATGTGCATGGCCAAATAGAGAAACTGCAAACGGAAGTTCAACTTGTCAAAACGGAGGTTCAACATGTTGAAGAAAAATTACAAGCAGAAGTTCAACGTCTCGAGAAGTAGCCAACTGATGTCAAGACAAGTGGAACAACGACGCAAGTGGTTTAGACCATTCACTCAATCAAATTAAAGCCACCAACATTCGACGAAACAACATCTTTCGGAATTTTCAAATATGGCGACCAATCAAAATCATTGGAATGATGAACATCGTGTAGCGGCGTTAATAGCGAGGCTATTAAATGTGAAGCAGCGGAGGCTTTACAAACCATTCCGGAATAGGAGCGCAGCAATTACCTCGAAATTATAAAGATACTGGATCGGAAGTACGGCAGTGACCACAAGCGGTAAATTTATCGTATGGAACTGAAAAGCCGCTACCAATCAGCAATTGTGCGACTAGTGTATTTAGCACATAAATGGTCATTAGCCCATCACATGGAAAGGCTTAAAACTGACGCAATCAGTGACGGTATTCGAGATCCAGAGATACGCAAAGCGATGATGTTTTAACCTGAAGCAACCTTTGCGAGACTGCGCAAGCCATCACTAAACCGTCAATGAAAATACGTCGAGTAGAAATCGACACCAACAAAAATACCGAGCGGTCGGAACCAAAATATCGAGACGGAAGCAGCATAATTAGGTGTTGGGCATGTGATAAGGCCGGTCACATCTCGCGGGATTGCTGGGAAATAAGAAGGGAATGTGGAAGAGCACCATCTCCTATGCAGCGACGACCAAGCGGAAATCAGGCAGTGGCCAAGCAGGTGGGCCAAATGACAGCGGAGTCGTTAAACTACAAAGAGATGGATTGGAGTGTGCACCTATTATAGACGCTTCGTGCTGGGATTCGCCAACATCGCAAAGAGTTTACACGAGTAAACCAGGAAGAACAAGGCATTCAAATAGAAGGATGAACTGGAAGAAGCATTCATGTAACTAAGGAGGCGATACCTTATGTGTCGCGAGAGGATCCTCGCGTTCTCTATACCCATTGTGAAATTTATTTTGGACACCGATGCAAGTATTGCCGGTATAAGAGGAGTGTTATCACAGGAAACTAACGGCCAAGAATGAGTTATGGCGTTCTAATCCAAAACATTATCAAAACCGGAGCGTATTTATTGCGTGACTCGGAAAGAATTGTTGGCTATAGTGGAAGGATTTTCATAAATACCGTTATGGCAGGGACAATAGCGGGGCCATTTCCAACTACCGAGAGCGGCAATAAATATGTGATGGTCATAATGGATCATTTTAGCAAGTGGCCAGAGGTGCTCCATATACTCAATCAAGAGATAACAACAATAGCTGATGCCGTAGTCAACAACTGGATTAGCAGATTTGGAGTACCAATGGAACTTCATACGGATCAAGGAAGGAATTTTGAATCGGTGGTATTTGAAGAAATATGCCAGATGCTTTGTAATAATAAAACAAGGGCAACGCCTTTGCATCCACAGTCCGATGGTATGGTGGAAAAATTCAATGGCACTTTGGAGGAATACCTATCAGAGGTTGTGAAGAAAAGCCAATGCAACTGGGATCAAGTAATACCGATGTTTCTGATGGCCTATAGATCAGCAATACATGACACGACCGGAATGACACCAGCTAAAATGATATTTGGAGATAGTAACTACCTTCTAAAAACCAGACTTATATTGTTGTAATCCTCCAAGTTTTGAAAAGCAGCTATAAGTTCTGAATTTGTTTAAATGTTGGCATCCTTGTGTTCAGAGATCGGGAGATTTCCAACACTTCCCAATTATGTGAAATAGCTTATAGTTGCACATCATCTTTAAGTTCAATGGAATTGACTACGGCATATTCAGAAACAAATCAAATAATTTGAAAAATATCAAAATGATCTATTTTTGACCAAATTTTATATTTATAATCGGGCGCCCAATTACAAATATAAAATTTGAACAAAAATCAATCATTTAGGTATTCGCTATTTTCGAATCGAAATATGTTTTTTGGATTTTTTTTTTTCGAGATAATTATTTTCGAGCTTTTCAAATCGAGATTTTTAGTTTCGATAATTTTTCGTTCGATTTTTTTTTTAGGTCATATGCCTTTCGACCATCTATGGCCAACCCGATCAATTGTATCGTCAATTATATGGTGTTCGGATATATGTATTGTTCTATCGGCCATCGGTCTTGTCGGCGATGTGGTTGTGTCAGCCGTCACGTCGGTCTTGTCGGTGATGTAGTCGTCTTGGCCATCTATATCGCCTGCAATGTGGTTGTATCAGCTTTATGGCTTGTTTGCTAAATGATTACAACACTCATTTTCTAAGCGAAAATAATATCATGATGTAATCTATACGATTTTCGACACAACAACCTCACCGACAAGATAGGCAATTTGAAGACCTTGCTATTTTACATCCGATAATCTTTATCTTTTCATTTAAATTATTCTGGAAGTATTTTAGGTTGTTTTTCAAAGTTCGCCACAAGGATGATGTGTAATATTTATGAAAAACCAAAATTTAAAAAAATTCTTTTTAAATTAAATAACCAAAAATTAAAAATAAAACAAAATATTAATATTATTAAATAAATTCCAGCTGACCTAATCAAAACCATTTCGAATCAAATTTGTAATCTATAAAGTTATGTGAACTGATACGAAAGAAAATAATCGAAAGAAGAGGCAACAATAATCCTTTTTCCTGTGTGCCTGCGTGTGTGTTTATTACTTATCCTATGTAGTATGTACGAGCAGTAGGGTATAAAAACCATATCTCCCAAACTCACTAAAAAAAAAAATTGTTTAAATATTCATTTTATTATACCTAAGGACTGAAAATAGAATATTAAATTTGTGCTTTCCAAATTTTTTTTTTTCGGAGATAGATGGTTGAAATACCAAAGTTTATTTATTTATAATTTTTTTATTTTTTATATACCGAATGTTTTATCTGAGATGATGGTGTATGTCGACTGTCTGCAACAAACATTTTGCAACGATATCATGCGGGCCAAATGGATTCTTTATTTATTTAACATTTATCTGTGTATTATTTTGTCTCAAGGCGATTGATGACATAAAATATCGTAACACATAAAAAAAATGTGGAATCGACTTTCGTTTATCAAAAATATAATTTCAACCATCCGCACCAAAATACGCTAAACATGCTATAGCTAGTTTATCATACCTGGTTGTGTTGATAAGTATTATATACATTTAAAACAATAAAATAAAATTAGATAAACCATTTTCGGTTCAATGAGATGAATATTTTGCAGCGTTTCACTTTATAGTGATATCTGGGTGTATTATATACAGCACCATACATATTAGTATAAATGGATACATCCCCCTTAGGGTTTTGCTAGATTTATTTTTATAATATCATATTCATAAATTGGATCTCTTATGTCTTTTCTCTCTAATGTGTGTACAGTGTGTGACTTCATTTTTTTAAGTAAAGCATTTCGAAAATTTTCAAACGCTAAATCAGCAGAAATGTGTATACATATACGTACGTACGTATACGACACGTAATCACATAAAATTTAACCCAAACACGATATACAATTATACACGAAATCCAAATTAAATCGACTTAAATTAGACGCTGGACGTCAATAAATCGATTTGATTGTACAGGTATATGTATGTAATATTATAGGAATTGCAATTTTCACGTCCGACTGAAATGGGTTTTATCAGGCTTTTATTTTTAGCAAATTGTTATTATTAATTTTATAGAGGTTTATATTCGTTAAAAATGGTAAACTATAAATTTTTATATTTTGCCCACTGGATATTCAGCTTTGGTGAATGTATACGAAATACCGTTTGGAATAATCATCCGGGAGAGCTATAATTTGGTTGAAATATAATTTTTATCACAATACCATGTTTCGATATATAATACAAATTTTATTGATTTCGTCAGATATTTCCATTTTTAATGTTATTTTTAACGAATCTTCTTTTTTTTATAAAATGTGGTTTATATACTCATTATTTCATTTGTACATTCAACGAATGTATATTACTACATATATACATTAAGTATTTAACATGGTACTTTTAGTTTAATTTTTGTTCCTTTTATTCGCGAAGTCTTTCATCTGCTTTCTGAGTCAGAAAATCTGTGCAAAGTAGTTCGTCGGTTAGTCTGTCGTCCCATCTACAGTTCTGTCGGTTTGTCTGTGATATGATTACCTACATAGAGGTCAGGCTGAATTAGCTGGCCTATAAACATCTACATCTATACATTTTCCTTGGATCTTTTTTTTTTTAAGTAGAATCTAGTAACTACTAGTAGTAGTAGTATTTTTTTAAATCATCCCTTTTTCCAGAACTGGTTAGGCTAGAATAGTATTTTATATAATCTATATATGATTTAAAAATGATACACGAAATTTAAATTTAATTATCTAAAAAAATAACTAAATTAATTCCACTATGGTACCAAGCACCCAGATGACGGATTTATTTAACAAAATTTAAAGGGCTGAAACCTCATTAGCACTTCGGTCTTCAAAATTAAGTCTACTCTCACTTGCCTATTTCCCAACCGATTATGATGAAATTCGACATGTGCGTTGGAATTAGGATTCTAAAATGATTTTTGGAGGAAATTCTGGAATATGGCCAATTTGCATAGAACTTGCCCAGTCCGCATTTTTTGGTTTCACACCAGTTTAGTATTAATTTATAATACTTCAATATAAAATTACCAATTTAAATAAATGTACTAAATAATTGTAATCAATAATTCAGCAATGCTAATAAATTAAAATTTACATTTAATAAAAAAAAAAACAATTCAAGATTAATTAAAGTATTAATTTTTCTAATTACGATTGGCGGCTCTTAATAACCGCGTATTGGCCGATTTTAAAAAATCTTTTATAAACCGCGAGTTTTCGTGGTCCGTGTACTCCGGAAACTTGCTTCGCACAGCTTGAAGTAAGACGTTTAGTATTTCCTAGTATGGGATAAACGGCTTCTTACTACTACTACCGGTAGTATTCATACACACATTCATAATTTTTCTGCCACATCACGAAACGTGGGTGGACCCCAAAGGTGCTCAAATAGGTTATCTGGAAATAAATTAAATTAAACTATAATATATTACGAGTTTCTATTTAACAAATATTTTAAATTTAATTGAAACTATGTATTGGCTAAAAAATTTGAAATTCGTGATTAACACTCTTAAATAATAAATTGGCCGCATTAATGACCTCTAATCATTATTCAGATATACACATACTATTATCTGCTAAATAAATGCATAACAGTGTCTTTTGTTTTCAATTACTGTGGTTGGCTGAGGCGCTTAAGGCGCAGTTCGAGAACAAAATAGAAGAGAATACCTCTGTTTTATTTAACACTTGCAAAACTTTTTCTATCCTGAGACTATTGTCATGGAAAACCCGTTGAAAATTAGTTTAGTCAAACTACTAACAAATGTTCGAGTAAAAATGCCATTATCGGAACAAATTTTCATTAAGTTAATCGAGGGTCACAAATAACTGTGCAAACAGTAAATGGAAAGTCACTAAATAGTCGCTGTAACTGAAAAACGAAAGAAAGGGCCAACTCACCAAACAAAGCTTAACATAATACTATCTACTTTTTACACTTTCTGCCGTAGGCACTTGGCGAAACACACTTAATACACACATCTAACTAGTCAACGGATTAGTAACATCGTGACACATTATACAGATATTAGCTTTGCTTTTTATAACAATAATACAATTAAGAAATGATTTTTAACAACAAACCAAGAATTGATCGCCTTCCCAAGTCTGGTGTTTATAAGATCAATTGCAATGATTGTAGTTCCTCTTATATCGGACAGACTGGGCGCAATTTTGAAATTAGAGTTAAAGATCATTTAGTCTGGTAGCCATAAATCATCCCTTTATAATCATTTAACGTTAGAAAATCACATATCCAGTTTTAAACAATTAGAAATATTACATGTACAACCAAAAAGCAGACGTTTAGACAACTTAGAATCTTACGAAATCCGAAAAGCTATATTTCTTAACCAAAATATCCTCAACGAACAGAGAGAAATTCGTTTCTCACCGAATTACCGACCCCGCATTGTTTTATTCACTTACTCATTACATACCATAAAATTACTAATACGTCGGGTTATAATAAAAATAAAAAAAAAAGAAAAGAATATCAACATCTGGATTTTGGTTATTCGACCGTTGACTAATCGTCTGTGTTTAACTCACCTCCTTTTAATTTTTTAATTTTTAATGTTTATTGCTGTCACCAAATTTAATGGTTTACCACTCCCACATTTTTTTATTTGTATATTTTGGTTTCACTTTTTGCTTTTTCCAACTATATATAAATAACTACATTTTTATTTTTACAGTTTAGTAGATACTCCTGATGATGTCCTAATAAGCCAAAATCGATCCAGTGATTTTTTAAACCTTTTGTAATTTTGCGAAATATTTAACAAGGGTTTTTAAAAAATTTTTAAATGTGTGTATTATAATACTATCTATTTAGATTTCGATCTGTTAAGCTGGAAATAAGTCAATCCTATAAAAAACCTGATTCGAATTAATAAAGTAAATTGAATAAAGTCAATTGGCTATATTTCCTTTGACTACGGAAATAAACTCAATTGATTTTCTTTCGTTTTCAAATAGAAATAAAGCTAATTGACTTTATTTCCAATTTAACGCATAATTGCTGCCACTGACAGCAGACAACATCTTCGAACATTTGTAGACTATCAGAACAAGCGATAACAGCAATGAAAATTTTTGATCTGTGTAAATTATTAGCTGAAGCAAATATTAAAAAACATTTCCAGAACTTATTCTCTTTTTTTAAAAGACGATGAAGACAATGCACCAATTAATTTGGAACTATTTTCCACAAACAAATGAAAAGAAAGCCAATTGACTTTATTTCTGTTGACTTTAGTTACACGGCACCACTAAAAATAACACAAGATAATACTAATCAAAGCGCCGATTTAATACGTACTATTTGTCGTCTAAAATCAGGATTAGTTTTGATCTTGTTCTCACAGTAATCCAATGATTCGACCGTGGAAATTGGAAAGTCAAAATCTGGCTTTCCCGATGAAGAACGATGCAATTTTGAGGCTGGTATTTTCTGCATAACAAATCCAACGACGCCTATAGTGTTGCTTGATTTTTCAGTAATTGATCTGTTTGCATTTTAAACATACACATCACGTCGAATCTTTGTAACAATATCTCTTCGAATTGTTGATGCCCATAACTATAGTAATCGCTATCTGAAATGGTAAAACCAAAAATTTGTACAATTTGCAGATTTCTTTTTCTTTGAGATGAAAAGTAAAATAAGTATTAATCATTACAATTAGAACTGGGTTGAAGATATTGTGGTGCTGTGGAAACCGGAACAGGAACGGTTGTTAAAGATGTACTTGATGATGTACATACTGATGATGATGAGTCGAGTGATGAAGCTACAGGATTAGGCTCTATGTTGCATTTATTAATATTTTGCAAAAAAGCTTCTGTAAAATTTACAGTTTCGTAAGCTGTTGGTTGAATTGTACTGGGCTCACTTTCGCTACACGAAACAATGCTGGTTTCTCTTTCTTTTTCAAGGGCCTCTTTTAGGGTTACTTGAAAAATTAGATGACGTTATTTAACAAGTTTTAAAATCGAATAAGTATAATATATTTCTGTAGTAGGATAGTAACTTACCAATATTGTCATGTAAAACTGTGCATGGCATCTGTATCCAGTCTCCCTGTGAAAGAACGCACTTCTTCCTAGCGCTATTTACATCCTTACTTTGAGACGGATAGTGGAGTGTAAAATTGTTCACCCAACTACGTGGGACTGCAGTGAAATTCCGTTCATCGCCCTCTATGGTTTCAACAACGCAGTACATCTCTCTTTATTGTTTTAAATTCAAATTTGAAATATTACGTTCCGACTTGAAGACGTTATAACAGAAATTTATAATGAATTCCTTTGTTAATGCAAGTTATTGATTTGTTTGTAAATAATAGGCATAGTAATCATCAAACAGAGACTTAATATTAGTTATTTGAGTTCAAAAATGGACAAAATATAGAAGAATTAGGTATTATTTCCATTTGAAATAGCTTGCATTTTATATTTTGAGTTGGCCAATACATACAAGAATCAAAACTTAAGTCGGCCTTATAAATATCCAATAATGAGGATTTTATCGGAGTTTCATAAAAATCGGTTTTATTATTTAGTTTCTTTCGTAAACGTTCCCACTTTCTGTTACAACACCGTACTCCATAGCTACTATATCGTTTTCTGAGCTCAAAAAACAATTTATTTGCATTTGAATTATTTAAAGTAACCCCTTTGTCATTACAATTATTATTTTTAGTTTATACCCCGATATGAATAATCGTTTTACCGCTCCAAGTTTGTGTTCAAAAGGGAAAGCACTAAAATTATCCAGAATACCAAATATAGCCACGTCATCATACAGGTGGAGTAAATTATGCACATTACAACTGATAGTATCAGCCCCATAAATCAATGCAAATTGATCGACAAATTTTTTTAAAATAACATTAGCCAAATGAAAATTCTTCTCAAAACGATTATTAGAGAGTATTAAAGTGGCACAATGAAGTAATAAAAAATGTTCATAAACGTCATTTTTCAAAATGCCATGTTGCCCAATGCCATGTTGCCCAAACCAATCGCTGTGTTGAAGAGTCCGAAAGAAGACGTGCAGATATACTTTCAATATCAATGGCAGATAATTTGGTATACAAATTACGTTTCCTTATCCAAAATACCATCAATTTTTTTACAACGCCAAGACATATTAAATGCTTGTAGTCCAGCGGAAACTGCTTTACCATATCAATGGGCAAAGTTTCAAGAATCGAATCGCGGTCATAAAAATATTCACCTTCTGTAGAACAGTGTCCACATCTGTTAGCGCCACCACTAAATACGCGACCGGCGAACACATCGAATCAACCAATTTCCCTTCGTCAGGCAACACCAAAAACAAAATGTAAAAACGTCAAACGACCCGACGTGTTTTTAGTTGGTCTCTTCTCTTCGTCATCAATCGTCATAAAGAACAACAACGTGTGCATCAAAACAGTGGCCATTTTAATCAAATAAAAATAAAAACATAATCGATAATAATCTCGTGTAATAATAATCGTTTTCGAAGAAATAATAACAATTAATAATAATTATCAAGTGAAATAAAAGTAATCTGCTTTTCGTTTTAATTAAAGTATTTTATTTATTCGTGTAAATCAAAGTGCCCCCTTTTTTCGTGAATACTCTCGTCCATTCGACAAGACAATTGCAAATCTGCTAAGCCATCGTGGTTAACAACATCCAAAATAACCGTTATAAGACTTTTTACATTTAATATATGTACGCCATGGCGGGAGCATCGCAAATAGAACCTTCAATTTGTATGTCATATTTTATTTCATTCTTTAAAATTCCATTTAATAATAAAGAATTTAGTTCAGTGACAAATTCTCTTAGGTATTAATTGACGATTTTCGGTTTAGATGTACCTTTAAAAACGCCTACTACAAATGGCATACTAGTTATATCGAGTGCTCTTCCTAAAATAGGCCAGAATTGATCTTTCGAGCTGTTGCTTATTGGCAGACCGTCAATATTAAAATAAAGCCTAATTTGTTCTGGCCATAGTCGAATTTATTTAATGAGTGCAAGGCATTTTGTAACCTGTAATGCCAATAAGCTCCCGACGCCATGTTAACTATTGACCCAATGCGGTTTTCTGTTCGTAGTAGCGTACGTACATCAACTGGAAGACTAGTATGGCCATTATTTTTCAATAACTTTAATAAAGCATTGAGCGAAATATGCGATATATACAGGTGAAAAAACTCCTTCAATATCGGAATTTTCCATTATCGCAGATTTCACCGGCCAGGTTTCAGGTTCAGAATAGTAAGACAAAACTTCAGCAAAATCTATACTTGAAGACCCACTTTGTTGAGATTCGTTAAGTTCACAAGAAGCTTCTACACTAGATTTACTACAATCCGATTGTAAGTGTTTACTGAAACACCTGGGATTTGATTTACATAATTACTATTATCCATATATCGAGAAGGTAAATTCATTGTTTAGAATATTCATAACCTTTCTTTTGAATGTCCTCGGATTTATATGAATATAAGTTTTTCGTGTATGCATTTTAGGAACCCAATCTAAATATAAAGAAAGACATTAATAAGTTCCAATACCGCTCAAAATAATTTAGCTAAATAAAAATACCACCAAATTAAATCATGAGTAAAATCTGATGAAAAATGACAATTTTAGGCCCACTTATTTGGTAATATTTTAGTATACTTTTTTTTTTTCAATAATGGCGTCAAAAATAAAAGTGATACGAAAACATGTAGAAATATGTTAGGCTCAAAGATCGATAAAAGCAACCGAGCAAAAAAAAATTCGGTTGTGTGTAGTTGTCGGAATACTACAAAAAATTGATATGATATGAAATCGAATAAGGAGATTTCGAAATTGAAATAATGCGTAAATGGGTATAACTCGAGTTATTACCTTTTAAATATTTACCACAGAATTTATTGAAGCAACTATACAATAACATTCAGTAATTAACTTTTTAATTTGCATCCGATCCCTTGAAGATGATCTTTGAATCGAAACCGGAATTCATAAGTTTTCTTAACCCCACCCACTTGTGAATAAACACGCGGAAACCCATAGATTGAAAAATCCAAACCCACTTAAGAATAAAAACATATAATAAAATATTAGTACTCTTCCTCAGAATTTTCCTCCTCTGTTTAGATTATTATGAAATTAGTATTAATAAGAAAATGTTTAGAAACGACCTTCGATTATCGAAAACTATTTCACTATTTTCACAGAAAATCCGTTATAGTTAAAAAATAAAAAATAAACTAAAAATTCTTAGAACCGAAACCGCATGGCAATCCTTTATATTCTCGAAACGAATTCAATTTTTTTTAATTTACCCGCCTTAAAAATGCTGTACTTTCACATCACATATGCAAACATAAGTATGCCGCTGCTGTTTAGGAAACAATTGTGCGAGGGCTTTATATTAGAAGGCAATGGGCAAGCACTTACCTTAAAAGGTAGCAATACACACAAACACACTCCTACATAAACAATTTTATATACATCGCATAAAAAACACACATGCGAGTTTACTCACAATCAAATAATTCTAAGAATTTTCTTCCTCAACTGAATTTTTGTCTCAATTGATTATACGCTAAATTGTTAAGTTATTTTTTTAAATTACGAATACACAAACTTACAATGAAGCGTTAATTAAAAAAAAAAATGGTACCTCACATATACCGTTATAATTTAGAAAGAAAATTCTTAGAAGCGAAATACTGATTTTCACATGTACGCATACGTCCTTATATACGAATCCAAAAATACACAACACACATTTGAATTAATTTCACACAATCAAGAAAAACAATTCTAAAAAAAACCCGTTTCTAAGAATTTTCTTGCTCAAATCTTCGTTGTACTCACTTTAAATTTTTTATTTGTTTACCACTCCGGACGAATTTTGAAAAATGACTGATACGCTCTTATTAAGGACAAGTTAATGTATAACTCGTTCTGGCAGGATGGTTTCTGAACACAGTACACTTATATAAGGTAATATATTGCGCAGGATGTCAAAAAATTACAACAACAACAATGGCGGAGATCGTGACTGAAAGTTTATGAAATATTTAAACAATGATACATTGTTAATTATTTTGAATTAAAGTCAGTAGAATTTTTCACAAAATTTTAATTATATTCACTCAACACTCAAAATTATTACGCAAAACTAACAAACACGATTTGTTTGGTCACGATGTCCGCCATATTAAATTTTTTTTTACATAGATGCGCAAGAAAGAACGAAAATGAAACATCGGAGTATATTACCTTATTATGTGTACTGTGGTTTCTGAATACTTTTTTTTATACGTTCTCAAAAACTTATTTAAATACGTTTTATAATAGTTTTCTACTTCAAAAATTATGGTTTCAAATGAGTTTTTTTTAAAGATTTTTAAAAACGTTTTCGAAAAACTGGGGCCTTACTATTGTTTTCGATCGCCTTCGTTTTGTGTTCGTTTTATTAAATTGGTACTATTGCTTTCGATGTGATCGAAATTTATAGACAGCGTTCGAAAATTTACGATGTATTTTTCTTCATCCTTCATTTTCGACTGTCATCGAACGAATTAATTGATAATTTTATTTTTTGTGTAAGTAATTATTTGTTCATTATTTGTTTATTTTTTATAATTTTAGTTATTTTAATTAAAATTTTTAATTTTAATAATTTGATTTTGTATATATGTTACGGCAAAATAGAAGAATTTATGTTGGATTAATTTTTATATTAATTTTAAAATCTTTATATAATTTGTACATATAGTTAATATTTTAATATATACATACATATATCTTTATATATATGTAATGTATGTATATATAAATAAAATTAGATTTTGTCCGCCATTGAAGTGTTGTGTGTGGAATAAATGAAACTTACGTCCCGGCTATACATAATGCCTACATATAAAGGAGTAAATGAAATGAGAATGTTTTTATATGGATGCAATTTCATATTGATACGCATTTATGAAAGAGTATAATGCAAATATTTGTTTTCTGTATGTGTGTGAGGGGTTTTGTTTAATATTGTACTAGGATTCTAGTATTTTTCCTGATGTTGTTTTCATTCGTTGTGTTCATTTAATTAAAGTGATCTTTATATACCAAGAGCGGCACATACGCAACATAAATATTATGAATTATATTATATTATGTTATGTTTTTGATCCAAATGGAATTCTTAATTCTTATATGAATATTTTGTATAATCGAGTAAATTGGATCGAATGGGTCATATAATTCATATTAAATCATTATATGAATAGGTACATTATGACACGATTTGTTTGGGTATTTTGGTTTTAATGCGGGGTAGTAGAAACAATGTAGAATTATATTAATTGTTAAATTAATTTAAATGGAGTCTTATGCGTAATTATCCAATATATGTATGTATAGTTTAAATTTTAATTGTTTTCTATTTAACTTATTAATTATTTTAAATTAAAAATATATGATTAAAATTATTATTTTATTAATTATTTTAAATTGTCTAACTTGAACGGTATTTTTGGGATCAAGGTAGAACGAGTCACCATGTTGTTTTATAGGTTTGGTCTTGATGCAAGCATAGAAGGGGATGCGATTGGATGACGTGAGCTGCAACAACAAAATATGGTTGTCTTATTATTAAGTTTTAGTTTAAATAGGGTTCCAGAGCATTGTGGTATCCTAGTTGGCCTATGAAAGGATTGGTGGGAATTGAATATTAAAAACAATTTTTGTTAACCGTCAGATTGCTTCTGATTTGAAATTTGAATAATTACAATCAATTAAATTTTAACACTTGTATTTCGAGATATTAGTGATCGTGATAATGAATTGTTTAGTTGTTAATTGCTTATACTACAGCTATTTTGATGGTGGAGTGGTGCTGTCCTGAGCTTTGCATATTTTGTCGTGTACTTTCCTTTTAAGGGATGAGTGTAGGAGTACAAATGGGAGGTGAATGGAATGGTTTGTTGCTGTGCGAGAAAGTATCAATTAGTCGATATTCTGATACTTGATAATATACTGCAGTCTTAACTTGTTAATTTTTGCAACAACAACGCGGTGTATTTTTCATTCCGTTTGGAATAGTTTTAAGCCAAGTCTTGATCGCAGAGAACTTCCAAAAATTTTGGAAAGTTTATTTGCTTATTTAATGTTTGTTTTTGTACAAATTACTATTTGGTTATCAAGGTATGACGGCAGGTATATTGGTTATGGTTTATAGTTTCATAGTTTAAATTGTGATGGGCATGGAAATACATAGCTGCAGTCAAATCATGAAACGACTGCAGCAACGATATAAGTTGTGTTATATTTATCCTTATCCTTATTTAATTGTGTTTATTTTATTTTATCCCACCTTCATCAGGGGCGGCTTATGTAATCTTAGAAGAAGGTTGGTGGATATATTTTAAATTCAGAAGATGACTAGTATGACGGGGATTTTTTGAATGGGAAGACGCTAATTGGATTTATTACACTAGGTCGGATTTTGAGATACCGCTCTATAAGTTTTTGAATGAATTTTTAAATAAATGATTATAAATCTCTTAGAAATAACGAATATCTAATTAAGTTGCTTTGAATTTTAGAAGGATTAATGACCTTAATGATGTGTTTATTAATTACTTTTACTATAGCCATTTTATCAACTTTTTATAGTTTAAAAATTTATTTAATGATGTGTTTATTAATTACTTTTACTATAGCCATTTTATCAACTTTTTATAGTTTAAAAATTTTTAGTTTTAAAAAAACAGTAATTGGTGACAATTAACTAATTTAGATCTTGATTTTCAGAAATATTTAGAGAAACACAATATAGATTTCCAGAAACTTTGTGCCCAATTAATTTGAAATTTAAATCATTAAGTGAAGTTGGGTAAAAATTTGTTTTTGCTATTATGAGATGAGAGGAGTTGATTTTGCAGCTGGTGAATGATGAAAACTGCTAAAATGTGCAGATGATGAGATTTGGTAGTCGGGATATCCAATTATTTTAGTATTTCTGGAACTCCTTGGATCATGTCGGATTCATCTATTATAATTATGTTTTATAATAAGTATCAAATTACATTAATTCTTTATATAATTATACTTAGGTTCACGAGCTCCAACTACATGAATTAATATTGGATTTGAATTTTCAGAAATATTGGTGACCATGGTGATGAATTTAATTAATTAGTTACTTGTTCTATAGTAGATTTAACAATTAAATAATGGGGTTTTACGCGCTGATTTAATAATATTAATTTAAATTTCAAAAGTAGTATTTAATTACAATTAGCTAATTTCGATCTTAATTTTCAGAAATATTCGTGGAAATTCAACGCAGATTCCCAGAAATTTAAAGCATCTAGCGGACAGGTAGTTTTAGAATTTCTGTTGTTTTGATTTATATCCTCCTATATTACAGAACTTTGGTTCTGAATTTATACTTTAGATACTAATTTGTGTCTTATTATATTAATTTTGGTTGCTGGTGATATTAATAGTAATTCATTACAGAATAGTTATCACAGATCAAACTGCTATAATTTAAGTGGTAGGTGCAGGAAAATGCTTAATGCTTAATTTATAATATTAGTTTTGAATTAAACTGTAGTTTTCGGAACGGATTGGATACATTGGGATTCCAGGATGAACAAACCAGTTGCGGCACCCTATTCATTTTATTAATCAGTTATTATTTATTAATTAATATAAGTGTGAAGAGTATACATATAAAGGAATCTCCTCTTTCTTAATTTACTAATAAATAACTTAACTTTCAGAATTTAATACAGTTCCAGAATTAATCATTTTATACGGATTACATTTAATCCCGTTTTTCAGAATACATTTACAACCTAATTTAACTCTCAACAGTGTCAACAAAAAGTTAATAAGCTTGTAGTTTAGAAATTGTGCTGTCTTGTGTTAACTATTTTATTATATTTATTACTAACAATTTACTAACTATCGACTGCATAGGTGGCTGAAACCGGGTCGAGTCTCTAATACTAACATTCCTTTCCTATCCCTCGGTTTTGTTCTATGTAAAGGGTGTACGGTGGATCCGGCGTATCCGGGAATCTTGCTGAGGCTTGGTCGTACACTCGTATCAATCAATCAATCAAATCAATGTTACGGCAAAATAGAAGAATGTACACATTCACCGGTAAATGTGCATATTTTCCAAAGTGAGTGGTAAATGTGCGTATAAGTTGAACAAAATACTCATATTTCGTACATTTTCCGGTGAATGTGCACATTTCCGATAGGTCATTGGTGAATGTAATTTTCCTCTAGAAATGGAAATTTTACACTAAATTTATGCCAGTATACCATTATTAAATTAGAAAGAATATGGGATTTTTAAAATGGAAATTGGCTATTTCTTAACCGATTATGATGAAATTTGACATGAGCGATGGAAATGGAATTCTAAAATGATATTTGGAAGAAGTTCTGGAATATGGCCACATAGGAACGAACCCGGTTATTTCTTAACCGATTATGATGAAATTCGATAAGTATGATGGAAATGGGATTCTAAAATGATTTTTGGAAGAAGTTCTGGAATGGGGCCAATTAAGGTGGAACTTCGTTGTTTCTTGACCGATTATGATGAAATTCGACAAGTACGATTGAAATGGGATTCTAAAATGATTTTTGGAAGAAGTTCTGGAATATGGCCACATAGGAACGAACTCGGTTATTTTTCAACCGATTATGATGAAATTCGACAAGTACGATGGAAATGGGATTCTAAAATGATATTTGGAAGAAGTTCTGGAATATGGCCAATTAATATGAAACTTCGCTGTTTTTTAACCGATTATTATGAAATTTAAAAATAATTTATTGAATTTCATTACGCGCACGCGGTTTAATTAACATAAAAAATAGTATTTTTATCATCAACCACTAATTTAACTTAGAATTGTAGAGGCTAACGGCTTCGGTAACTCTCACGGGCACGCGGGAGGTCGCTGCGTTTCCCCCGCTTAGCCCTCCCAGAGGCTCTAGATTTAAACTTCAGGGGACGTAGGAGCCGGGATCAGCAAGCATGTCGCACTGCGTGCCGCACGAAGGATCGGATTATATAGAATCGGTTAAGAAACAGCGTAGTTCCATATTAATTGGCCATATTCCAGAACTTCTTCCAAATATCATTTTAGAATCCCATTTCCATCGTACTTATCGAATTTCATCATAATCGATTAAGAAATAACCGAGTTCGTTCCTATGTGGCCATATTCCAGAACTTCTTAAAATATATTTAAGAATCCCATTTCCATCGTACTTATCGAATTTCATCATAATCGATTAAGAAATAACCGAGTTCGTTCCTATGTGGCCATATTCCAGAACTTCTTAAAATATCATTTAAGAATTCCACTTAAATCGTACTTATCGAATTTCATCATAATCGGTTAAGATATAACCGAGTTTGTTCCTATGTGGCCATATTCCAGAACTTCTTCCAAATATCATTTAAGAATTCCATTTCCATCGTACTTATCGAATTTCATCATAATCGGTTAAGAAATAACCGAGCTTGTTCCTATGTGGCCATATTCCAGAACTTCTTCCAAATATCATTTAAGAATCCCATTTCCATCGTACTTATCGAATTTCATCATAATCGGTTAAGAAATAACCGAGTTTGTTCCTATGTGGCCATATTCCAGAACTTCTTAAAATATCATTTAAGAATCCCATTTCGAAATCGGTTAAGAAATAAACGAGTTCGTTCCTATGTGGCCATATTCCAGAACTTTTTCCAAAAATCGTTTTAGAATCCCATTTCCATCGCTCATGTCAAATTTCACCATAATCGATAAGGAAATAGCGAAGTTCCACCCTTATTCTTTCTTAAGCAGAAAGTAAACTAGCATAAATAATCTACAATAAATAATTTATCCATATTTACCAGCGTTAAGTGGCAAATGTGTACATTATCCAAATTTAGTAGGTAAATGTAGGTTGAAGTCACATTACTCAAAGTAGCAGGTGAATATGCACATTTACCGGCGAATGTGCATATTCGCCGCTCTATGCACATTAGCCGTAACATATATACAGTAAATTTTAATTTTTGAGGTTATGTTAAATTATTTATTTGTATTTTCGGTCAAGCAGAAAAAAAATAAAAATTTACAACAATTCAAACTTTTAACATTGAACAAAATAATAGTACTAAATTTTAAATTTTGCGCTGGTAATACGAGAAATAAATAGTACTAAAATATTGTTGACGATCGAAAGCAATAGTACTAACATTTTTGGCAGACGTTCAGAGAGAAGCGATCAAAAACGAAGGCGATGAACCGATGGTCGAAAACAATAGTAAGGCCCCTGAAAAGTATTATTTAAAGCACAATAAAATGAAACAAAAACATTCCAAATTTACTGAAAACAGCTCAATTTTAAAACAAAAATGTTTAGTTTTACGGTCGTTTTAAAGAAGCGTAATTTTTTAGTTTCTTTAGAGCGTTTAACAAAAATATTCTAAAACGTTTAAAAATAATCAAGTGGTTTTTTGGAAACCTTGGATTCATTTTTTTGCCTGGGTAGCTATTCCTTAATCGATTATGATGAAATTCAAAATTTTCGATGGAAAGGTAATTCTAAAATGATACTGCTAATTTCGAGACTAAACACTACCGTTAGTGCTACCGCATGGCTAAACTTACAGCTCTGATAGTAAATACTCAGGAAATATACATCAACGTTTAAAGCGAGGGATTGGCGAGAAAAATTTGTGGGCGAACTTGAATATTATTTCGAAGACAATCTCGATCGTTAAGCAATTGAAATATATGTATACGCTGCCTCAAAGAAACTTAAATAGCTGCATGATTTACAGCAACTTCAACAGACACTACTGTCGTAGTTATGAGGACGAACAGGAGGAAGGGACAGTACTTCCTTTGCACCTGCCCTTGTCTGGCACAAAATAGACTAAAGTTTCTAGGAGCACCTCTCTTCAATGACCTGACGGACCTCAGCAGAATGGGCGTCAGGAATATACAGCGTTTCGTAAACAGCTCAAAACGGTTCCAAAGAGTTCCCTCCTTGTGTGAAAATGACGACAATAAATTAGATTGGCAACAACAACAATATAACGATTTAGTTATTATCTGATCAGATTATTCCAAACGTATTTAGCAAAATTACAAAAAAACTTTGAAATTGCCGAGGACATACACCAAAACTGTTATTCACAACGAAAAGCTCTATAAGCTAACTCATTATTCACGTTTTTTAGTTTTTCTCAAAAATTACCGTATATCAAGTTGGTATTTGTTTGATGTTACCAAACCAAAATGTTGTTCGTCCAATTTTATTATTCTAAAGCTCCTTTGAATAATTATTTAACCAGGTTATAAAAATAGCAATACGAAAGTGATTTTGCAAACGAAAATCACAATAATGACATAAATTTTACTGCAAACTAAAATACAAAAAATCAAAATTTTAAAAGCTTTGGACACAAACAGATTTCAGTCATTTCATGCAGCAGATGCTTACTGAAGACTAAAAAAAATTATCTTGGCCATAGCGAAACTAAGCCAAGTTTCCTCCACAAATCAATTAGAAAAATTAAAATGTTGAGCTTTTAATTTAAAATTTCTGAAAAATTATTCATCGAGTTTTTGTGTAACTATTTCATTGGCTAAATCTATTCATAGTGTGCCACAAGCATTTTAAAAAATATATTTAAAAAGCTCTAAGATTTATAAAATTTTCGAAGCAATTTTCGAAATAGTTAAGCTACTTAAAGCTTTATCAATTCAAAATTAATATAGGTCGTCAATTCAAAATCAACTGTATCCTTCACGAGCTTTTCTGTCTGTGTAAATCTTGTACATGATTACGTACAACTTAATACGATTTATTTTATTTTCTAAAAACTTTAGAACTGATAAACTTATTACCCAGAGCTTTTATTAATAACAATATTTTATTCAATTTGCCAAACAATTATTTCGCTCAGTGATTTTTTATAAAACGGTCTTAACCTAATTCTCTTCAAACAATAGTTTAAAGGTTTTAGTAAATGAATGTGTTGATAAATGATTTAGTTAATGAATTAAAATTGGTTCAGATGAGCTTTCGTTTTTTTATTTAGAACAAAAATAATGAAAGCTGTTCAATTTTGATTTTAAATTCGAGAAAATCTGATTTAAAACCAAAATAATCCTTGTAAAATATTAATCGAACAAAAGCTCTGTTTAAATTTGGCTTGGTAATATTGAAGGCATACATTTTCATTGAGGCAGTGTATTGATTTAGTAAATTTGTTTTTCAAAACCTGTCGAAATCGGTATTATTTACTTCCAAGCTAGTCTAAAAGTTAATACCTAAATGAAACGCTTTCAAGCTCCAAATCTAAATCAAGCTTTTTAAATAGTAATTAACTAAAAATCAAAACATTTTAGTTAGCCTAACTGATTTAAAATATAGTTTAAAAGCGTCGTAGGGCGATCTGGGTCGTATTTTGCAAAAAGGTAGATAAGCGAGTTTATGTCTTTTATACCAAGAATATATATTTATTCTGTGTCACTTAATTGATCTCGAATTTTCTATTGTGATCTGAGCCAGGTATGCAAATAGAAAGTCATACGGTTTCTGAGCTATTTAGTTTTGAAAGATCAAATTTGTAAGATACATTGGAATAAATATTAAAAGACGCTGGTACGTTATATGACCTCAATAACAACTTAACCTCATATGTACAATATATATACATAAATAAGCTTTTACGACAAAGCCTATTTAGATGCGTTTTTTTGTAGCGACCTTTTCGAATATATAAATTAATTTAAAAAAATTATGAATTACTTCCGGATTTTTTGACATATCTGTAGTTTAGACAACCTTCCTAATCATACTTTTTTCTAGAAAGCTTTTTTTGTATTCCTAATTAGAGATAACCCAACACATTAAACTTTTATGTTAGTTCTAATAGTACGTTAAGCCAACACGCAATTGTTCTCACACATCTCCTTTTTGAAAGCTTTTTTGTATATGTTTAATAAGTTTAATTAAACAAATGTAAAAGTTTAAGATAAGCATAGAATTTAATTTTGCGAACAATTTAATGAAAACTCCCAAAGCATATAATAATGAGGAATTTATGCATTTCATATATTTAATCTGCAGAAAATGTATGTAATTTGCTTGGAAAGCTTCCATATCTATAAGACATTTATCAGGTCATTATTCTATAATTTAAAAAAGACTTTTTGAATTTTTAATAGAAAAATAAAAGTTAACAGTTGAAAACTTACAAAGCTTTTCAATCATATTTTGACTGGCCAAGTCAAGCACAGTGGCACAGAGAAAGAGAGACAACTTTAAAGGTGTATTTTCAAAAAATCACAATATTGGAGACCTTAAGATTGTTTAAAGTGTAAATTTGGAAAATTGCTTAGAAAATACAAAGTTCTTCTGAAATGATTTCAAGAATAAATATTAATTATGTAAAAATATTTTATTAAACTTTACAAAAAGAGACTTTCAATATAATAAATTTACTTTATTAAATCAAAACGCAAATCAATTAATCAATCTATAAACTTTATTAACCAAATAGATAACTTAATTCAATTAAATTAAATTAGTTAGTTAGAATAATTGAAAACTGTTTTACAGTTGAGCTTTTTCCGAACATGAATATGGTTGATATAAGCAGAGCCTACTGTATAAATAAGAGCCTCCAGTATCGACTGTATTTTTTACTAAGCTTAAAATAAGGTACAAACAATTTTTTCTTTACTATGAAACTATATGGGAAAACGCTTATTTTCATTGACAGATTTAGTTTATTAGAAATGTAGCTTTTGTTTTGTTTTTATATGAAAATGTTCATGAAACATGTAATATTATTTGATTGAAAAATCGAGTCTTGAAAATGTTTATTTCTAAGTGAAAATCGTCATGAAAAATAAAGTACTTTTGAAATTTAAAATATTGTTGTTTTTGTAATATATACGTCACCAACATAACTAGAAATTTATAAACAAAACAATAATCATCTCTTTCATTGCCTCCATTCCAATTTGAATTCGAATATGTTTCTATAGTTATTTTGAATTTGCAAAGCATGCTAGATTGTTTTGATGTTTTGTTTTTTTCGCACTCATTGTATTGATTTAATTTATTCTGTTTGGCTCTTTTTGATTTTTTTTAAATTTTGATTGTTGAGCTGAAGCGTGTTGTCTTTTTTCTTACCATTGGGTTTAGATGTAGACAAATGATGACGACATTAAACTGAATTTTCTCTTTTTAATACACATTGTTGTTGTTGTAGAATGTTTTTTAATTTAATTTCAATTATTTTCTTTTCATTATTGCTGGAAAATAGGGAAATTTGAGAATCTGTGTTTTAAATGAGTAAGACATTGAGTTGTTTGTTAGCGATTTCTTAAAAAATTATTTAACTGGGTTTAACTTTTAATTCATATTTTATCTTCAATCGAAATCGCGTTTTTTCATACATATAAACACTATGAAAATAAATGAATTTTTAGTGTTTCTATATCCCTTATTTTAAGTTCATTTTTAACATGCCGGCTCTATTCATATCAAGATGGTTCTGATATAAGTTAAACTACTAATAGTTATCTTGTGGGCTCATTAATCAAAGAATAAAATCCATAATATGACATTTGTACTCACTAGATGCATTAGTATCTTTTAAAGTGTCTTTATACCTATATAAAAATTCAGACAAGCTATACTTTCATATGTGACTAATCCCAACATTTTTAATTTTTCCGTTTTTCATCAGAATATTCGTAGTTTGCGCAAAAATGTTGACAAACTTACTGCTAACTTAAATTATTTTAATCAGTTTCCCGCTATAATTTTTTTAACTGAAACATGGATTTATGACCATGAATTAAAATTTTATAATATTCCAAATTACATCAGTGTAGGATGTTGTAATAATTATTATAGGTCTGGCGGTGTTGGTGCGTTCTATGATCGTAACTTGGAGTGTGTTTATGAATTGTTTTTATTACAATCAGCTGATTTAATTAGGTTATCAGTAATTATTAATAACGTTAAGTATACTTTTGTATGTGTTTATAGATTGCATTCTGGTTCCGTTGCTTCATTTGTCTCGGATTTTACAGATTTTATTAGTAAAATCAAGAATCAAAATGTAATTATTTTAGGTGACATGAATATTGATATACTCAATTTACCATCGAATAGTGATGACTGATGACTATATATTTTTGTTGTCTTCGTTTGGATTTGAGTCATTAGTAAATTCGCCTACTAGGATCACCATTAATACTTCCACATTATATTGATCATTGTTTTGCTCGTGTTGATAATTTTTGCTATTTAGATGCCTCTCTCCATGATCTCCGTATTTCAGACCACCATTTACTCAAAGTTGATGTTGCTGTTCATGCTCCCGTAAATTGCAGGGGTGGTAAACGCCTTGTTCATTATAATAAATTTAATTTAAATCAATTCACTTCAAAAATTACTTCACATGATTTGTCTCACTTGCTTGTCTCAAGTGTTCCAGATTTAATTCTTGCTAATTTCAGTGTACTGTTCAATGATGTGGCTGTAGCTTGTTCCACTGAAATGATTAAACACAATTCGAAAGTTAAACTTAAATCCTGGATTTCTGATGGATTACTAAGTTTAATGGATAAAAAGAAGAAAATCGGTCGAAAATTGAATAAACATCCAGAAAATATGAAGCTCCGTAACTACTTTGTCAAACTCTGCAAGAAGGTTGATATTGCGGTTGTTTCTGTTAAACATAATTATTATAGCAATAAGTTTCGTAATTGTGGCTGTGATAGTAAACAGACTTGGTCAGTTGTTAACGAAATTTTACACAATATTTCTAGTTTTACTATTGATAAAATATTGGCTACTAATTCAATACTGTTGTCTGATTCGGTAGCAATTGCTAATGAATTTGGTAATTTTTTTTCTCGAATTATATCTGATTTAAGAATGCTTAATAAGTTTTCGTCATCCATTATTAGCCTTCATCATATTGAAACTGTTCATAGTTTTTTTATATACCCGGTTGTTAAATCTGAAATTACCACCATTATAAATAGTCTTAAATGCAGTAGTAGCCTTGATATATTAGGGTTCAGCTCTAAAATGATAAAAAGTTCTGCTAATGTTATATCACCAGTCCTAGTTAATTTTATTAATCAATGTTTTGTTATTGGTACTATCCCCGATGCTTTGAAAACAGCAATTATCATTCCTGTATTTAAGAAAGGAGATAATCTTATTATGGACAGTTACCGACCTATTGCACTTCAACCTGTGATTTTAAAAATCATTTAAAAAGGCCATGAAAGTTCGTATGGATTCGTTTTTAAAGCAACATAACGTCCTTAGTACTAATCAACATGGATTTACCGCCGGGAAAAGTACTGAATCAGCGTTAATTGATTTTTTAAATGACGTTCATGTCAATCTAAATGAAAAAAATAATGTTGCAGCAGTTTTCATTGATATTAAGCGAGCATTCGATATGGTGGATCATAAGTTGCTCCTGTTTAAATTGCAATCTCTTGGGTTTAGAGGTGTATCAATGAATTGGTTTGAATCTTACCTTAAAAATAGATCCGTTATCGTTAAAATAGGTAATTCTTATAGTGTTCCGTTTGGAATTAAGTACCGTGTACCTCAGGGTTCCGTACTGGGTCCAACTTTATTTTTAATTTATATTAATTCGATTTTTTCTTTGAACCTTCATGGAAAAATTATTGCATTTGCTGATGATGTTGCTCTAACCTATCGTGAAGCGAATTCACATGATTTAGCTAATATCATCAATTCCGATATGAGAGTCCTAAGTTCATGGTTTGATGCTCACTTTTTGTTATTAAGTGAAAAAACTAAGGTCATGTTCTTTAAAATTTTCGGTGATCCATATCAGAGTTATTTTCCTGAAGTTTTTTACCACAAACATAATTGCGATTTAATTTATTGTGATAGTTATTGTTTTAAAATTGATCCGGTGACTTCATTTAAGTACCTAGGCTTGGATATTGATGCTAACCTAAATTGGGGAATCCAATGTGAAAAGATTAAGGTACAGCTCAATTCTGCCATACAGGCTGTTTATTTGTTACGTAAATTTTGTCCCACACAGGTTTTGCTTAATTTTTATCACGCTTGTGTTGAGTCTCGACTGACTTATGGTTTACCATGTTGGGGTGGGATTTATATGAACACTTTGGGGCCTTTATACAAATTACAGAAGTATATTTTACGTGTTATATTTTTTAAATGTCGTCGTGATCACACTTGGCGTATTTTTTTGGAATATAAGATTTTACCGTTAAAACATCTCTACATTTTTCGAGTTTTAAAATTATTTTATCCAATTTTGATGTATAATAGTCCGATAACTAGACTGATTTCAAATAAAGAAAATGTAAAATAACCCATTGTTATTGTATAACCCACGCTGCTAGGGGCAACGTGGGTTATATTTTGTATAACAAAATATTGAGTAGTCATTGGAAAAGTATTCGTAGATTTCGTAATTTACCTCAAAGAAACACGTCACATAAATTTAAAGAACGGTCACTTTGATAAAATGTATTTCAAAATTCAATGCTACAGTGTGAAAACACAAATGGAACTATTTCTTATTAATTTACGTATATTAACATTTATTTTAACAAAATTGAATAAAACGTTGTATGCCACTCGTGAGCAAAGACATATTATCCACTCGGGATAATACCACGGGACAAACTTATCCCTCATGGATAATATCTCGTTTTGCTCACTAGTACCATAAATAACTATTATTCGCGTAGTGGGCATCGTTTGCTGAGATTGGTATCGATAATTTAGATATTCGAAATTTTGCAAAAATACACAAGGTTAGTTAAACAAGCTCCCTAAAAGCAAAAACATTGAACAGTTTTATAATTTTTACAAATCCTCACAACTCATAAATCGAAGAAGACGCCAGCATTAAATTTTTACGATTGAATGCATTTTCTAGAGAAACCTTTAACGAAGATTAACAATTCCTTCTATTTCCAATTTTGAACCAAATATTGCCATTTTCAAACAGAAATGTGACCCAATGTAAATTTCTGGGAATATTTTCTAGTTGATGTAGGTATAAATATATTCAATTGAAAACGTTAATGTCAAATTCATCGTTTTGACACATTTGGAAAATAACAAAAAACAAGTCAAATCCAATTTATGCTAGCACACATGCGGCAAAAAGAATTTTACCCACATTAAAAATAAAATTCCAAAGATTATTTATTTACATACACACTCCTACATTTGTATATATGTACATACATACGTATATGATTCTTGAAACCCTCTATATAATAATCTTGATCAAACATATAAAAACATAAGAAACCGAAAAAGGTGAAGATGATTTCAAGAGGTGTTAGCTTATATTTTCTTTTAGATATTGTAAATTGATATTCCATCAAAAGATCATGAAATTGAGATATATTCAATAAAATATACAAAGAAAAATGCTCAACCAGAAGTGAATATGGCTTTTAAGACAAATTTTTGTGTCACATAACATAATAATAATTTACATTATCTATAGATCATTCCGGAATCACATAATTTTTCTTGTCATCTAGCTATATACAATATACCAAAAAATTATCAACAAGTGGGCGCATATTGTATTATCATACATAATACAGTAACAATAAAAAAAAAGTTGACGAGATTTTTTTAGTACACGTAAAAAAAAAATATCCACTGTGTATAATAAATGGATCATCACAACAACAGTTGAGTACAATGGATGCTTGAAAATACCAACAAAAACGACAACGTACTGGCTTTTGGTTTCACATAAAATATTTTATTAAGATAAGTATAAGACATTCAGTATCCATATCGCTATTATGCGCTCTATTGTATTTCTTGTTATGTATTTCTAGGTCCTTTGGGTAGACTAGTGTTATGTTTTATGATTTGTTTTTTATATTTTTTTTATGTTACCAAAGCTTTTATTACAGAACAATATATATTACGGTGTACATAGTGCTTTGATGGCTGGATATTTTTGAGCCAATCGTAAAAAATAATATTTTATTTTTTATTTTATATACTTCAAGTCTGAATAAGTTTTTATTTTTTTAAAAATCTTATGAAATATAATAAATTGTGCTCTTTTAGATCGATGAAGATTGGGAGTTTCAAGTATACCATTTCACAAAAAATATCTACAAATATATATGAAAATATTCGGAAGTAGGCACATACTTTCCTCCACGACTACAATATTAATAGCTTAACTTTCATACAATACAAACAAGTATAATTTATTTTTTTGGCTTAAAACGAACAATGTATTTGAACCCATAATTATTAAAAGAGCTTTACAAAGAGAACACAAAATTCACCCCAAATCCCAAATGAAATATGCAATTAACAAAAAAAAATAAAAAATTTCCCCATTAATATAATTTCGAGCCATAATACCTGTTATACATTCATCGTCAATCATAAAATAAACAAAACCGAAAAAAAAAAATTTTTCGAAACCAATTGAAAATTGAATGAGAGAGGGGGTAAATCTATAATTTCCTCAAAATCCTATTAAAGAGTAAGCCCCCAAGAGATTATGCAACCATATGGGAAAATAGATTTGTTAAAAGATTTCGTCGTTTGAAATAAGACGACGACACAAAATAATGACTGGGGAGGAACAATTTTTAATAAATCGAGTTCTATAATTTGTAATGGAAACAATGAAAGTCAATACGAGTATATGAAAAAAATTCCCACAGTATATTTTGATTTGAAAATAAGCAATAATTTATATACAAATATAACAGATCATTGTGTCATTTAAAATAATTTAATCAGAGGAGTAGAATAGATACGTACATACCATATATGTATGTGTAATTTAGTTTTATTTTCTTGTATGATATTATGCCCTTTTTCCATAAATCTAATGAGTGTAACAGTATATGTCCCTGAAAATCTAGATGAATACATTTCGGTTATGATATAAGAATGGGATATTTCGACTTTTTTGAAACGTAATATCCTTATTTGATTGATCAATTTTTAGCGAGGAATTGTTTTATGACAAGTTGATATTCTGTATCGTTATTTAAGTCCCAATTACATCTTTTTGAGCTCCCTTAGGAGAAAAATTAGTAAGTCGACAAATGCAACAATTACTCAATATAATTCTTTAAATACATATAAGCTCTTCAAATTTTTCAATCTAAATTTGTGCTTCAAAAAACCTTTGTCTTTTCTTACAGATTTTGAAGTTCAGGTGAAAGTATATTTGAGTTAATAAAAAATTAGTTTTGTTTGCCTTTTAAATATACTTAGGTATGTAAGAAATTCGGCATTCGATTGATAGCTACATTTATACAACCTAGTTTCTAAATTAATGTCAAATTTGATAATTTGAAGGTAATTTGAAGATTCGGATCGTCCATCTCAACGAGGAATTGCATTTAATTTGTATGCTATTCATCAGAATGACAAATTCAAACCGAATAATTTTAATGCGCTAATTTGAAACCACAGATGTTTCTATTCGATGCTGAAACTTTTCCAGGTAACAAGAGGATATACAAATATAAATTTTTGTGAACAAAATAAATTTTAACATTGTTACCCCAATTGTTATAGCATGTAACAATTAAACCCCTGAGAGGGTATTGCTAGAAGAAAATTTGTTTATCAAGTTAGAGGTTCTGGTACGGTCATCTGAAGCCGGCTAGAGCTCATCGGATTGGGGTGGGGTTTCCCAGAACATAACTTAATCTTGCTAGACCGTCTAGTTAGAAGCATCTAAAAACATTTTTATCCATTCTCGTGGTCGCGTAGCCGATCCCCTCCCAATGAGCTCTAGCCGGCTTCAGATGACCGTACCAGAACCTCTAACTTGATAAACAAATTTTCTGCTAGCAATACCCTCT
The DNA here is from genome assembly GCA_963556165.1 of Tipula helvola. Lineage (NCBI taxonomy): Eukaryota > Metazoa > Arthropoda > Insecta > Diptera > Tipulidae > Tipula > Tipula helvola. The sequence continues at coordinate 170,085,798 of OY744483.1, read as the reverse complement.
CAGGGGTCTAATTGTTACAGATGGCGCCCAAACTAACTGGCTTTTATATTTCTGCCCATTTCCGTTCCTATTTCTAACCTTTATTTTATTATTAGTTGTAATTAATACCCGCATTGGAATCCTATAATATAGTGATTGTTCAACTGTTAGTAATGGTAAAAATTAACATTTTTCCTTTTTATTTTCAAATTTCATCCCAAAATTTAAATTATTTTCCATTTATATCATGACCGAACAAATCAGTTCTTGAGCACAATATCCAAATATTGTGAGATTAGTTGCCGAAAGCCTGATTTGGTCAATCATGATTAATATATCTTAAACTGGGCGAAATTCCTTATTAGTTGATTTATTTTGTAAGATTTATTTAGTTTAGGATATAACTATCCCCATTCTTTACCTAATATGTATTGATCGCGGATTGAAACTGATATAGTATTATCATTGATTCATCTGTCTCGTATTTAATACACTCCTTCATATCCTCAAGTCTCCCTAAGAAAGCAATCTAGAAGCAATTAATATACAAATGAATAAAAATAAAAAATAAAAATTGTGGTTGCATGGCGGCGCCTGGATGATACTTGCCTTCATTGCATCTCCTCAAATATTATATAATTTATTGTCTAATTTACAGTCAAAACATAATTTTTTTTTTTATCGAAATATTTAGATATTGTATACATATATCAATATTACGCATTAAATTATTTTTTTTCTTATTTCTTCTAATTAGGTACTTATAAAAATATGGATTTAAATTTACCTCTTTTAAATATTGACTATTTAGACATTGACGAAATAAGTGCGAATGCGAGCTTCGTCAAATTACAGGATCTCTTCGAGTACAAATGAGATTATTAGAAGCTCGGATTAAAACAGAACAACGTAATCCTCAAGAAGTTCCTCAAAATCCTCATCCTGCAGTCATACAATACTTAAATACCGAAGTATCTACATGTATTACTAAATTACATGGATCACAGATTTCATTAAATAATCTCTTTGAAGCAAGTAATCCTGATAATGAAGATTTCGAGGCATGTATGTATTTCTAAATTTGTTCATATTTATAACCGTTTGAAAAGGGTATCAGATTAATTAGAATGTCCAGTAACCATTAATACATTTCTTGTGGTCGTTAATCAACTTATAGGATTTAGCCTTAAAATTTCAGACAAAAGAATTACAACAGGATAAATTATTAGCTGATATCAGTAATATTGTGATCGATCCTATTTCAGGTTTAGATCTTACTAACGCTCTATTAAGCCAAACAAATATAAATGGTGATGATTCTCATACCACATCTACTCCATCATACGTTAAATCGACCGATGTCAATAGTAAAAACTTTAATTTAAATAACCAAACTGAGCCTAACAAAGTAAACGGTAATAATCCTGCTACAACTTTGATCTCAAATAGTCCACCTGTTCTACCGATTTATCACAGAATAATGAGCAACCAACTCGAAACGTACCAATCATACCACCTGCTAATTTCCACATGGCTCCAATTTCTTATCCTTCGCAATTTATACCCCCACCTAATTTTATACCGTTGAACCCATACTTGCCATTCTACCAGACTGTTGCTCCTCCAATAGCAATGCCATCGATGGTTAACGTATCAAACGCTCCACCACACACGATTTCGCCTTCAGATCAGACAAAAACATTAAAACCCAACTATATTGCTCCTAAATTGAGCAACTCGGCTTTCACGACCCCTATTCACAAATGGAAGCTTAGATTGGATGGCTCCCCTTCAGGGATGTCTATTGAAAAGTTCCTATTCAGAGTAGAACATCTAGCAAATTCAAATAGAATTACTCTAGAAGAGTTAATGGCTAATATTAATTGCTTGTTAGATGGTCCAGCAAAAGAACACTACTGGTTAATTCTGGAACGAAACCCGAGTCTTAGTTGGCTGAATTTCGTAATCAAATTCTTCATAGATTCCGGGTATCAAACAAGTTCTTGAAAATAGAAAACAGAAAATGAAAGAACTCTTTGTAGATTTTTATTACGAGTTACTCAATCTTGCAATGTCGCTTAAGACACCCTTATCGGATTCTGAATTAATAGAACTCATCCAAAAAAATATGCGATGTGGATTTAGAGTGCATTTTGCAGGTCAAACGTTCTTGACCCTATCCAGCTTAGTAAATACTTGTATCGCTACAGACAAGGTTTGGAGGAGAATGAATTACCAGCCTGAGTTACACATGAATTTACCTTCGAAAAGTATCCATGAGATTTCTTCAAATTCTCCTAGCAATTCTACGGTCTTAAACGCATATTTTTCGTATCCAACAACTAAACCCTTTGTCGAAGCAATATTGCAAAAGCCTCTAGCACCTCATCAGCCCACCAGGTCTGGATTCCCGGCAGAAACCAGTTCAAAAACTACAGTGACCCAATGTTGGAATTGCCAAAGAATTGGTCATCAATTTTCTCATTGCGATGTTCCGTTAAATATATTTTGTTTAGGGTGTGGAGCTCCAGGAGTGCTTCAAGCACACTGCATGACCTGTAATTCATATTTACTGGGAAACCTACGAACGGAAATGAGGAATCCTGGGTCACTACATTTCCGGGCGAGCGCACCTCAGAGTTTCAGACCCAGATTTCCTCCACCCAAAAGTGTTGCTCCGAACAATTCAAATCCCAGCAGCAACAACAATGCCAATCAAAGTTAATTAAAACCCCGCTATTAAACGTTCAACTTCCATCAATGTTAACCCCTAGCTCGCCTCAACTGCATTTACGAGCTAAGCGATCCAAGCAATATTTAAAAAATCGAAGAGAATACTATCACAACATTGCTGAATCTCGATTCTTTGATGAAAATAATCTGGACATGATGAAAGACGAGCGATTATATGCCAATATTGACTTAAATGGGATCCAAATACGTGGTTTATTAGATAGCGAAGCGAGCGTCAGTGCTCTAGGAAGGGGATCTCTGGAACTTTTAGAACGCCTCAATGAAAAATTGAATCCAATTACGGCTTTAATACAAACTGCTTGTGGGTCTCAAGAACTAGTTTCTGGGTACATTATTATCAAAACTACCTACAATAACCATACTAAGTTCATGAAATATCTAGTGGTTCCTACCCTTCAACAACCACTCTATTTGGGTTGCGATTTTATGAAATTGTTTGATGTTTAAATTTCTTTCTTATCTGAAATTAGTACTACAAACCTCTCTGCTGAAAATTCAGAGTCATCAATCCATATTAATACACCAGACGGAGGATCAACAACAAAGATTAAAAGCAGTGATCGATTCTATTCCGAATTTTCAGGAACGCGGTCTAGATCGTACTCATTTAATTCAACATACGATCGATACCAATGACGCTCCAGCCATTAAACAACGTTTTTATGCTATGTCCACGGCTGTTGAGAAAGAAATGTATAAAGAGATCGATCGCATGCCGGATTTAGACGTCATTGAGCAAAGTCTCAGCGCTTGGTCCTCTCCAATGACGATAGTACGAAAACCGAGTAAGATACGATTATGTCTCGACGCTAGGCGATTAAACGCTGCTACCAAAAAGGACGCATACCCTCTGCCTTTGATAGAGAGTCTGCTGAGTAGGTTGGATAAAACCAAATTCATCTTTAGCTTGGAATTAAAGGATGCTTTTTGGCAAATCCCTTTGGATCCAAGTTCGAGAGAAAAAATTGCATTGCCTATCCCGGGCGGACCACTTTCTCAATTTAAAGTAATGCCTTTCGGGCTCTGCAATGCGCCCCAGACCTTGAGCCGACTCATGCATACGGTTGTCCCTCACCATCTGCATGATTGGGTGTTCGTCTATCTGGACGATTTGCTTATCACTACGGAGACTTTCGATGAACATATCTCATTATTGGAGGTTGTAGCTGCTAGATTAACTAAAGTGGGTCTTACGATTAACTTAGAAAAATGCAAAGTCGTTTTAATAGAAATCGAATACCATGGTCATGTGGTTGGTGAGAGTGGGCTCAGAACCAATCCGGTCAAGGTCAGGGCCATTGCAGAGTTCCCCAGACCGAAAAATGTTAGACCAGTGCGATGGTTCCTAGGCTCTGCAGGTTGGTATAGGCGTTTCATCAACGGATATTCAACGCTGAGTACGCCCTTGACCAATCTACTAAAAAATGGTAAACGGTTTCAATGGACTGAGGAACACGAACAGGCGTTTGAAGCATTGAAGTCGGCTTTAGTTTCTGCTCCGGTTTTAGTTGGTCCTGACTTCACAAAACGGTTTTTTATCCAGTACGACACCAGTTCGACTGTAGTAGGCGCCGTACTTTTCCAAAGGGATTCTGAAGGGGAAGATAGGCCTATAGCGTACATGTCGCAAAAGATGAATGCAGCTCAGCGGAACTATTGCGTTACGGAACAGGAATGCTTGGCGGCGGTCTTAGCCATAAAGAGTTTCCGGTCCTATGTCGAAGGACTACCTTTTACTGTGATAACTGGCCATGCCAGTATTACTTGGCTAATGTCACTTAAAGACCTTTCCGGTAGACTGACAAGGTGGAGTTTAAAGCTGCAGGGGTACAACTTTGACGTAGAGTACCGGAAGGGAAATTAGAACATTGTGCCAGATGCATTATCCCGCATACATATGGATTCGATTAACGTAGCTAAAATTCCTTTAAATATCGATTTGAACTCGGCTGCATTTACTGCTGGTAGTTATATGGATTTGATTAGACAACTCTCAGCAGATTCTTCTAAAATCAATGTAAAGGTTGCGGGAGGTCTCGCTTTCGTAAATTTCCATTTTAATGAGACACAAAACCTTTCCGATTTGACCACTTGGAAATTGTTAGTGCCTAGTAAACTTCGTACATCTGCACATTGCTCGCCAACTGGTGCCCATTTAGGCATTGGTAAAACAAAGGAACTGATTCAGAGGTATTTCTTTTGGTCGACATTAGTTAGGGATATTGGCACCTTCATAAAATCCTGCCAGCTTTGTAAATGCAACAAATCTGTGAATTATCCCTACAATCCCCCTTTTCGTACTTTTAACAGCACTTTTCGGCCATTTCAACGGGTTTATCTGGATTTTTTAGGCCCTTATCCTAGAACTCGTCAGGGTAACATTTTAATAGCCGTAGATAATTTTTCAAAATTCGTTGTTACAAAGCCTCTAATAAAAGCTACTGCTGAAGCTGTAGGAAAATTTTTGGAAAACGAAATATCCCTGATGTTTGGTGTTCCTGAGGTAGTGGTTACTGATAAGGGCCCATAATTTGTCTCGCGAATTCTTAGATCTCTTTGTCAACGGTATGGCGTAAAGCACATTTTTACCGCAAAGTATTCCCCTCAGGCGAATGCTTCTGAGCAAGTGAATCGCACGCTTCTTTCATCGCTAAGATCCTATATTAAGTCGGACCAATGAACGGGGGATGAAACTTTGCCTGCTGTTACTCACACTTTGTTGTTTTTAGGCAACATGTTATCCTACACGGGTCAGCATATCCTATTATTAAGCACACCTACGAATTTACTGGAAATTATGTAAACCCTGACGATAATTAAACCAGAGGCACTCTTTCAAATCTATCAAGATGTACGTAAAAGATTAAACGATGCTGCGCTAAGAAACAATCGTTATAATTTGCGTTACCGTCCGCCTCATATTACTCCTGGTAAACAAATCTTCGTCCGTAACTTCGTACAAAGCCATCCAGCAGATAAATTTTCTGCCAGGCACCAAAATATATACCTGCAGTTGTAACCAAACTCATCGGTCGAGTTATGTGTGATGTTCAAGATATACAAGGTAAACCAATGGGTACTTACCATTATAAAGATATACAACTTTAAAATTGCAAATATACCATTATCCAAAAATCCACTATCCTAAGCCTGGCACTGAGACTAACTCAGGGACAGGTACGTCCCCACGATTGTTACGAATCACATGGTTCGTTCCATTTTTATTTGTTGTTTTGTTCGGAGATCCGTGAAAAATCACTCTAATATATTCTTGTATGTTGAAATGAAGAGGGAAAAAGGTTTAATTTGATGCGCTTTAATGAGATTATGTGCACTAACCCAACATTATAGTTATGTGTTAATACCATTTGTTATTGCCTTTACCTTGCGTTGGGCAGAGGAAATTTTAATAATTTTTTTTTTGTATTGTTTTTGACTGTGGGAGAGAGACAATTGAAAAATACTGTTTTTTTTTTTTGTTGACGATCAGGGAGTCGAAATTTGTCTCATTATTTTGAATATGTTCATCGTAAAAAGGACACCAGACATTTACAGCATAATACAGGATCTTAATTGTCTCGAGATCATAAATATCTCTCATCCAACGCTTAATAAAACCAAGCATGGAATTAGCTCTAGCGACGCATTGCTCAGTGTGCTTAGTAAAGCACATGTTTTCAACAAAAGTAACCCCTAGGTCTTTAATTACGAATACTTTATGTAAAAGTATGCCATTAATTTGATAATGTTGAATAACAGGGTTAATTTTCCGATGGAACGATAAACTCTTACACTTGTTGATGTTGAGACTGAGAAGATTACATTCACACCATTTCGCTAGATTGTCGATGTCTTCTTGTAGCTTATTGGTATCGCCGATGTTTTATACTGTTTTAAAGATTTTGAGATAATCTGCAAACATTAATACCTTAGAAAATGCTGTATTACTTCAGTAATGTCGTTGATGAAAATTATAAAGATCCAAGGACCAACATGAGAGCCATGTGGTACCCCTGAGGTAGCATGAATTAATTCCGATCTGCTATCATTAAATTCAATGTACTGAATGCGGTTACTCAAATAAGATTTAAACCACGCAACAAAGTGTTTAGAAAAACCGAATCTGTATAACTGTTCCAACGTTTTACAATGACTGATGGAGTCAAAAGCTTTCTGCAAAGTCAGTATACACCACATCAACTTGCTTATGCTTTTCAATTTCTTTAATGGTGTTAGCTGGTAAATTCAATAAGAATAATTATTAATGATTCAAAGTTAAATTCCGATGCTCATTTGTTTTTGTTTTATATTGTTTCTCTTAATTTTGGTTTGCTTAATTTTGTTTTTTTTATAATGAGATGAATTGACTGATAAACAAATTTTCTGCTCGCTTGTACCGAGATACGACCTATTAACGTAGGGCTACGTAGAATTGCGAAAACTTTATTTGTACAATTTAAGTGAAACCAAAATTTAGAAATTACAAATTTAATAAAACCGTTAATTGTATAATGCTGCTATCTTTATGCATTAGGCTGGATCAGCCTAAACGTTGATTACCCGTTGTACATAATTTTTATTATTTTATATACATTGGGGTCATTCAGTTGGACGCGATGTCTCAAAAATTGTTCAAACTATATTTATTCGATTTATAAGTAAAAAAAAAAAATTTTTTTTTCTCTCTTTCTCTCACGGGTTTACACTCTCAAAGTTTTCTCATTTTCAAGGAGTTTTGGGTATGTATTACATTTTTGATCATATTTGCAGAAAGGATTAACCGATTTTGGTTTACTCAACGGTTTTTCACAGCTAGAAGCATAATGTAAAATTATGATTTAATTAGTTTTCAATAATTTTCAGTTTTGGAATTTTGGTGATTTTTTGTATCTGTATTTCTTAGTATTTCGATAATAAAAAAGTATTTTTTTTTTAATTTTTTAAATTAACATTAAATCACTTGCTAATAATGACACTTTAACCTGTGGAAAATTCAGCTTGACACTAGAAGAAAAATTTTAAGCTACAGTCTTTTAAACTGAAAATGTTATATCCTTCCATACTAAATTTTATAGAAAGAGAAGTTTAGTTGTCTGTATTAAATCAATAAGATTCTTTCGGCTTTTTATAGACACAATATATTAATAATAATGGCATTCACAACATTTTCGACTTGTCAATCAGAAAAATGAAGAGGCCAGTCATTTATAATATATCTACCAAAAAAGTAGAAATATCAAAATCCCCCCGTACTTTAACCCGAGACTTAATACAAAATGTATTTTGACTCTAAAAATGAAAACTTTTCCTTGCGTTTTCTGCGGGTAATTTGGTTTCGTACTGATAATCTCAAAACAAAAAGTTCGATCTACTCATCAGGTAGCTACGACCAAACTACAAAAATACAATTCCAACTCCATACATTAAGTATGAGGCAAGAACGTAGTTGACTTAGCGAATTATAAATAAATTCACTAAATCAAAAACACAAGGAAAACTTTTCATTTCTGTGTATTTTATGCCAACACGAATAATAGAAAGAGAAGTTTAGTTGTCTGTATTAAATCAATAAGATTCTTTAAATGTGAATGCCATTATTATTAATATATTGTGTCTATAAAAAGCCGAAAGAATCTTATTGACTAAATTTTATATCCTTCAAAATATAAAACCTGTGAGTCATGTCAAAATAATATATTATTGATATTTTATTCTTTAAGAATATTATGATTAGTAATGTTTTACTCAAAATTAAAACTTGGTGAATTCGACACCGTTTTAAAAGTATAGTAATGAAATTTAGCAATTTAGCCTTCTTTCTCTCTTCTAAAATGGGCGACGTTGTTTAATGAAAGATAAATAGAGGATTAATTATTTTATTGTCATCTATTTTCGTAAATTATGTCTGACCTGTGAGCTACCAGCACGCCTCATTAAAACATCTGGTCATTTTCCTTTATTTAATTTTCGTTATAAAATTAAAGACCATTTATAAAATTCAGGTAGAAACAGATGGCGCTATTAAAATTATTCCGTTATTTAATATTCATTATAACAATACCGCCCATTTTAAGAACTTGCAGGTACATATTAGATTATTGTATATATAGTAATGTAATAGCCGTTAGTTTTTAGTAGCAATTAATTTACCAGTGAAAGTTGACAAATACATATTACATTTTATTGTTAAATTGGATAATTTTCAAATATTGAATACAATGGTGGAATAGTGATTTGTGATTAATTTCGTATTCGTTATCATAAATTTTTCAAAAATGTCATTTAAATTATGTTGTAACCCTTATGACCTTGATCCGCATCGAAGAAAAACTTTGCAGATTCGGAAAGTAACTGAACATGTTATATCTGAGGCTATGAAGGTCAGAAACCTTCTACAACTTAACAAAGAAAATTACATTTGTGATGCATGTCGCAACCGGATATCAGAAAATGCCACCAAAAAAGATTCAGAGATAACTAGCAGCAACACCACACCAGAAGAAACAGATATAGAATCAGCTGATATCGTCCAAATTACAGAAACTAAAGTTATATTGCAGGCTAACCAAGTTATAGGAGCCTGTGGATTAAGTCCATTAAATAAAAGAAAATTGCGAAGCATACCAAAAGAATTTAAAGTAAGCAGATACATAAGCAGGCAAGTGAAACAACTAGTTGCTACCAAAGGACATTATAGTTACCCAGATCCTATTGAGGGTCATCCACTATCAGAAGATGTAAAAAGCAGAATTTTGGAATATTATTACGACAGCGAAGGAAGCCGAATATTACCTGGTATGAAAGATACAGCGAGCATCCGGCAAGGCACAGTAAGAGTTAAAAAACTAAGAGGTTGATGTTGCTGAACCTAAAGGAAGCATACCATAAATACAAACAACAAAATGAGAACGATCGCGTCGGATTTTCAAAATTTTCTATGGATCGACCAAAAGAATGTGTTTTACTAGGTTCTTCAGGGACTCACTCAGTTTGTGTTTTTATTACACATCAAAATTCAAATTTAATGTATTCAGCTCTCCAATTTAGTGCAACCGCATATCGGTTTTGTTTATTAGTTCGATTCCTGGGATCAGCACCGTTTGACCAATTCCAGATTCGGTTAGGATATATTCCTCTTCATGTCTTTAATAGTCAGCCGGGTTCCATTACAAAGCCCACGTTTTGTGTTTAGATTCCTCAGAAGCAGGATGATAGTCCCTTTTTCAAGATAAGTCGGTGCGCCGGCATTCCAGACAAACTAATGCTGTTTAAAAGTTCAACCGTATAATTGTTTTTCGTATCCTCATCATTGTTCACAACCGAGTCATCGCTCAAGTAGACTTGGCTCTCTCCATCCAGCATACTAACGATTTCATCATTTAATTTGTCCACGTCCACGTTTTTAGGCCAAAGTATAGCTCGTTTCGAAATTGACCCAATCGTATCTGAACGTATATTTGCTCCAAATATTTCTTCTATTAAAGAACCGTTACACATAAATTGTGACGGAATTTTTACGATGTCCTCTGCTAAATCCTCTGTACTCAGAAGCTGCGCATCTCCTAACTGTAGCAGCCATTTGTTGTAATCTATGCCCTTACATCGCATGTTGTCTTTTAAGCGATGTTTTTCAAAATGAATCCAAGACTTGCACTTCTGAATACATTTTTCCACGATTGCAGTTGTATGAGGAACAATAGTTAGGCATTATCTAAAATTCCCCTCCAAACAGAATTGCCTTTCCACCAAAAGGTAAATCGTTTTGCATTATTTCCTTAAATAATGTGTCCACCGTGTTGATAGCATAACATGAGGCCAATGTGCATTCGTTAATGATGAACAGATTAGCTCTTCTTATATAGTCTGCCTCATTTGAATTTGTCTTCATATTCGACACACTATTCTCGAAAATTGGAATAGGAAGCTTGCATAAAGAATGATAAGTTCTTCCTCTCAATAAGAGATTGGCTGCAATTCCGGTTGATGCTGCGGGCAAGATTATCGCTCGTTTTTCAAGAAAGTAATGGATTAATGTAGTGTAGAGATAAGTCTTGCCACTACCTCCAGGTCCGTCCAAGAAAAAACATTTTGCGCAAGCTACAGTGCTTTCTACAGCCTCAATAATTTTGTCAAAAGCACGCCTTTGTTGAGTATTCAACGTTGTATACATTTCTTGAGCCCGTTAAGTTATTTTTTACTTCAGGAATGTTGAAGTCCTTCCACTCGAGTGATCGTAACACAAACGTGTCTCTTACATCCCTTAAAGCATGCTGCTCACATTCATGGTCCCTGCATTCTTCTTCTCTACCGTGTTACCGGTGACAGTAATCTTCAATCAGGCCCAATTTGTTATTATCCCATAACAATCTTGCATTCGAGGGCTCTGCAAATGCACAAATGAATGCAAATACTTGCCTCATCTGATATGGCATTGCAAAATCTCGCGCGTCATCGAGTGTATCCTGCCACACTGAATCATCCAGCAACAATCCTTTGGTTTTGGCAGCTTCTTTAAAAGTTGAACAAACAACAATGTCGTCTTCTGTGGCATAAGTCCTCAAGTCATCGTAGTAAGTTGCCCCTCTTTCATGACAGAGTATCAGTCGAAGGTTATATCTTTCAGGATCCTTGAGACTGACCGTATATTTATGAAATTACCTTGCCGAACCCCATTTTTCGAACTTTCCATCGAGTTTTTTCTTGGTTCCATACATAGTGTACAGAAATTTCAGTATATTTGTACTGTCGCGCATTCACATCTTAAACCATGCAGTATGCTTTGTATCCCTCGATCCCACAGCAACTTGTTCTGCACCTTCTCTGAAGCAAACAGATTGTTCGTTTTCAAGATGTACAGGCAACCGATAAATTGTGTGGGTTTGGTCATGCATTCGCATGCTAAAAATTCGCCAAATAGCTGCCGGAGCACTCACATATCTCGAGTCTACAAAGTTTTGTAGCTCATTGCTGGCTTTGTCCTCAATTACGAGGTTAGCACAGTCGTGACCCTTGTAGACGTATTTGAACATATATTTAACGGATTTCACTGGCGAACAAATTTCTATGTTAATATGGCAATTATATTAAGGAGCATACAGGAATTGTAAGGAACAACCCAGCTGTTGTCAATCACGTGGTTTCCAATTTTTACAGGCCAACAATATCGTCGTGTATATTTTGGGTACCCGTCAACACATCCTAAGGTAGCATTTTGAAAAGGCTTCGGGAAGCCCTTTGAACACTTTTTATCGATCAAGCATCTGCTTTTCGGATTTTGGTGAGCTTCCCCGTATGGATTGTGTATCATGTGCCGTGTTACTACTTCATACAGTCTCGGTGATTTATTTCGATCAGGAATTTCAGCTTTCACGATATTGTCAATGTCCTGCTCCGTGTTGAGCTTGTCGTTGGGGTCCAAAATAACCAAAATGTGAGCATGAAGCAGTCCCCGCTTCTGAAACTTGATAACATGAATTTTAGAAATTACCCGCCCAACCAAAAATTTGTCCTTATCACAGATATCGGACAGCAGGCTTTTTAATTTCAAATTAAAAACACGGACAACCAAGTCTGGTCGATGTTCTGCTTTTGCCAAGGTTCCAAGTTCTCCGTAATCTCCTTCCATTTTGGGTTGCACGTCATTGTTATAAATAAATCCGGCTTCCCAAATTTCGTCACGATAGCCATAGCATCTTGATAATTTTGATGCATGTTTCGTGGGCTCCCCTGAAAGGTACTCGGCAAAATTATTGCCTTTCCTACTTTTAAAGCGTTTTCATTTCCATTGTTCACATGATCCATCAATCCCTTGTAATTTTCAGCACGCAGAGTGTCTTGGTGTGTTTTAACTCATCGCAACTCGTTGGCCTCGGCACGAACGTAGGCATCCATAATATATTGCTGAGTTAACTTATCCCCATTAACGATGTGAAAAGTACTCCCTCATAATAACCCTCTTCCTTGATTTTCCAGTCGGGGGATTTCTCCCAGCACGAAATCTTGTAATATCTGGACGCCATCCTCGTTAGCCAGAAGGAAAGAAGATGGGATGAGCCATGGAATCCAAATATGGATTCAATATATCGATTCGTTTCAAATTTTGGTTCGGAGTCTAAATTAAATGCTAATTTTGGAAATTGTAAAATTCCCGTTTCAAATAAATTCAAAAATACTCTTTCGGAAAAAGCTAAAGTTCGAGTTCGTAAATATCTTATCCAGCAATTTGATAACTCAAGTTTTTAAATAGACCCTTATGATTGAATCTTAAAATGGATTGAAATCTTATCTTATCTTATGATTGAATCTTAATATATTTATTTGTATCCAGATTTCCAGGTATGAAGAGTAAATCCTCACACCATACCACCACTTACACCTCAAACCATTTCACTTCCCCCACTGTATAAAATTTAGATTACACAAGTATTGGAAATTTTACACGGTGGAGGAAGTGCAACGATTTGGAGTGTGTATCACGGTGTGGTATAGGGAATTTAGCATTTGTAGAAGAAAATACGAATAAATTTAAATATCTTAATATTTTAAGATGCAATCTGAACGAATCCGTTCAAAGCTTGAATTGCCAAATCAAGGTTGCCTGATTTTAATAGCTTTTCGAGAAG
>OY744483.1:169975505-170072243 GCA_963556165.1 Tipula helvola | reverse complement strand
AAACATACAAAAATATTTATTTAATTAATTTAGTAATTAAACATATTCCAACCTTAATCTAGGATTAGTATTTGGTTTTTATTTTGAAATTTATTATTTGTTTAAATTTCGCACTCACTAAAAATCTAGTAATTTCCCGATTTTCTGTATTATTATATTTTTGCCTTCTTTAAATTTATACTCATATACACACTCGCGAGATAATTAGCAAAACTCAAAAAAACAACTGAATAAAAACTGCTTCGAAATCGTGAAAGGCCCGCCCTTATATTCGCGCTACCCCACTGAAAATCAATTTTTTTTTCCGCGCGCAAAAACGCGTAGGCATCGCACAACACCAGTTCAGGCAATCTGCGGCATCTATTATCAAATAAATGTACATATTATTGTTTTGTGCTTTCGATTTTGGATTACTATAATAAAAATTAAACAAAAGCTTTTAATAAAACAAGATTGCTGATTTTAACCATTTAGGCGCAATAACACCGACCAAAAAAAAAATATTGTGATGACGCATTTATGCGCCGTCACAAGTTCTCTATCCTCAATTTCTCAAAGCTCTAATGCGGCTAAAATGTTGAATTCAGGCCAATCATATACAAAAATTTGAAGACATTTTCTGAAAGAATAATGCGGTCTGCATTTTACGTGGTGCAATAAGGCGAGTTTTTGGTAGCTTAAAACGCTATGATATAAATATTCTTAAAGCTCTTATTCACATACAACCATAAAATAAGAGTTACGCTACATATAAATATTGTTGCAGCCAAAATCTAAACATTGAAACTATTGGGGTAATTGTCATGCAACCATATTCATAACGGGTGGGGCAAAAGTCCCGCTACCATTTTGATTGCCTATAACTTTGTTCAAAGAAAAGATAAGTAAGTTTGGTTTTCATAAAATGTTTATATGGTCTTTACATTTTTTTTCGTTATGATTGGAAAATTATATCGGCTAAATGGTGACCGCGATTCGCTATGCAACTTTCGGCTCTTTTTAAGGCATTTTTCATGACATCCTGCAACATTTCAGGCTGAATTTCTTCAATTTCGTGACGAATATTGCCTTTAAGATGTTGAATCGTTTGGGGCTTATTCACATAAACTTTTGATTTTAAAAAACCCCATAAGAAAAAGACTGGTGCAGGTAAATCCGGAGATCTGGCTGGCCATGCTAAATCGCCATTTCGCGAAATTAGTCTTAGTGGAAAAACGTCATTCAATAATTGAATTGTTGAACGGGCTGTATGTGCTGTGGCCCCATCTTGCTGAAACCACATATCCTCTAGTCCTTGCTGTTCCATTTCAGGCACAAGAAAATTTCGAATCATGTCTTGGTACCGTTCAGCATTAACAGTAATTCAACACCTCGGTCATTTTCAAAAAAATAGGGGTCTGTCTGCTGTCGTACCGTACTGTCGAAAATTTGCATGTAAACGATAAATTGTGGTTTTGTGAGGCACTGGACGATTAGGATATTTTTGACGAAATTTCCGCTGAGTGGCAATAATGGAACGATTATTTTCAATAAATATTGTCACTATTTCTGCTCGTTCTTGTGGCGTATATTTATCCATTATAAAATTTGGGCGTCTACACAACACAATGGTTAAAGCGAAACTGAGCTAAACGTCACATAACCAAGATGGCGCGCAATCAAAATGGTAGCGGGACTTTTGCCCCACCCGTTATATTTAGGACATATACATATGTATGAATACTATAGTGCTGGATGTGAAAGATGTTGATTCCAAGATAAACATATGTAATACAATTAACTTCAATTTAATTGTTTTTATATAAGCTTGATCAAAATTTCAAAAGCTTGCAAAAATAAACGTTGTGCTTCAATATCGCTAATATTCAAATTTTATATACATTTGGCAACAGCAAATTTCATTCAGTATTTTGATAACAACAATTCATTGCACTAATTTAGTTTACAAAAATTGTAAAATGGGGAACTAGAAGAAATGCTTGAAACTTCAACCGAATTAGCTACTTTAATTATTACTGATATAACAATTTAATTGTAAAGCTTGTTCCAAATTTTAAAGCACAACAAGCTCTAACCTATTTAAATATTGCAATCAGTCTATAGGTAGTTGGATGAAACAGTTCAAACTTAACGTTATGCTTGAAAATTACGAATATTTGAAATTTTAATAGATTTGACAACAACAAATTTCATTAAGTATTTTGACAACAACAAATCATCACTCTGATTTAGTTTACAATAATTATTAAATGTGGAACTAGAAGAAATGCTTGAATCTTCAACCGAATTAAAAATCTAAAAATTATTTTGTTAAATTTATGTTTAAATTTACTACGTTTTCATCTAAAATCAAATTTTAATTTTATTTAAATTAAGAAATAATTTGCTTCTGCTAAGAAATTTCTATTAAATTTAAATATAAATTATTCTGAAATAAAGCAGGTTTCAGAAAGGGTAAGCTTAATTAGATAAATTCTTGCTTGAATATGGAATATGGATTATCTATATTTAAGCAAAAATGATGTAAAATTAATCTTGCCCTTTCTCAAATAAAGCAACTAGTATTCTGATTTGAATTTAACAGAAATTTCTTAGTAAAAGTAAATTATTTCTTAATTCAAGTAAAATTAAAATTTGATTAATAGGATTTTTTGATGTCATTTTTGCTTGAATATAGACAATTCATATTCTATATTAAAGCAAAAATGATATCAAATAAACGTTGCCTTCTCAAATAAGCCAAGTATCCCAATTTAAATTATCAAAAGCAAATGTTATCTTAATTCAATGTTAATTGAATTAAGAAGTACCATAGTTTGGTTTTTCTAAGAATTTTCTATTATTGCCATTTTCGAGTCGCGATTTTAATAAATTTACGTGAATACGTATAGACAATCAAACGAAAGCGTATATAAATTACTAGTTTGTGCCGGTTACTAAAAAGTATAACAATTATATTTTCCGTAATGGCTGAGATGAATGCATTAAAAAGGCAGAAGTCTGCTAACAAGGGCAAATTAACTTTCATATTGAACTCGCTCAAAACCCTAACAAGCGATCTGTCGATAGAAGAATGCAGGGCAAAATTATCTCGAGTGGAGCAATTATTGGGTCAATTTACGGAAATGGAAAACAGCATTCTTGCTGTAGATGACAAGTACGAACCGGACATGGAGTTCGAGAAAAACTATTAAAGGCAGTTTCTAAAATTTATAAATTGATTCAACACCTTGGAATCGATAGCGGCACCCCAAACACCAGCTTAAATAAATCAGCGACTGTTACACAAAATGGGGCGGATGAAAATATTTCAGAAATCATAATTAAGAATTTGCAACGTTTTCATTTGCAAATTTGTCTTAGGAAAACAAGTGATTTCCCATATGTTTTATGTGTTTTACTATGGAAATTTTGGTTTTTTCCTCGTTTCTATTTCCCTTATAAAAGCTTCGATTTTTAGATTATGGCTTGTATAATCAAGGTTGCTTTGGCAATAGTCTCTCGTTTAATCCTGCGTTCTGCATTTGTTTTAAAATACGTTTTTTAGTGTTATTTTTAGATTTTTATTCATTAGGACTTTAGGCGGTCAAGCTTTTTTTTAATTTCTTGTTCATTGGTTTTGCATTTGAAATTTTATTTTTTATTTGAGATTAGTTATTTTATAATAAATAAAAGTTTTATTTAAAATGGAAAATGTTTCATTTTCATTTATATATACACTACTCCAAAAAATTAAAAGAACACTAATTTTTTTCAATTTTTTTAGTGTTTTTTGAAGAGCTGTATCTTTGTAAAATACGGTCGTACAGAGATGAAAAGAAAAGCATTTTAAAGCTTCAAATCTCTAATTTTGAGACTTATGAACGGAAAATTTTTGTGAGATACCGTTATCACGCAATCATAAGAAAGAGCGCGAAGAAAAAAAAATCGATTTTTTTTTTTTGTAAGGTGCCATGGGCTCGGGAAATTTGTCTTAAGTTAAACCAATGTATAGGTCGGTTAGCCTGTTAATTAGGCGTAAATTTGATTTCATTCTGGTCTCTCTAAGTCAACTTTTTGCTGAGATATCTGGCTTTGAATCAAAAAGATCCTTTTGCCTTTGATCATCGATATCTCAGCAACCAATGACTGCACAGTAAACTTTAGGGCAGCCTTAAAAACTTCAGTAAATTTCCTACAAGACCCTTTAATGATTAGTGGAGAACAAATTTTTTTTTCACCCTCAATACTGATTTGAAAAAAGTACAAAAAAACGACTTTTTAGGTTGTCTTAATAAATCTACCGTTACTTTACCGTTATTGATGAAAAGACTAATGTTGCCAGGTCATTTTACAGTTAAATGTACTCCTAATAGCCCTGTATTATTTTCAAATTGATCCATCCAACCGTTTTTTCGGACAGATTGATCAAAGTTTTACAAAACATTTAAAGGAACAAGTGATCATCAAAATAAA
Organism: Tipula helvola; assembly: GCA_963556165.1. Lineage (NCBI taxonomy): Eukaryota > Metazoa > Arthropoda > Insecta > Diptera > Tipulidae > Tipula > Tipula helvola. Next base: position 170,067,788 of record OY744483.1, on the reverse strand, counting down.
AAAACGACTTTTTTCACATTTTGCGTTAGTTACTTGTTAACCCTTAACGATCGTACGTTTTTTTTGTAATACTCGCCGATAAGAGACGATAGAAAATTAAATAAAGTTCTGCAATATGATCAATTAATATGGAACATGGCCATTTCTCATCTGATTTTAGTGAAATTTAGTATGCGTTATTGAAATGGAATTCTAAAACGATTCGTGGATGAAGTTCTGGAAAATGGCCAACTAGGAAGGAACTTGGCCATTTATTAACCAGTTTTGATGAAATTTGGTATGCGCGATGGAAATGGGATTCTAAACTGACTTTTGGATAAAGTTCTGGAATATGGCCAACTAGGATGGAACTTGGCCATTTCTTATCCGATTTTGATGAAATTTAGTATGTAGGATGGAAATGGGATTCTAAAATGATTTGTGGATGAAGTTCTGGAATATGGCCAACTATGAAGGAAATTGGCCATTTCTTATCCGATTTTGATCAAATTTGGTATAAGCAATGGAAATGGGATTCTAAACTGGCTTTTGGATAAAGTTCTGGAATATGGCCAACTAGGATGGAACTTGGCCATTTCTCATCCGATTTTGATGAAATTTAGTATGTACGATGGAAATGGGATTCTAAAATGATTTGTGGATGAAGTTCTGGAATATGGCCAACTATGAAGGAAATTGGCCATTTCTTATCCGATTTTGATCAAATTTGGTATAAGCAATGGATATGGGATTCTAAACTGTCTTTTGCATAAAGTTCTGGAATATGGCCAACTAGGATGGAAATTGGCCATTTCTTATCCGATTTTGATGAAATTTAGCATGTACGATGGAAATGGGTTTCTAAAATGATTTGTGGATGAAGTTCTGGTATATGGCCAACTAGGATGGAAATTGGCCATTTCTTATCCGATATTGATGAATTTCACCACGTGCCTTAGAAATGGGATTCTAAACTGATTTTTGGATAAAGTTCCAGAATTTGGCTAATTGTCATGGAACTTGGAAGTTTTGTATCCTATTTTTATGAATTTCAGCATTCACGATGAAAATAAGATTCTTAAATTATTGATAAAATAAATCATTAAATACATGGAATAACGACTTTAGTTTTTCACTTTTAAAGCACATGTCGAATTTCTTTTATTCGTTTAAGGAATAGGCAAGCGCCTTCCAACTTTAACATATAACTTTAACTAAAAATAATTTTAGAGTTTTATTTCTATAGTACATGCTGAATTTGTTTAAAATCGGATAAAAAATGGCCAAGTTCCATCCTAATACGGCTTGTTCCAGAATTTCATCTAAACATAATTTTAAAACCCAATTTTCATTACAAATGCTGAAATTCTTCAAAATCTAATAAGAAATGGCCAAGTTCCATTCCAATACGGCTTATTCCAGAATTTCATCTAAACATAATTTTAAAACCCAATTTTCATTACAAATGCTGAATTTCATCAAAATCTTATAAGAAATGGCCAAGTTCCTACCTAATTGAAAATATTCCAGAACTTCAGCTAAAATACAGTATAGAATCCCATTTCCATCGCGAACATCAAATTTCATCAAAATCGGTTAAGAAATAGCCAAGTTCCATTCCAGTTGGCCATATTCCAGAACTTTATCCAAAAATTATTTTAGAAACCCATTTCTATCGTGCGTACAAAATTTCATCAAAATCGGTTAAGAAATGGCCAAGTTCCATCCCAGTTGGCCATATTCCAGAACTTTATCGAAAAATTAGTTTAGAATCCCATTTCTATCGTGCGTACAAAATTTCATCAAAATCGGTTAAGAAATGGCCAAGTTTCTTCCTAGTTGGGCATTTTCCAGAACTTCATCCACGAATCGTTTTAGAATTCCATTTCAATAACGCATACTAAATTTCACTAAAATCGGATGAGAAATGGCCATGTTCCATATTAATTGGTCATATTGCAGAACTTTATTTAATTTTCTATCGTCTCTTATCGGCGAGTATTACAAAAAAAAACGTACGATCGTTAAGGGTTAACAAGTAACTAACGCAAAATGTGAAAAAAGTCGTTTTTTTATTTTGATGAATACTTGTTCCTTTAATTGTTTTGTAAAACTTTGGTCAATCTGTCCGAAAAACCGGTTGGATGGATCAATTTGAAAATAATACAGGGCTATTAGGAGTACATTAAACTGTAAAATGACCTGGCAACATTATTCTTTTCATCAATAACGGTAAAGTAACGGTAGATTTATTAAGACAACCTAAAAAGTCGTTTTTTTGTACTTTTTTCAAATCAGTATTGAGGGTGAAAAAAAAATTTGTTCTCAACTAATCATTAAAGAGTCTTGTAGGAAATTTACTGAAGTTTTTAAGGCTGCGCTAAAGTTTACTGTGCAATCATTGGTTGCTGAGATATCGATGATCAAAGGCAAAAGGATCTTTTTTGATTCAAAGTCAGATATCTCAGCAAAAAGTTGACATAGAGAGACCAGAATGAAATTAAATTTACGCCTAATTAACAGGCTAACCGACCTATGCATTGGTTTAACTTAAACAAAATTTCCCGCGCCCATGGCACCTTACAAAAAAAAAAAAAATTCGAATTTTTTTTCTTCGCGCTCTTTCTTATGATTGCGTGATAACGGTATCTTACAAAAATTTCCGCTCAAAAGTCTCAAAAATAGAGATTTGAAGCTTTAAAATACTTTTCTTTTCATCTCTGTACGACCGTATTTTACAAAGATACAGCTCTTCAAAAAACACTAAAAAAATTGAAAAAAATTAGTGTTCCTTTAATTTTTTGAAGTAGTGTATATTTCAGAAAAAGTTTTTTTGGAGTATAAAAGCTATTTTTTGAAAAGATTAATTTAAATTTGAAAACTTGTCATTTATACCTAAAGATCAATGATATGGAAGGATCCGCTTCTTAATAAAGGTCTTAAAGCTTCGGTAAGCTTTTTTGTCTTTTAATACCTCTTATTTTTGTGATGCATGTTGGCAACAGGGTACCCTAATTTAATCACCTAAATTCATAATGAATAAAAATTTAAAAATAACACTAAAAAAACGTATTTTGAGTTCCACAAGTTAAACAAATGCAGAACGCAGGATAAAACGAGAGACTATGGCTCGATCATCTAAATGTTCCCAATTTTAAAAGCAAGAAAATACTTTGGTTGTTTTCGAAACCGATACTTATTTGATATTGATTGACTATTTGACGACATCTTAAATAAGTATGAAAAACCGTTCGAATTGATTTCACGTACTTATTTTGACAGCAATAACAAAAAATTGTTTGTTGTCTATTTTTTTAAATAAAACGCAAAGTTCGCAATATTATAATAACTCAATTCGCTTTCACTTAAGTATTTAGTGATTACTCTTGAAATAATAATGTGTCTAATGAATTTTGATAACCTAAATATATATTTGAATGAAATATTAAAAATATTAAGGAATACATTTGTGTACTTCTTCCAAAAGCAAATTTTCATTTTGTATATAACTATTACACTACCTTAGCAAATTTTCATTTACAAATTCACAAACAATTTAGATTTGTTTGTAAGAAAGAGGTAGAAAATAAGTCACCTCGCCAGCATACTTATTTGAATAAGTTAGGTTCCATAAATAAGTATCGTTTGGAAAACAGCCTTTTTATCGACAAAATTTGTTTAATTTCATATTTAAGGCGAAGACCTACCTCGAAATCTCTTCAAGGAATCAATGTCAAGGTTATTGATCCTATAAAGTAAGAGTCAATACAATTTTAGGTTAAATTTATGATAATGCAACGGTAGTGGCGGATTTAACGGCGGGCGCACCGGGTGCGCGCCCGGGGCCCTGACTTCTGGAGGGCCCCACAAAACTCCAACTTTCTGGTATTTCGAATGGTTAGGTATCTAAAGAAATTTTCGAGTTTACATTGTGTGTAGAAGAAAAGGAAAAATGGGTTAATAATATAATATAAATGTATAAAGAAGACAGCGCCGTTTTCTAGTAATGTTCTAGTCGTTCGCCGAACACCTGAATAATTTTTGCTTTTCATTGTATTTCTAAAAACTTCATTGTTATATGCCTATATATTTTTTTTTCATTAATATTTAGGGCGATTACAGAATCCGCGGGAGCGAATCAATCGCGGATCGAAAACTACATATATAAAAAATGAGAAACAATAATTTTATATCATAGTTTCATTGAAATTCCTTTGGATTTTTTACAATTCGTCAAAAAACATTGTTTTAGAAACGCTACAAAACTATTGCGTGTGTGTGGGGAATCAAAAAAACAAAATTCCATGTATGTAAATCAGTAGAAGTTTTTCGGGATAGCTACTTTGATTTACAACAATTGTTTCCTATTTTTTATATGTAGTTTTCGTTCCGCGATTGATTTGCTCCCAAGGATTCTACATATAATCGACATGATTATTAAAAAAACCGACGAGCTTGTGTCCGGGACACGACCTATTAACGTAGGACTATGTACGGTTGAGAAAACTTTATTTGTACAGTTTAAGTGAAACCAAAATTTATAAATTACCAATTAAAAAAAATCGTTAATTGTCTAATGCTACCATCTTTATGCATTAGACTGTATCAGCCTAAATGTTGAGTACCGCTGTTTATTTTTTATTATTTTTTATATTTATTGGTTGTAACTTTATACAATATTAAATTTGATATTTCTCAATTTGTTATACCACAATGAAATGCCGTTTTAAAATAAAAATGAAAACTTGGATCTATCCGGCTCCTCTGACGACATTTTTCCCACAAAGCGTCGGTTAAAGATCACCAAACCAACCATTTATATTTTACAAACATTTTCTGTTGATTTGAGCACTGAGCAGGCATTTTCATAAATTTAGAGACCTCAGCCCCAGAATCACAAAGGGTCATGCATGACATTATAAATCTTCTACTCTCATGCCGATGAATCACAGACTCACAAATAATCTTAAATTGACACGTGTTTTCATCTTCGACCATTACAATTAGATCCATAGTTATACATCTCTAGTATACTGTTGAAAATCGTTGAAAATTTAAATTATTCCGTTTAGAGAGCATCCACAATTTGCCAAATTTCTTTTCTGAAAATTTGTGCCGTCTGTTCCACAGTGTTATGTGAGCAAAGTCAGAATTGATCGATATGATTCTTTACTCAGTGCTTGGCATAACTGTGGATCATTCGACAATACATAAAAAACAATGCGTGTAGCCTCTACGCGCGACAGAAGTGAAACTTTTTAAGCTGTAAATTTGTAATTACTATAATTTATCGTTCAATGGTCCGGCTGGCATATACAGTAAAATATGTAGCTTTTCCGCAGCAAGAATTGAATAAATAGTCAATTGATCCGTATAGTGTTATATAGGAGTATTATAAAAAGTCAGAGTACACATCCAAATTAGATAATTGCATATTCTACATTATCTAGTTATTTTCCCCAATCTCTGTTACTCCATCATCTGAGATCGCAAGCAAAATTCTGATGGTGTATTGTTCGGTTTATATTTTAAAGTGAATTTTGCTTAAGACAAACATTTTCTTCAAGAGAAATTCAGAATACTAAATAATTTACATAAAATAATGCAACCAGCGATTGATGCATAGGTGCAGTTTTCTCATGTCATTTGGAGCTATAACAGAGTATAATTTCCATGTCTCATTTTGTAGCTAGCATAAATCAATTGTTTCATTTTTGAATTACCCGAGAAAAAGAAATACATTTTGTGCCAACTCTCATTGTATGATCCTTTAAATATCTATACAAATTTAAGTTTTATAAACTTCACTTCTCTATTTATTGTAAATTTACAATAATTTATTTAACATAATAACCGCCTACATCTAAATAGTACAAAAATATTAAGTTTGAGATATTTGTGTACAAGCAAATTATTTACAAACACAATTTTTATACTTGTAAATTGCAATCAATACCTCAATGTACTATAAGTATAAGAGGCATTGATTCGACTGTTCGTAGATGTTGCTTTTGTATTGCTTTCAAACAAATTCATTCAATTTCGTTTCAATATTCTTTTGTTTTTTTCGAATCACACCCTGCCTAAAAAAATTTCACTTCAAAAATAAAAGAAATACTGTCGCTTTTTTCGTTTCATATCGCTTCTTCATTTTTTGCTTGCAATTTTTGTTTTGTTTTATCGATTTTAAAAATCACCCCGGTACTAAAGAAGTTTCACTTCAATAATAATACACAAATCATACAAAATCAGAATTAACGTTAATTATCTTTTGTCATCGAATCCCACCTCCTCTAGAGTCAGCCACTCACATACCATTTCATTTTATTTCCCAGCGCCTTTCTCCTAAACTTGCTCCGCCCTAATGGCGTGATATTATTTTAAAGGCGCCCCATAATTTGCTATTATGGTTTATATACGACCTTATACGAATACCAAGAGAATTTATTACTCAGAAATAATACCTTTAAACGCGATTTTAATAAAGCAATTCAAAAATAACGTATCGATCAATATATCGTTGAAATTTCAATCATTAAAATGTCAATAAAACGTCACAGAAATGGGAATGTCTTGCTATTAATAAAAGCTTACTAGATATAATTTATTTTTAAATATTGACGATTCAAATGACGAAATAAATCAAATTAGTTCCGGTCTCTTGTAAACTTTTAAGTTCCATAACTTTCAAACCTAAACATTTATAGCCTGATCTTTGCGACTATACATTTCTCTATGATTGCATAGGTTATACGGCATAAAAATTCAAAAATTAGCGCAATATTTTACATAGCCGTCTTCCAATGGGCAAAATTTGCTACTTCGAAGTACTTGCGAGTAGATACCCAATGGAATGAGAAATTGAGTAACACAAGTAAAACACAGCCTTCTGTTTAGTTGTTTTTTTGTCTTTTGTAAAGTTGTTTATTATAGTAATGGCGATATTTAAAATTAGATTCAAAATATGACAAAAAAAAATGGACATGTAATAAATGGAAAGCATTGATATTTACCGCATTGATATTTAAACACATTTTTCTTAACAATGTATCATCAACAATAAAATAATTTTGTATTAATTTTGACATTTTACATCATCAAAAAATAATAAAACTCGAACGTAATAAAAAACTCTCGAAAAATATCGAAAAAGATCTAAAAGCCATCTATTGGAATTTTCGCAACTAAAATCCACTAGCGCAAATTTTATGCGTAACTACTTCTGTTTTCTACACCATCATATGAGCATGGGTAGTTGTGAGTAGATACAAGTACTTGCGAGTAGTTTGCTTTCGCCAATGGAAGACGCTTAATGAGAATAAAATTTTTTTAAACATTTTTATTTTTATTTTATAGTTTTAAATCAATATGGCGTGCGGCATGTTTGATCAAGTTCATCACTATTTAATTAAAATTGAAATTAAAATACAAATTAATAATTTGTTGTTTTAATTGTTTTTCAATCCAAAAATTTTTATTTAACTTGGTTTGAATTTTAGAGTTTTTTTAACGTTTCATTTATACTTAACAAGAGACATTGCTTTAATCAAATAAATTTCGAAAATACGTCAATTCCGTGACGAGCGTCATCACATTGAAATTTTGGGTTATCCCCCATATACCTATTACTGCCCATAATATGTATGTATACAAATTTATTGCCCTTGCTGAGGTTAAAAGGTTATTAAATGCATCAAAAATTTATTAGTTGTGAAATTTACAAAAAAATAAAAATCAAATCACAAAAGTTACGAAAAACTGCGTTCAATCGAAAATTCTTGTTTTAGAAAATGATTTATATTTTTTAATCCACGTAAGATATCAAAGAGTATAATATCACGTTCAAAAGGTTATTAAGTGCTCTATAATAACGTGTATTTTCCGTATTTAAAAATACAAGATGTACCCTCGACCTGCAAAGCTTCTTACAGAAAATGCGAAAAAAATCATAAAATTTTACAAAAAAGTGCTCGGAACTACCCTTAATGATAACAAAACTAGAATTTTTATGGTTTTAATCGATAGCTCATACAATTTTACTTCAATAAATGGTATATTCAACTTTTTTTGGAAACGTGTGTGAAATTTATATTTTATTGACAAGAATTTGGCAATTTTTCGATTTTTTTTGCTCGTTTTTGCGTTGAGCACCATCTAATTTTTAATTTTTCTAATTTTTTTTTTCACCTAAATTCATTATTTTGAACCTATTTTCAGATTTTGCCCAGTGAACATCAAAAAGAAATACTTTAAAATTCACCATACATTTTTTGTGCACTCTACTAAGGATAACTGAAATTGATAAAATAAAACGCATCTTGTATTCCAAAGGATCGTTAGAACAGAAACATGGATTCCCTCGAGCTAATTATTTTTATTGTACATAAGTTCTATACCAAATTACTATTTTTCGTTAGATTATAATAATTCAAAGTAAAGTAGTTGCAGTAAGCAATTTAGTACCAATAATAAGATTCTTGAACAAAAGCTACAAAAAAGTTGTGAAAGTGTTCTAATTTTATAAACGTTGTCGTACGAAAGCTTAACAAACTATATAGTATCTCTTTTACGAGTTTGTACAGGTACATACTTCTATAATCAAACAACAAGTACAGTTTTCATTATAAAAACAAAAGTTTTCTCAATAATAAACTGTACTTTAATTATTATTATTATTTTTTATATTCATTTGAACGATAAATAATTGTAAAAAAGTTAATTTTTTTGTTTTATATTTTTCCAAACTATACACTTGCATTATTTGCTATTGTTTGTGTATTTATGTAGTTATCCCAAAAAGTTTTTGTTTTTGAAATATTGTTCAAAAATTTTCTGTTTTATAGTTTGAATTTAATTTAAAAGTAAAACAAAAATAGTAAAATCCATTTCAAACAATAATAAATAGTTTTGAATAAATTTTCGTGTTCACCCGGAGGTATTTATATTATAAAGACAATAAAAAATTATTTTTGTTAATTATTTTAAAGGAAAATTTTGAAACGTTCTTAAATAAATTTTGTATATAGGATATAATTAACAGCAGTTCAACCCTTTAAAGTAAATCTATATTGGCGTCCATTTTTATTACGAAACTTTTATTTTTAATTATACCCTGTCTGTATAGATTGCAAAAAAAGGAGTCCAATTAAATTGAAAATAATAGATAATTAGAGAGATAATAAAAGGATTAAATTTTAATTAACGACAGAACAAAAAGGAAAAAATAAAAAAGGAAAATGGAAAAATTATTTTCAATAAAGTGGAAGGTCATTAATGGAAAAATATAATTATTTTACATAATAATGTTACAAAAAATAAAGTCTATTATTCGTACATATGTACATACGTAATTTAATATATAAAAGACTAATATACGATGATCAATTAAATAATTAATAAAATCCTGCAGGAGTATTTAATTCAATAATTCATTTGAACAAGAAAGGGAAATTGTAAATAGGTGACACGTGTTTTTTGTTAATGGTAGCCCGTAGCGTAACATACCCATACAAAAGGAATGTTGATTCTATAAATTTATATTATTTTATTAGGCCCTAAGTTTTAATACCTTTTATTTATTCGACCACCGTAGTAAATTTTAAATTTGAACCTACACGTTCAATATTTATATTTTTTACAAATTAAAAACAGAATAAATATTTATTCTATCATCCATGTAAGTTCCGTACAAAAACATTCTTTCCGCATATAAAAACATCTGTGTGGTACTAAAACAACAAACCCATGTGGTATTTTACTTCAACATCTAAAAAGATCATTTTTTTTAAGATTAAGGACCATCGTCTATACCAGCATATGTAGATGTAGCAGCCTTCGCTCCCCACACTTAATCTAAAAACGTACGCTTTTGTTATCAACGAAAAATTACAACAATTTACATGAGACGATGACTATATAAAAATACAATATGTTTTTTTTGTTCGTTTTGTTCTTTGTTATCAGAACGAAAAATATTTTCTTCCATAAACTTGACCTGCTTCGTATACAATGGGAAATAACTACATGTTGCGTTCGATTGAAAAATGAAATAAAAGGATTCCTTTTAAATGTTTGTACAAATAAAAGAGATGAAATATTTTTTGAAGCATTCATCTTAAATTCATTCGAGATGTCATCGTATGTTGATGAAAATCTCATAAAAATTAATTTAGATATAATATTTAAAATCAATATTAATTGAAAAATTTCTAACTTAAGAGATTTCATCAGTTTCAAACCATATTCATTCACAGCATAGGATATATAAATTAGGACGAAGTAGATTAGGGTTTAGCAAAAATTATCTTTCGACGATTTTTTCTATGATGTTTGTGAGTGCAACATTGGTCCAATCTTAAATGTAAGAAATTCTTGCCCTCTTACTTCTTCCTACATTACATTTTGACAATCAAATCCTATCCAATAATATTTCCCCCTTTAGTGCTGCCTTCCAGATTAATATTTTAATATATCTCTTTTTATCTCTCGAGCATAGACCACCATCGCTTTTACATCGCTGAGACTAATTACTTCGGTCTAAAAAGACCAAAGTATTGAAATATTTGAAATTCTGTCAAAAATGACGAAAAATTTGGTTGGTCCAAAATCACTTTTCTTGACGGTTTGAAAGTCTCTGAGTCTGGATGTCTGTACCAGTGGTATCTAGAGACCGGCTTGTCCGATTTTGAATTTTTTTACGCTAATCTGTTTCTATGGTCAAGGTGGAGCTTTGAAAAGCTTTTGGAGACTATATGTCAAGAGGGTGGGGTGCCTGCCATATGAATTGACCCAAAATACCTGGTTTTATAAATATTTACGATTTTTTTATACCTATATATAATATGCTGATTTGATTATTGAATTGGGCATTGAATTGGGAATTGATTTGAAGGTTAAGTTAGGGGTCAATTTGCGGGTTGAGTAGAAGTTGAGTTGGAGGTGAGTTGGGGTTGGATTAGGATGTAGTGAGTAGTTAACAAATTTTTTATTTGATGGAACTTGCCTATTTATCAACCGATTATTGTGAAAATAGACATGTGTGTTAGAAATGGGATTCTAAAATGAGTTTTGTATGAAGTTCTGGAATATGGCCAGGTATGATGGAACTTGACTATTTCTCATCAGATGTGCGTTGAAAATTGGATTCTTTCGTATTAAATTGGATGCCTGTGCCCATGTTACTGAAGCTTTTGACCTGTTTGGCTGTTGTTGTATAAGCAAATATATGTTTTTTTTTTTTTCGCTGGCGCTACATCCCATAGAGGGATTTGGCCGCTTCATATTGAAGTTTCGTAATCATTGTTTTAACGGATAATGAATGATTAATTCATTGATCCTACCCTTAACCAGCCGTGATTTTTTCATCACCCGCCGGAATCGAACCCGGGACCTCCGGAGCTTAAAGCAAGCATGCTAACCACTGTGCCACCGGAGCGGCTAATATATGTTGCTTAAAATAGAAATCAATACTGTCAAAACTGTAACACCAACTTTATGACACAGGTGAATGCTATCCCCATTGAAGATACCAAAGACCGAAGTTCTGATCACCTCGTGAGGTTTCAGCCCTTTATATTTTTATTGATATGTAATGCAAATATGCAATATAATTTGACAAATATGCGGTTCACACAAACACGTTCGAATAAATCGTGCAGTACGTCAACAGAGTAATGTTCAGTCACATGAAAAGAATTGGTTTGATTTAAAATTGAATCACCTTTAATTCCATTTAAAGAAGTATTGTCAAGAAGCAAATCCTCCTCATAGTTATGCGAATTTCGAAGCATGTTCAGATGTTCAACGAAATCAGTGTGAGCTTCTATTAGCCCTAATATAAAATGTGCATTTATTTGTTCACCATTTATGTATGTATAGCAGTAAGCCGTTTTCCTCAATTTCTTTGAACTGACAATGAGTAGTTCCAAACTTTTTATACTCCGATTTGAAAATAAGTGCCACAAATATATTTTGAAGCAAGGAACATAGGTGGTTTGGTAATGTTGGTAATGAGTAATAAAATGCTGCTACTGAACTTGAGTGAGGCCAAATAGGATTATTAATTTGCAGATCGTCATAGTATACAAAATATGCTTAACTTTTCCTTTAAATTGTTTTGTTTTTTTTTTTTTCATAATTCCCCCCCTGTATAAAATTTGAAATAGGTGAGTTATTATTTATTATTTCATTCATATTATTGATTACCGACAAAAAACACTAAACTACTTTCAAAAAATTTTCTAATTTGAAATTTGGTCGGCATAAGTACACCTTTGCTTTCTGTTTCTCGTAAAGTATATTTTGATATTTTCGGTTATCAATTGAAAATACACTTAGTCTTTCATTTAAATCTAGCACTTCCAATTTGGTTAAGAATTTATGCTCAGTATCTATATTGGTTTAAAACAATCTTTAAACGAATGTAACATAAACTCCATCTCATGTGATTTTTTATTAATTTTCACAAACTCACTAAGACACGATGAAACTTTTCCCGAAAAATCATAAAAAGGTCCTAATAGTTCTACTGATTTTTTCCTGGGCGTGTGCATATGTCCAAAAACATATTACAAAGTAATAAAACAGCTTGTGTGTTAATACTTTCTCTGAATTGTATGCACAATTACACATTATTTTGTTTATAGTAATGTGTGTCATATGTAGTTAGCAATTCCACATTACGAAGGTGACAAATTAAAGCTTGTAAGGTAAAAAAGTAATTATCACATTTAATGCAAAATAAAATTCATTTCAAATAAACAAATACAAAACTTAAACTTAATATTAAAAATCGGCGATTTGCATTCATTATTTTTTTCTGCCGTACTGTTCTGTGAAAGACAGTTGATTAGGCACATGACTGAAATTATATTTCTGTCTAGTTTAATATTATAGAAATATTTTTGTATGAACTGCCATAAAAGATTACTCTCAGGTGAATATTCTATGTTAAAAACATAAAATATTTTGAATAATGCATCAAGGGGGCGCTCAAAAAAGAGTCACATTTATAAAGAATCTCGTCGATAGAAACAAAAAAGTGTTCTAAATATTTAGAGTCACCGATGCATACAACGATTGTAACATTTCAGGCCCATGAGTAAATATTTGGAGATTAAGTTTTCTAAAGCCGGACGAACATCATTTTCCGTCGCTACAGTCAGTAATGTTGATTCTTGCGAATCTTTGATCGACGGTTTCCAAAGATTGGTATTTGTCTTGATTTTGATGCGGGCTGTTGGTGGTAAAGTTGCATGAAGTAACATAAATGATATGTAGTGCCGGTTATCTAAATAATAATATAATTTGATTAGAAACATTTAAAAATTAATTTTAATAACCAGTCATACCTTCGGATAAATCTGTTGATATCCATGTGTCGTACAACGCCAATGCTGATTTGTCTTTCAGCTGTTTTACGCAAAACTGGAGAAAATTTATTTAAAAACTGGATATGTTTCAAACAATTTTAATCCTAAACTCTCATTGTTCATAAACAGTTTAAAATCTATGTCTATCTGAAAATGTGTTAGCCAATTAAACTTTAAAACTCGCACTTCTTTCACATTAAAATTTAACTCACTAGACGTATACCCATAGGCTATGATTGTATAGCGACCATTCTTTTAAAGGTATTCCAACCAGATATTTTAATATTTCCTGTCTTCGTCCAATTGATGTATCCTACCAGAATTCCTCAATTTGGGACTAAGGTGCCTTGTATCATAGGTTTTAGCCACGGTTTTTCCTTATCAAAATCTGAAACAATTTGATAACAACAATTATAATTTTTTGTATTCGATTTCATTTATCTTAACAGAGAATATTAACCGTCTTCGTTAAATTTAAGATTATTTTAGGCAAGTTAAATAATTTATTTCATTTATTTATTTCATTCATTATTTAGCCAACATACAGAGATTACCTCCAATTACATGTTGGCTTAAACATAAGGTGTACAGACTCTTATCTTAAGCTTTTTTTTTTTTTTTTTTTTTAAATTAGGGTGGGTGTTAGCAGCCCGGAGCACTGCGACCATTGAGGCCTATTATGCGTCCATAGAGGTGCTTAGTTGAAATGTAGGTCTATGTCCTTGATAAACGCCGCTACCTGATGCATATCCAGTGGGTCGGCATTGGGCCGCTGGATTGTGTGTGCATTGAGAAACTTGAATCTTTTTAGGATGATAGCATCGCATGTGTAGAGTACATGTTCCGATGTCCCCTTACTGCAGTTACAAAATATGCACTGATCCGTAAGGGACTTTCCCATTTTATATAGATGGCCATTAAAAGGGCCGTGTCCTGTTAAAAACCAGGTAAGGGATTTTGGTAATCCATATATTACCGATATATTGTTTTGGGGCACTCCACATACAATATAATATAGCTGATCACTGAGTATTTATATTCCACTCGCAAGGATAAAAAAAAATATAACACGGCAAATTTCGTTCAACTAGTTTATTACGGACAATAAATTTTATGATGCTGACACAGTATTTTTACATAATTAAGAATTATCGATATTCTTCACCACTGGTATTCCCGATAACTTTACACGCCGTGTAAGATAATTAATATTTTGTTTTAATTATAATTCACTTTATTATTTCGTTTTTAATTAATTACGAAACTAGTTATAATTTTCGTGCACAAAAAACCTCATAAAAATGGCTGATGTTGTCGTACCAAAAATAAGAGAGAGAGTGTGTGTGTTTTTTTATGTCGATTAATTGTATACATGACAGTTCGTATTTTCAGAGTTTAATAAGACATGAGAAAAATGTATACGCACGGAGTTTAATAATCTGGACATGGTAAAAATGATTTGTGGCGATGAAACGAAATGAGTGAGCGAGACGAGTGAATGAGTGAATGAGTGGATCGCTACAGGATCTTAGGGATTGGCGATCCATCCCCGGTGCTTTTCCCAGATGTGTAATATTGTATCTGAGTAGTTTCTTGGCCTGTCTCATCTCAATGGAGGACTCCCAGAGTAAATTCCTATGGTTCTGCTCCCAATCCCTTATACCCCTTTCCAAATGGGTTTTTGAAAAAGCGATACTAGGACTGGGACCCAGGAAAACCCGGATTGCTCCCGTTTTTGTACAACGGTCTGCTGCCTCATTTCCCTTAATGGTGGAGTGGCCCGGCAACCACAAAAGTGTAACTTTGTTTGCTTCACCCAGTTCTGATAAATTGCAGTAGCAGCTCCAGATCAATTTCGAGTTGAACACTGAAGCTCCTAAAGCTAGCAAAGCTGCCTGGCTGTCCGATATTATATAGATCTCGGTCTTCCTATATTTCTTTTTGAGACATTGAAGCACACCTACCTCAATAGCAAGGGTCTCTGCCTGAAAAACTGTGGGGGAGCTGCCCAGCGGTATGCATAGTTCTCGGTCAGGCCCAACTATCCCTGCACCGGTACCCCCGTCCGACTTTGACCCATCCGTATACCATACAGAAGCATGGCGGGAGAGGGAGGAGATAATATTCTCTACCAGTGCCCTATCCGGCAACCTGATGTTAAAATTCCTCCGACAATCGATTGTCTTTATATCGATCGGCGTAGTACCATCTGATAGGTGGATCAATTCCTCCTTGAGATTGAATTTATGTAGGATATGGACACAGTTGGAGAGTTAACCCCCCCCCCCTCCCCCCCCCTCCCCCCCCCTCCCCCCTCCACCCCCAACCTATCGATGGGAGGGCAGTTTTTCTCCGGTTAATAAAGAGAGTGCAGCTGACCTTATTAGGATGTACCGTAAGGCCAACCTCCGTGCACCAATCAGTTACTACCTCTAGGCCTTGTTTCATTCTTTCCCCTACTGTATCTGCGAATATGCCCTTACCCATCAAGACTAGGTCGTCCGCATAGGTAATGTTTGAGAAGTCTAGATTTCTCAGTCTTGTGAGTAGATCCATCACAATCAGCCATAACAGGGGAGAGAGGACGCCTCGCTGGGGACAGCCCCTGGTGGCCGCTACGGAAATGGTTTTGCCTCCAAAGAAGGCCGTAATCCTTCTGTTTTTTAGCATGTTTATTATCCACCTTACGGTGGAGGGGTGTATGCCCCTTGCTAGTGATTGTTCCTGAATCACCTCGAAACTAGTATTATCAAAAGCTCCCTGGATATCAAAGAAGGAGCATAGTAATAATTCCCTATTTCTGAGCGTGTCCTCGATTTCCGATGTCAGTTCGTGAAGAGCTGTTTCTGTAGATTTCCCTGCTTGGGAGGCGTGCTGCCTAGAGTTCAGAGGGTGACTTTGGAGGGTATTGGATCTAATACGAAGTCCCAGAATTTTTTCCATTGTTTTCAGTAGAAAAGATGTGAGACTAATAGGTCTGTACGACCTAATTTCCTCTGAAGATCTATTTCCCACTTTTGGGATAAAAACCACCCGAACTTCTCTCCAGCGTTTTGGAACATATTCCAAGCTGTGACTGGCTCTGAAGAGTAAAGTAAGATAAGGCAGCAAAATCTGCAGGCCCTGCTGTAGAAAGGCGGGATATATGCAGTCCCCTCCCGGTGATTTGAAAGGTCCAAAAATTTGACTGCCCAGCTTATCCTTTCCGGCATAAACAACTGCCTCGAGAACTTCTGAGCCCCCTTGGAACCCGATACGGATGTACATTACTTGCGTAGGATTCCTCCTGACCCCTCAGAATAATACATTCTGGAAAGTGACCTTACACTAGATATTCCAGAGTCTCTTCCCTGGGTATGGTTGTCCCTCCATCTGGTTTCCTTACAGACCCCAAGGGATTCCTGTGCTCCAAAGAGAGTGCCTTCTATTAGCTTGATTTATTACAAAAGTCTCTCCAGCTTAATCTTTTGCTCTGCCTGAGGGCTTTGTTATACTGGGAAAGGGAGTACTGATAGGTAGTCCAATCGTTCGTCCTCTTAGCCTTATTAAAAAGTTTACGGACATTTCGTCTCCTGTTGTCCAAGTTTTGGTTCCACCAAGGAACATCCCTTGTGCCTCTGATATGCACAAGTGGTGAGCTTGAGTGGTAGGCATTGATTATTGCCTCTGTAACTTCATTCGCTACTCTGTCGAGATCTTCGACAGAGTTTATCAAGGTCTGCAGACCAGTTAGGTTATCTAAAAGTATATCGTTATAGACTGACCAGTTGGTGCGTTTGGGTATCCTTACCACCAACTCTTGTCTCGAAGGGATATTGATATCAAACCTGATGTACATATGATCTGAGAGGGAAGCTTCCTTGGACACATGCCAGTCGAGAATTGTACTGGAGGTACCCATGTCAGACAGGGTAAGATCCAGTACCTCCCTCCTAACTGCATTCACAAAGGTCGCATCACTCCCTTTATTATTTACTGCTAAGTTGATACTAAGACAGAATTCAAAAAGTTGCTCACCTCTTAAATTGGTGTCGCTGCTTCCCCAGACTGCATGGTGTGCATTAGCGTCGCAACCAATGATACATTTTTGGTGATGAATCATGCAATAATTCACGAAGCTCTGTACCAATGCTGGCGGGGGGTCATTCTCATCCCCTGGAAAATATGCTGAAGCGATGTTAATCACCCTCCTGCCACCTTTAGGTCAGGGCATTTCAATTGAAACAGCCGTGATATCCCTAGAAATAAATTGATGAATAGAGAAGGTATTGTTCCTTGAGCGACAGAGAATCTTAAGCTTTATAAAACAATTAATAATAAATACATAAATTAAAACTAAATAATAATCAAAATTCATTAATGACCTGACGAATACAAGATTTAAATGAGGTGACTGATGTGAACGAAAACAAATCAACGGAATTAAAATGAGAATTGTGATTAGATTGAAGTCGGATTAATGGTAAGTTATTTCTAAGATTAGTGCGACAGGCCGGAAGGTTAAATGTTAAGGTATTCCGCAACAAATATCCTTTGTCAGGAGCAAAATTAATACGATTTAAAAGAGAAGTTTCAATAATTTGGTTAACTACCTTAAATAGAACCAACTCACCAAAGAAAATTCTTCTAACCACCAAAGTAGTCATTCGAAATCATACAAGACGAACACTATAGGGCTCATACATAAATTTACATTTGAAATATAAATATCGGGTAAATTTCTTTTGAACTCTCTCAACATTAAATTGATGAATATTGTACAGAGAACTCCATATAGTCGTGAGATATTCTAGGTTAGACCGAACTAAACCATTGTAAAGGACAATAAAAGTTTGAAGCAAGGTAAAATTGGAGCTGATTCTCATGACGAAACCCAAAATTGTATAAGCCTTATTAATGATGTTGAAAATGTGAGTTCTAAAAGAAAATTGATAATCAATTGTAATACCCAAATCTTTAATTTCGGAAACAAATGATAAACTATGATCAAAAATCTTATACAAATTCAAGAGTGCAACTTGGTTTAATTCTTAAAGCGAAACATTTATTAATATTGAAATCCATCAGATTGGCAGTACACCAAATTGAGATTTTGTTCAAATCCGATTGCAAAATATTACAGTCAGAAATAGAACAAATGGATCGGTATAACTTAAGATCATCAGCAAAAAGCAAAACCTCACTGTCAATATTGGTTGAAATATCATTAATAGAATAAAGAAATAGAAGGGGCCCAATATTGAACCTTGAGGTACCCCCGATGTTGGTTTAAACACAATTGATTGATGGTTATTGATTTGCACAAAATGTGATCTATTGCTTAGGTAAGAGCAAGCCCATTGAACAAGAGTGTCATCAAAATCAAAATTGTATAACTTGTTCAGAAGAATGCAGTGATTTACTTTGTCGAACGCTTTTGCAAAGTCAGTGTAAACAACATCAACACCGCACCCGGCATGTAATGATTCATAAACATATTCACCAAAATATATTAAATTAGTAAGAGTGGATCTATGTTTCAGAAAACCATGTTGCCTGGATGAAATTAAATGAATGGCCCGGTTAGTAAACTTAGCATGAAGTAGTTTCTCAAAATTTTTTGAAATAACACTTAGTATTGCAATTGGTCTATAGTTAGCGACATGTACCCTATCACCAGATTTATAAACAGGAATTATTTTCGCAATTTGGAATCTATCAGGAAATATCATTTGCTTTATTGATTGATTGAAAATTAATGAAATCGGCAGGCTCATAAACTCAGATGTAGCACTGAAAAACGATGGTGGAATTTGATCAGGTTCGCAGCCTTTGTTTAAACACATACTTTCAATTTCGGACCTAACATGGTAATAAGTAATGTCAATATCGTCGGTACCGAATGAATTCCCTAAGCTTTTTGAGGTTGCCAAATTAATGGGATGAATGTCAGAGTAGACTGATTGAAAATATTTACTAAACATATTACAAATCTCAGATGGAGTATTAACTGTATCAAAATCATTACGCTTGGATTGGGGCAAGGCTCCAAATGTTTTTATTGATTTGGTATAAGACCAAAATTTTTTTGGATTAATTAGAATGCAAACCTCAATTGTTTTTAAATAATCAGAATAACAAGATTTAATTAATTGTTTAATTAGCTTTCTAAGAATTTTAAACATATTCGCATATTCTAAATCATCGAAGAACTTAATTTTCTTTTTTCTAATTAAAGTTTTAAACTTTATCAAATTAATTAACTTGCTAGAATACCAACACGGAAAATTTGGATTCGTACATTTAGCAATAGGAATATTATTATCAATAATTTTACTAATATTGTCATAAAAAGGTTTTACGGAATCATTAACATTAAATCCATTAAATAATCGCATCCAATCAATAGTTTCATTGTCACGATTAATTTTGACATAATTACCATTCCTAAATAAGCGGAAGTTATTATTGCTATGTTTGAAAGAATGATTTCAAGCGGCGGGTGGTGGCCATCCACCTTAGTTAATACATTATGGGCTGGAAAAACTTTTATTGAATTTGAATCAATGTTAGAAATTACAAGATCTAAAATATGATTATTTACATTGGTCAAACCATTGAACTGGCTGGTACCAGTAAAATTTAACATGCATATTAAATGATAAGCTGCACCATTATCTGTAAAACTAGGCTGGAGTGTACCATCATTCAAAGAGGGCAACCAAGTCATTCCGGAAAGATTATAATCACCCAACAGTAAAAACGAACAATTCGGATGACTGTTTATAACATGACGCACATTATCAAAATATTGTTTATATTGATCTACTTTATCGTTCGATATGTTCGGGACATTAAGATAATTGGATTTATTCGAATTCGGTAGGTTAACTCCAATCCAGATCTCTTCACTAAATACTTCTCAGTCCAAAATATGAAAGGAGTTAATACTTCTATGAACCGCAATCCAGCAACCGCCACCATCATCTTCATTGAGAAATAACTCAAGGTCACGGTCTCACCTGTCCCGCCATTTAAATAATGATACATATAGTCATGTTTGGTATGCATATGGCTAGTTTTTGTTTAGTCTTTATAACATCTCGCAAGTGGATCAACAATTTGTTGTTAACATCATTTAGAATCTTATCCCATTCGGTTTTCTTGGCATCCTGCTACAAGTTTTTTATTTTGTTAGATAACGAATATCTTCCACTTTATCCTTAACCTGTGCAAGTTTAAATCGAAACCCTGCCCTGCGCCCGAATTCCGGTTCAATGATAAATGAAAATGAGAAATGACTTGATTTTTTATTTCGCCTACTCTAAATAAAAATGCAACCGACTAGTTGAAATAAAAAATCAAGTCATTTCTCATTATCATTTGTCATCGAACCGGAATTCGGGCCATGGCCGAGATAAATAATTATATTGAAGATTTTTGTATAATTTCATAGAAATTATTCTTCTTATGTAGGTATATGTAATACAAATATTTCCGATATTATCAAATTAAGCCAAAAACATTAATTTGAACATAAAACAATTCTCGATAGTTCAATGGGTTTATCTTATGATGCCGGTCACGTTTTGTTTCATAACGGTAGATCATATTCCGTTTGTGTGTAAGCCCTATAACCTACAACTTCAAGGCCATAGTTCAATTTCGGTTTATTGAAAATCTTGAACACAATTATTTGACTCGGCCAGCGTGGGGTTTCCAGTTAAACTCGCAGAGGTTAAGGATAAAGTGGAAGGTATGCATGATCTTGATCTCATGATAATTTTGAAGACCGAAGTTCTGATCACCTAATGAGGTTTCAGTTTAATCATATTTGGATGTTGAGTTATGGGTTGGGTTAATAATAATTGGAGTTGAGTTGGGATTTAGTTCGAGGACGAGCGAGTGATTTAGTCGGGAATTTATTTGGGGTTGTGTTTTGTTGGAGTAGTATAAATTTTCCTTGGGAAATCTCGGAAAATTTACAAAAGTTTCCAGCCGAATTTAATAAACGAATGGATAAAATCAGCCTCTAAAGTGTTATTTCTGGAAATGGATTAATTTGATGTGGGTTGTCAATAGCTATCGTAGGAAAAAAAATCAGCACCAGTTTTCAGTGAGAAATCTCCAAAAATCATTAGAAAATTTGTACAAAATGAGCCTCTAGAGTGTTATGTCTGGAGATGTTGTAACGAGGTCAACCGGAAGCTGACCCCGCCAACAGAATTACCCCGAAGTCACCACCTGCAGCATTTGCTCTGGCTACCGTGCAGTCTGTCGTGGGGTTATGGTGGTGTCCATTCAGGGTCGAGTTAGCTGCCTATACGGATTTTGAGATCAATACGCACACATCACACACATGGAAACTCCTCGAATTGAACTTAATTAATTACGACATTATCTTTGTAGTACAACCAAATTAACACATTTTTTTTATTTTTTTAATTAAGGCAAACATAAAAAAAGTAATTACAAAAATATCAGAACAGACTTGAATTTCCTCGAAAACATTTCTTGGTTTGATCCCGGGCGCATGCAAATCTGTCCTCGCTGGTTCCGCAGAGCTCTCCGTACCCAGCAGAATCTGAAATAAACAACAAAAAAATTATTGCTGGAATTCTTCCAACAGGAAAATCCAAGTATACCACGAACAAATACAATTTTCAATAAACTAAATTTAATAATTATCAATAACAGAAAAAAAACAAAAACAAATGTTTTGGTTATACCACCCAATCGAATTTTCTCAACCGGAACAGATGCTCAAGTTCCCGCTATATTCAATATCGTTATTGACGTCACAATATCTCGGATAATAAAAATACTGATTTCCCGCCTCTAGACTGACGTATTGATACTGACGTATTGATGTTACCGTAAGAAGCGGCTGGTAATACTTTGTTATCCGTCTTGTCGATAATTTTGACGATGAAACTTCGACGGTAGAACTAGTACTCCACACGACGAAATATAATGCTCGCTCTATAGATGTTATGGGTTTTTTTTGTTATCTCCACTAGATCTAGATTGTAGTTTCAAAACTGAGGGCTTGAGTTTTCTGATTTCAACAATTTATTTGTTTTTTTATAGTCGACCCCCTCACTATACGTATATTTTATTACAACCAAAACAGTATGGTTTATTATCTTTGTCTTTACGAGGTATTATTTTGTTTTCCAATTTATTTGGATCTTATTTTTAATTTTATTGGAATTTTCTTAGCACTATCTTCACCTTTTGACTATTGGTTTACCAATCCCAAAAAAAACTCGCTGTCATCGCAACAAAAAAAAAAAAAATATAAAAATTCCCTCCCCGACAACAACGCCACTCAGTAAAAAACCATCAAACGTTCATTCCGTGAACTCGCACACGTCGTCACTCGTTCAAAACACACACATCATTCACACTGTTATGCACTCGCGCTCGATCAGTAATTATCCTTCAATTATGGATAAAATTTGTAACGACTTCGTCGTTACAATGTATTTTATTGATCTGACTTGTCAATAATTATTGTAGGAAAAAAGGCAGTTCAAGTTTCCCTTGGGAAATCTCGGAAAATTCTATTTTCTAAAAACCATTATAAAATTTAAACTGAATTTTTTTCTTGCAATAGCTATTGACAAATCGCTCAATGTAATTCATATCTAGACATAATATTCAAGAGGCTGATTTTATACATTCATTTCTTACTTTCGGCTGGAAACTTTTTTAAATTTTCCGAAATTTCCTACGGGAGACTTGAACTGAATTTTTTCCTGAGCTAGAAATTAACAAGGCACATTAATAAAATTCGTCGCCAGACATAACACTCTAGAGGCTGATTTCATATAAATTTTCTAATGATTTTTTAAAAATCGAATTTTCAAAAATTTGCCCCCGGAAACTTGTACTAAATTTTTTCCGTGCGATAGCTATATTGATAAGTTAAATCAATGTAATCCATTTTCAGATCTAACACTATAGAGGCTCATTTTATACAAATTTTCTAATGATTTATGGAAAATCAAATTTTCCGAGATTTCTCACGGGAAACTTGAACTGATTTTTTTTCCTGCGAGAGCTATTGACAAGTCTAATAAAAACGATTCAACTTCACATATACACTCTAGAGGTTGATTTTATTCCAATTTTGTGAATTCTTCTGATTTTCCGATATTTTCCGCGATTAGGTTAAACAACGTTTTCCACGTAAGACTATTTACAAAATGTTTTATTACAATCCATGTATCCTATTTATTTTCGGCTGCTAACCACAAATTTTTTTAGTTTTTGGCTGGAATGTTAATAACGAAATCTGCATTATGAACTTTTTTAGTTTCGGCCGGAAACTTTCGGCTAACTTAAACATGATCAACATGAGACGTATGTCGTAAAATTATACTTTCTCGATTGCAGTTTTCACCCATAATTTTGAAAACATTCGAAAACCTTTTTAAGTAAGTCATAATACTCATTTAAACTGGCTCTGAACTAATTTAATATATTTAATTTTAAATTTTATAAAATTTTATAAGAAGAAAATTTTAAATTTAAGACATTCAAAATTTTCCGAAATTAAAGCTTAATTTGAATGATTAAATGTTGGGACTCAATAAGATTCTATAGGTTCAATATACATATGTAATAATCACTTGGCGAAATCCATTTATGGTACTGTTTGAGCCAGACAGTCTGCTTCGATTTTGCATTTATTGACAGAAGAGATTCAGCCTTTTTCCACCGCAATGTCGCATTTCCCTCAAACAAAATAAATTCAACAGATTAATCTTGTAATTATTTTTGTTGATTACCCTTAAATCCGTTATTATCGAAGTGGAAAATTTTAGTGCTATCTGTCATACCCCATTCTTGTTGATTGTTGAACGGACTACATAATTATATATGAAAATTAATCGTGATGACCTACATTTTCCAATATTAGAATTACAACCCAAAATATATTGTTCATCTCGTATGGATAATATAATCGCACTTGTTGATTTAATAATGGTTTTTTGTTCGAGCCGTTTATTTGTATATTTAATTAATACAATTTTTTGTTCAAGAATATCAAACCAGACGAAATATGTGTGTGCTGAATTTTAATTTTTTTTTTTTTCAATTTTATTTTAGGTCGGCCATACCTTCATGTGTATGATTTTTTGTGTGTGCTGTCCAAATCGGAAAATATGTACATACAATTGGGTATATTTTCAATGCGTTACGGTTTAGGCGGTTAAATTAACACTTGCAAATTTCCATATTTATACATATTGCTTAATATTCGAGAGTATATACAAGAATTGCGATGAAACGATGTTATAGATTGTTAATTTTACAGAAAAGCCATTAAAAAACAGGTACGAGGTGACACGAATAAATTAACACGGTTATAATTAATTCAAAATACAACGTACTATAACATACACATGGTGGTATATTTTTTTACAACAACAAAAAAGATTGGTTCAAAATTTATTTATTGTCACATCTCCAGCATAATTAAATATATGTAGAAGCAGAATTCCACTTAAAATATTTAATAATTTCTTTATTTACGTGTACATATAGCAACAAACATAGACATTATATATGAGAGCAAAATTAAGGGCAAGTACCATAGAATTCTGAATATTGTCACTGTATAATTATTATTATCATCACTAAATCACGTATCATCTCCATTAAACATTTTTTTTTTTTGTTTTAACGTTACTTCTTCTGATGTTTTGGTTCATATGCCAATTTTTTATTAGAAAATTATAATTTTCAATCTAATTATCTCGTATTGTGTACACTTATTGAAAAACATGTTTGTTACTGACTATCATTATAATTATGTCATAATTCGAATTTTTGTGTAAACTTCTCTTATCGAATTCTTATCGGTAATTATTCTTTAACGAGCTAAGTAGAAAGGCACAGGGATATATTTTTACAGTAGTATAATATATCGAAGGAAAATAATAAAAAATTGGATTTATCTGTTACGAACATAAATATATTGCAGCCGTTATTTTCGTTAGTTGATTTGTCTTGATGTAATATAGTGTTGCGAAACGGTGGATTGAAATTGTAAACACACACAGAATTTTATGAATATAATTAATTAACAATTTATTAATGAAATAATTAATTTTATACAATTAAGTAATATATTAAGAAATAATGAGGAATTCATTTAATGTAGGAAATTAAAGTTTATTTAGGTTATAATTATTACGAGTATTCATATACGGGAATTTTATTAGAATTAGGAATAATATTATGATTTACAAAATTACCATTCACCGGTGTTATCACGTCCGAGAGCTAAACCAGAAAGAAACTTTATTTTATTTTTATATCATTATTACTGATTAGAATACTCAACAACACCAACACATACATATGTACATATCCTAGCCATAATGAATCCAACTTTGATTTTCTATTTTCATTTTTTAGATAAACTTGATCCCCAATCTCGAACATTTTACTAACACAATTCTTATCGTAGGATTGTTTAGATTTTTGTTTACATAATACAAGTTATCGTGAGCTATTTTGTGTGATTGCTGAAGTTTATGTTTTAGGTCATAGAAATAGTCATAATCACCCCTATTATGATTGACGAGTCGATCGACAATCGACACGACTCTGTATTGCGTTTTCGTTTTTTCATTTGATAAAAGCAATACGAAAAAGGAAAAGCCATCACAGACTCGTGTCGATTGTCGATCGACTCGATAATCATAATAGGGGTGAATAATTGTAGAGAAGTTCGACATTTTTCGAAATTGAATCTATAGATCGTGATATTTGTTCAATTTAGTACCGCAATTGTCGCTAGTGTGAATTATCTTTTCCATAACAAATGAGGTAATTTACACTAGCGCACCTAGCGTAAATGATGGCGAAGTTGATGCTTAGTACAAGTGCTAAACATGATCTATAAGATATTTGGTTTATACCTAAAAACTAATTCAAATTGCATAAGTTCATTAAGGGAATTGCGAAGGAAAATTTGGTTGAATCAACGATACCTAAAAATATCTTTTCAAAAGCTTTCGACGATGTGTTCGCAATTTGCATAGGGACATTTTTGTTTTCGAAGCGTTTATTTTTCTGACAAAATTGACAATTTCTTATATGTATAATTTTAAATTTTTGCGAACATTTTAGGAAAATAATAAAAATGTCTTAACCTTTTGAAAGTCCTATAAACGCCTTGATAGGCACCAAGGGGTCCATCGTGATATTCTTTAATAATTGTATTTATCTCATCTTGATTCGTTAACGAAATAATTTCCGTTTGTTGTTGATTAGTATGAAATTTGCTTTCATTCTCAAAAGTTGATAAAAGGTTTTCCGAATTAATTGGTATAGAATTTGAGACAATAGGAATTGTATCTATGTTCGGAGTTGACAGAACTTCGTTTTGTAAAAGTGGAGCTGATAATTTAGATTTTGAACGAGTTACCACATTACATTCAATAATATCAAGAGCAATTCGACTTAATGCATCTGCGTTGTTATTTAATTTTTCTGCTTTATGAACGACTTTGTAATCATACTCGTCCAATCTTATTCTTTAGCTGACCAGCCTTGAAGAAGTGTTTTTAATATTCCAAAGCCAAATCAGTGGTTTTTTGATCACTTATTATTTTAAAGCTCCTACCATAGACGTATGGACGTAAATGATCTGTCGCCCAGATTATCGCATTATCTCTGCACTGTTCAAAATACGGCTAGCATACGCGATCGGTAAGTCAGCACCATTTGTTTCCTGTAACAAAACTGAGCTTATAGCAACGTCGCTTGCGTCGCACGTTCAAATTAATTCTTTAGAAAAATAGGGAAATTGGAAAATTGGGGGATTCATTAAAAAATCTTTCATTTTCGTAAATGCTTCGTCACAGAATTCCATACGAAAACAGAATCTTTTTTTATAGATCCGTTAGAGGCTTACTAATTTTTGAGAAATTTGGGCAACATTTACGGTATTGAATAAATAATGCGAATAATGCCTTATTGCGTTAACTTTAGTAGGATCTGGCTTGATACCTGATTTAGTTATTAAATGCTTTAAATAATAAATTTCTCGAGAAAGAAATTAACATTTTCCGTCAAGATATACTAGACATTTTAATCCGTTGAGTCCACATAGTGCATTGTTCATGAGACTCTGGAATGTACTCGGGGCATTACGAAGTCCTATACTCATTCGAGTAAACTGGTAATGTTCGGCTTCTGTGCTAAATGCTGTCTTTTCGCGGTCTCTTGGATCTATAGTCACTTGATGGTACCCATGAGCCAGGTCGATAGTGGAAAAATAGTGAGATCGACCTAATTTATCCAAAATGTCAGTAATGTTAGGTAACGGACAAATATCAGGAATATTGACGTCATTCAATTTCCTGTAATCTATGATGATGCGCCACTTTCTTTAATCCGATTTTGATTGTTTTGGTACGCAGATCAGTGGAAAGTTCTATGGAGATTTAGAATCTTCCACTATACCATCGGGTTTCATGCCGGAAACTTGTTTGTTTACCCAGGTTTAACTGCTTCCGGTAATCGATATGGTTTGCAAAAAAATAGGACTAGAATGTTGTAAAACGTTGATTTGATGAGTACTTGCATCTGTGACAGCTAACTTATCTCTATCAAGAAGTAATACGCCATTAAATAATCGACATATTGATAAAACCGAGTCTTGCTCTTCAATATTTAAATGGCTAAGATCAATTTTTTTTTTTCTAACAATGATAGACGATTTTGAATATTAGAATTTGTAGAATTCAAATGAAAGATATGAAATTTATCTAGAGGTTCAGTTTAAATATCTAGATTTGAATTTAAATTAACATCGTATTCATTGAAATTTACTAAACTGATTAGTGCATAATCGTTTTCAATTTTTAAAAATTGAATTTGCAATATATACTCCAGGCAACAATTCTTTTGAATAACAAATGTGTCCAGAATGGTTAGACAATGAGCATTTTATCTTAACACACGCCTATGCGCGAGCTTGAATAATTATTTTTTTAGGGAGTTTTGATAGCCTGTACGTCACTAATGCATTATTTATAAGTAATTGAATGCTTTTTAATGCGAAATCTAATTTACAATTATACAAATTTAGAAAGTCTGTTCCCAATATAAGCCGGAATATTCTATAGGGAAATTATTCGGGACAACTTGTACGTTTTGCTTACATGAAATAAAATCTGGAAAATATAATTCTAAATTAGTTAGTCCAATGGTCTCAAAAGGCTGATTTGAAATTCCAGTATTTATGCATTTGGAGTCGGGATAGAATAAAGATTCTGAATCTAAATTTTTTATTTTAATTAAACTTAGATCTGCACCAGAATCTACTAAAAAATATAACATTTTGTTTGTGTCATGTGGTAAGGCTAGATTTAAAAACATCATAGGATTAGAATTGGTATTATAATTTTGTATTGTAGAAATGTTATATTGTTTCGATGAATTGGTTAATTTGTTTGCAAATTGAAATTGAGAATCTTTAAATATTAGTTCAGAAAAAATTGGATTTATTGGCACAATATTATCAGTGATATTGAAATTATTTAGTTTTTTATTTGACGTATAATTTGCTGAATTAATATTATTTAAGTACTCTATTGATAGTTTCGGATCCTTTGAGGAGCACCCACCTGTCCGGTTCCCTGCGTGTTTCCCGTATTAGATGATGTACTTGGAACTGTACTGTGTTTCTTTTCGTTCACTTGCCTTTTCATGCAATTTTGAATGTGATGGCCTTTGTTATGACAATATGCACACGAAGAGTTATGGATAATTTTTGAATAATAATTTTGAGGATCACTATCAGTTGAATTTAAAATGGTTTGTTTTATTTAGAACTGTTTGAATATTGAAGTATACAACAAGTTAATGCTTCATGACCTATTCTGTTATAGAGCTGATACCTCAAACTACTCGCAGAACCCGAAGAAAATGGCTTAGCATGTTGAGAAAATGAATTTGAAATAGAACTGTAATTGGAAGTGGAATATATTTGTATTGCTTCTTCCTCCAATGCTTTGGTAATCGCTTCTTTTATAGCTGTAAATCTAGAAGCTTTAATTACCAATTTTATGAGATCATGCAATCCTTGCTGAAAGGATCTTAAAGCCATTTTGTTATTTAACTTTTTAATAACTTTTACCGATTCTATATCTGGTACAGATAGACAACCTTCGTTTAACCCTCTAATGCATGAATTTTTAATCATTTTCTATCAACATTTTGACTTCAACTCATAGTTGTTGAACAAATGTGCATATTACAACAACAAAAATCAAACCGTTATGACGAGAGTACTTTAAAAGACGATAACTCAGGTAAAAACTAAAGAACAAAATATTCATGATAACGTAAAGTTACACAATTCAAGATAACTTAAAGTCCGCCTTTAGGCGGAATTATGCATTAGTGGGTTAAAGAATATAGTAATGTTTCAACACGATTTGAAAAAGTTGTACGACTTCAGATCGCTGTTGTCTTATTGAATTTAATTCTACTTGAATTGATTCGAGTGATCATTTAGATGAAAATTGTTCTTAAGCTTTTTTTTTTAGAGCATTCCAATTCTGAAACTTCATATTTTACGATTTCGTAAGCTTTGCCTACAAGCTTAACTTTTACCAATTTCAAAAATTTGGTGATTTGATTTCCTATTTTTTCGCCGATTTAAAAATCCACACTTTTCACAATATAGAAAATTGTACAAAAAAAAAATGTTTTAAGCTTAACCGCTGCCACCGGCATTATTCAATAATTATTTCAAGAGCAAGAAGTAAAAAAAATTAAATTGGTGGGCTACCAAAATTCAATTTTGGCTCAAAATCACACACAAAGTTCTAGTCGCAAGGCTTTCGGTTAGTTTGCTATTATGCAACGGTTAGAATTTGCGGTATATTTCACAAAATAGAATTTCTAGTTTTTCCACCAATTGTTATTAGGCGACATCTAAAAAATTGAAAATTGAATTTTTTTTATAAAACAAAAAATCGGAGGATCTTACATATTCTAAAACACGAAATTCATTTTCAGACAGATAAATAAATAATATAACAGCTATATCTCTTTTTGTTAAACAACTTCAACGTTAATCGATTAATAACAATTAACACAGACACGTATATACAATGCTGTAGTATTCCGGTATACGTACCATATCTTTTTCATAATACCCTTAACCTCATAGAAATTTCCGCAATGGGTGGAGGTTAGAATAAGTTACATCGGTGCTTATTCTAGCTAATTTTAAAGAGTCAGAAATTTAAGATTTAAGGGAATGTTTTACAAGAAAAACCAGCCTATAGAAACCATTGTTTCATATACAAAACACACATATCTGCATAAATATAGAAACAATTCGAAAACCCAAAAAACACCAAAAACAAATCATAAGAGATACTTGTATAATCGCGATAGACCCCTTTGTGACCAGGCGAAAGACAGAAAAATGCAACATCTTGAAAACTGCTTTGTTTGGTATGCTGACTCGATAATGGTACGGGGCGGTATTTCTTTACCTCGTGGTCATCACAATACGCTAGAAGAAAATCTGTGGTCCCAAGGCATACCAGCTTAAGTCAAATTTAGTGAAGGTATAGAGGAGAGAAAAAAAACGTTGGATATTGAAATAATTTGTGTCTTAAGTCGACTTAAGCGATTTTGCCTTGTGACAACCGAAATGTGTTCCTTCTCTCTATTATATCCGTTATGATTTTTCTCAATGCAGGGCAACGCAAGACTAACGCCGATATAGAGCTGAGCAAGAATAATTTATACGAATGTTGATATTCAAACATTTCAGTTACTAGCAGCATGCAGGATGGGTGCAATTGTCAAAATATCGCTAACCAGTAATTAGTTTAAGATACAATCTGATCAAATTTGACGCGGACTGGTAAAAAAACAACATTTTTATGTATTTTAATACAAATCTTTATTATTGCCTTCTAATAGGCTCCTTTTGAGCCAATCCAAGTATGTCAACGGATAATCCATTTTTCCATTCACATTTTATAGGCTTTTAGTTCCTTCAGCAAATTTCTTTTTATGGCTTCAATCGACTCATGGCGCGTTCCCCGGACCGGATATTTAAGTTTCGGAAACAGGAAATAATCACAGCGAGCTAAATTAGACCAGTACGGTGGCTGAGCGATGAATTTTGTTTGGACAAAAATTCAGTCACAATCAGGCTGGATTGTGACGGTGCATTATCGTGGTGAAAAATCCATCAATTGTTTACGATGAAATGCTTCACGTAGAAAATGATAGGCATTATAGTAAAAATCGCCAGATAAACTTTTCGCATCGTAAACAAATGGCTGCCAAACTCACACTAATGGGCGTATTCGGCTCAAATGTCACACAAATGTTAAAGAAGGTTGTACCGACCTAG
This sequence comes from Tipula helvola, assembly GCA_963556165.1. Lineage (NCBI taxonomy): Eukaryota > Metazoa > Arthropoda > Insecta > Diptera > Tipulidae > Tipula > Tipula helvola. Next base: position 170,036,048 of record OY744483.1, on the reverse strand, counting down.
AAAAAAAGAATTTACCGATTCGGTTTACGCACGGGGTTTAAATGGACCAGTCAGGGTCAAATTGGATCAGATGCTAGTTTTTTGGAAACATCAGCTTTCATCCTTGTTCCATTTTTTCCCGGTGCGGTTCCTTCTTGTGCGTTTTTGTGGGCATTTTTCGTGCAAACAATATTCCAATAGAGCATTTTTCTGTGTCTTGTTAATGGCTATTACAGGAAAAATTTCGGTTTAAGTTTCCCGTAGGAAATCTGGGAATATTCGATGTTTCAAAAATTACTGCAAAATTTGTATAAAATTAGCCTCTAGGTATTGCAGGAGAAAAAATTCTGTACAAGTTTCCCGTGGGATATCTGGAAAATTCCAAAAATCAGTAAAAAAAAAACCGATGAGCTTGTATTCGAGGCGCAACCTATTAACGTAGACTGGTGTGAAGTTTTTGGACACTTTTTTTAAGGCAAAATCTTATGCAAGTGTACTGTGAAGTTTTTGGAGAAATATTTCGTATTTAACAAAAATAAAATTATTCAACAAATCAAAGCAAATCTTGCAAATAAATTTACAAAATTAACAAATCGGCGAATTTCGCTTCGAATAAGGACGTTGTTCTATATTATGCTGAATAGCATGAATCTCACAGATTGGCTTATATAGTAAGGGAAAGGAAGGGGTTGGTTGTGAAATGAAAAGTGAATCCTTTTGTATCATTCTTTTTTGTTTCATGCAGATTGTGATTTAGTAATCTAACTCAAATAATTTAATACATACGTATGGTACGCAAACGGCAAAGTAGTCAGGAGCTACGAGACGTGTTCGAAGATGTCTCAACACCAAATAAATTAGAGGATGAAAATGCAATAGCCATCAGGTATTTTGATTTTACTTACAGAAGCAGAGCAGATAGGCGTCATTCTAAATAATTCAATAGATGATGAATATGTCAAAGAATCCTATAAAGGTACTTGGTATTATTCATAAAATAAAACTTCAAACGTAAGTGAATTCAAATCTCACAGAAAAAAATCTACTACATTTACTATCGGAAAGTGAATTCAAATCTCTGGCATAAAATCTCAATTATTACCTAAAGTTCCAGACTAAGTTATTTCCTAGATAGGGGGTAGTTTTTGGGCTCGATAAACGAAGTAATAGGTCAGCTACTTCGTGTACTACCGGAAAGTGAATTCAAATCTCTAGCAAGGAGTGCCAATTCTCCAATTCTCCGATTCTCCAATTCGGATTTCAAACGTTCTTGTAGGACATTTTAGAATATTTTTCTGCAAGCCAGCTACAATGTTTTTTGATTAAAACGAGAAGCATGAAGTTTAATGCTGTTTTGTTGTGCTCGGCACATGGATTTGAATCATTGTAAAAAATATTGTTACAACTCAAAGCGACATAACCCTTATAAAAAATGTCTTTCAGATTGTTTTATTTCTGGATGATTTTCAAAGATACGAGCAAACAAATGAATCTGAGCTTGACAAAACTTAAAAAAAGGCTCAGTTGGCGCTTTTAGTTTACACAAATCATTTTCTAAACGTAATTTTTGTTGTGAATTAAATATTCTGTTGGAATTTCAAGTGTTTGATCAGTTTTCATCCATGATTTATTACATTTAAGGCACGATCATTTTTTTGATATCTTAAATGCAACATAGCCTACAATATACCTCATTGAAGCCTCTTGTAAGGTCACGTCTAAATAAAAAATTTATTCGATATATCAGTAGTATCCGGTTCATTTAGTTCAATATGAAATGTCAACTCTTTCGCTTCGCAATTTTCGGTAGTTTCAATAAGAGCGGAACAAAGCTGTACCAAACATTCATCCGAATCCTCTTCACAATTAGAGAAATTCGAAAAGGACAAATAATTTTAATCTTCGTAATTTTTACCATGTTATGATTAAAGTCACAAAAAGATGGATTACAATTATGACCATTAGCTCCTCTGATTTGGGAAAATAAATTTCTAAGATATCTTGGTTAAATCGAGCTGTTGAAATATATTCTACACCAATTTTTTCGTTTATTATTTCATGTGAAAGGTTAGAAACAGCATTTATGGTTTGTTTCAAGCCGTTAAAACAATAAACTGTTGTTTTATTGATAACACCAATTTGAGGAATATAGTTTAACATGTAGGCTAAAAATTTTGAAACTTCGTTACCTGCAATAAATACATTTTTAAATTAATTTTTACTGTATTTAGTCTTGGAATTGAGACAATCGAAGAATTTATCGAACTTTTCAAAAAATTTGAAGGTCGAAATAGCAGTTTCCATGTTCTTCTTCTTCTTCCGCTGGCGCTACATCCCATGAAGGGATTTGGCCGCCTCAACGATGCTCCTCCAAATAATTCGATCCGCCACAAGAGAACGCCAGACACGGTGACCGAGTGTGTATAGGTCCCTTTCAACGTCATCCATCCATCGGGTAGGTGGTCTCCCACGAGGTCCTACTTTCGTTGGTGCCGACTCCAACGCCTGTTTGGTGGTCCGATTTTGTGAACGAAGTACGTGCCCAAGCCATCTTAGCCTTGACGATTTTATGAATCCAATGATGTCAACTTTATCGAGATCATTTCTGATCTCGTGATTCATTCGCATTCTGTACGTGGCTCCTTCCTTAATGGGACCGAGAATTCTTCTTATGATCTTACGCTCAGTTACAGCGATTTTCTGGATGTTTTGCGCTGTCAGCGTCCAAGATTCGCAACAAAAGGTGATAACTGGTCTTATCAGCGCCTTGTAGATGTCCAATTTTATTTTGCGCGATATACGAGGAGACTTGAAAATTTTTATATTGGCGTAAAATGTTCGGTAGCCTGCTGCGAGGTAGCCTGATGGAGTTATGCTCAGTGATCAGTGATCCTAGATATTTGAACTCATTCACCTTTTCATATTGAGTGTCTCCTGAAATAAAGTCCCCACGAGTCTGCCTTCACGCGGTCACCATGTATTTGGTCTTCGCTTCATTGATCTGAAGGCCTATTTGTTGGGGTTGTTATTCCAACGGGAGGAGGACTTCTTTTAGAGATATGATGTTGCGACCCAGAATGCAAATATCGTCAGCGTATGCTAATAGCTGGGTTGATTTATAATATAGGCAGCTACGCTGCGCTATATTGAGCTGACGAATGACATACTCCAATGATAGGTTGACAAGAGTTTGAGCTATTGGGTCTCCTTGCCGCACTCCAGATGTTATCTCAAAGGCATCCGAAATGTTGCCTTCTATTAGCACCTTACATAGTGAGCCATCCATTAAAAGCTGACATATTGAAACCAATTTTGACGGTATGCCCAGGTAGGACAATACGTTCCATAACGTATTCCTCTTAATGCTGTCGTACGCCTGTTGAAAATCTATGAATAGACTGTGTACAGGGATGTCCTTTTCATAGCATTTCTCCAGCAAAATCCTCAGCGTAAAAGTTTGATCGGTCGTTGATCTATTTGGACGAAACCCACATTGATAATCACCCAAGATCCTCTCGCTATAAGTTGCTAACTTTACTGCGACTACGTTGGCCAAAACCTTGTAGCCTGTGTTCAGCAAAGCTATACCGCGATAGTTGTTGCAGTTCAATCGATCTCCCTTTTTACGAAGTGGACATATAAGAGCCGTCTTCCACTCTACTGGGATTTCTTCTCTAGACCAAATTGTTGATATTAGCTCAAACATGCGGCAGTACAGATAATCACCGCCATATTTGAGCATTTCATTGCAGATACCATCCTCACCAGGTGTCTTGTAATTTTTCATCTGCGATGTCACGTTCCGCACTTCATCATATGATGGAGGAGGTGGTGGTGTCATCTCCACGTTAATACCGCGTTGAAGCAAGAGAGGTTGTTGCTCGGAAGGTGGTGTCTGTTTATTTAAAAGCGAGGAGAAGTAATTTCGCCACACTTCGAGGACGGTTTTGGTGTCCATTTCCAACTCACCGGATTTGTTGCGAATAGCGCTGCTACGTGGATGAAAGTCCGTAGCTAATTCTCTTATGCAACTATATCTATCTCTCAGGCTAGAATTTTGGATGTTGCGTGCCTGTTGTTCATGTCATTCCCATTTTTTTCGTCTACATAGCCGATTAGCGATTCCCCTCGCAGTCATGTAGGCGTAATGGGATTGCCTTGTTCTTTGCGATAGATCTTGTTGTCGTGCGCGATCTTTTTCCCGAATAGTACCAATACAATCATCATCAAACCAGAGATTTTTAGACCTTAATGGATTTTGGCCTATGGTGGACTTTGAGGCATCGATTACCGCCGTTTTGATAATGTCCACTGTTCTTGAACGGAGTCAGGAAATGGTTTATTTTCCATGTTGTCAGTTGAATTTTTTTTAATTGGATAGCAGTTTTATTCCAGAAAAACACATCTACTAAAGACTTGTGTAGCATACTACACTCGAATCTTTTCAAATTGAAGTATGTATGTAAGTTTCGGGCAACATTTGGTGATTGAGCTTTTTTCTAAATTATATAGCTGTTCTATTATTTTCCAGCTGGCTACTCCATCTGGATATTTTAAATCCGATTTAAGGAGGGCATTTCGAACCGATTTTATGAGATGAGGAGCATAATATATACAAAACAGTTTATTATTATTATACTGAAAAAGTGGGATTTCAGTGGTTACACCAAATGACTTAAAAGCTTTCCAGTTACAACTTATAATCATTTTTATAAAACAAAAACTGGCTATGCAGCTGCTATTTGTACCGAGAAAATAATAAATTCAATTAAAATTTCGGCAACATCCAATTAATATTCATAAATATATTTTAAAAGATTATTGTATTCTCTATAATATTGATTCTATTCCTTTTACTATTATGTGGCGATTTATTCAATATACAGCGTGTCTTGTACTTGAATGCTAATCCTTTACGGGGTAATTCATTGATCAATTTTGAGCAAAAAATGTTTCTGCGAGGGGGCCTATCTCCAGTATCCACTGAGATACAGATCTTTAAAGAAAATTTGCTCGAGCCTGTACCAACACTCACATTTAGGTTAATAGCTTATATTTTACTCGACGTATATTAGCTGTCAAGAGCATACATTTTTGGAATTGTGGTTATCTTTTAATCGGTGTATCAGGCCGCCGCGTAGGCCTTTTCACTTCATAGATATTGATAATCAAACGTGGAAATATTTGCGAGTTTGAAAAGTTTTCTGTGTTTGATCAAATTTTTTCTGATAAAATCACTTTTAAAATTTTTATTGATGCTCCATATTAATAACTATACCAAAATTAAGAAAAAAACATTTGGCTTCAGTCTTATAGTTTCAAAGATAACCTGGAGAAGGCCGACTAATGTAGAAATATTACATACGACCAATAATGTTGTTTCATTATTTTTGTAGATTTTATGATTATAATTCATGTATCGAATGTTCTCCTCTGTGTTGAATGCATTTTAGAGCCATTTTATGTACTTCACGTGCTACGTTAACTCCTAAAAAAATTCTTTCCAACGTTTAAACCTGTAAATCTGAAGCAGCCTTTTCTTTTTAATTTGGATTATAAATAAAATAAGTTTTCCCTATAATCGATTTGATCGTTTTTTCACAATTTTTAAAATTAAAATTAAACCTAGTGAACAATGCTGATTTATTCAAGCAAGGAGTAAGCAGATATAGTTTATGGGTACGGTTTATGCAGAGGAAATTCGGGAAATGCTCGTTTATAGTACCGTCAGTTTCCTAATCGTTTACTTGATGATCGAACATTTTCGTCTGCATTTAGACCCTTTGAGAAACAGAAACTTTTGTAACCAGCGAGCAGACGCAAATCCAGTGTAAGTCGCATTAGCTGATAACGACGAATTAATTTTACGGGCTGATAGGAATTTGCTGTTAGGATATTTTGGTCGCCAAATAAAAGATTTCCTAAATTCTCACTATAGAAACCGCCAGATTTCCTGATCTAACGGTGATAGACTTTTTTATTTGGGGTCGATTGAAAGTGCTGGTTTATTCGACTGAACTTCAAACCGTAGAAGATTTAAATTACAGAATTAATCAAGCAGCAGCCGAAATACGTGCACATTTACGGAATTTTAATGTGACACGTGAAGTGTAGAAAAGAGCCTTCAAATGCATCCAAAACAGAGGAGGACATTTTGAACACCTATTATAATAATAAAATCTATAATAATCATTAAACAATGTTTTTTTTATGCAACACTTTCACTCGGTAAAGAATAAATCTGAAATCATAAGGCTTAAGCCAAGTGTGTATTCTTTGTTTTGGTAGGTATTGATATGGAGCATTAACAAAAATTATAAAAGTGACATGATGATAATGCATTTTCTCAGAAAAAATTTTGATCAAACACAGAAAATTTTTGAAACTTGCAAAATTGTCCACGTTTGAATATCAATATCTATGAAGTGGAAGGCATGTGAAGTTAGCCCAGGATTTTATCCCAGAAAATAAAAAAATTTAATCAGGCAATACTAATAAAATTATGCAACATATATTCATATGTGAAGTTATCCCAGCCCAGGATTTTATTATATTTAATTAAAATAAATATTTTCATTAAAATCAGACCAATGAAAACAAAGGAAATCCAATATAAATTATTTCAGTTATGTACTTATAAAATACAAATTGGTTTACAACATAAAATTCATAATTAACAGTATTGAAAATAAATCGCAATATTATCATATACTCAGTTTTAATTAGTTTTTATTGTGGTGCTCGTAAACTAAAAATCTCTCGGATTGGGGCTATATAGTTTTGAAATGGGCATACAAGGGGCTAATTATTGTGGTAGTTTCACGATGATCGGTATGTTGCAAGTTGCCGAAATATGGCTTTGTCTTGCAACTCCATAGCATATACTCAGTTTTAATTAGTTTTTATTGTGGTGCTCGTAAACTAAAAATCTCTCGGATTGGGGCTAAATAGTTTTGAAATGGGCATACAAGGGGCTAATTATTGTGGTAGTTTCACGATGATCGGTATGTTGCAAGTTGCCGAAATATGGCTTTGTCTTGCAACTCCATAGCATATACTCAGTTTTAATTAGTTTTTATTGTGGTGCTCGTAAACTAAAAATCTCTCGGATTGGGGCTAAATAGTTTTGAAATGGGCATACAAATGGCTAATTATTGTGGTAGTTTCACGATGATCGGTATGTTGCAAGTTGCCGAAATATGGCTTTGTCTTGCAACTCCATAGCATATACTCAGTTTTAATTAGTTTTTATTGTGGTGCTCGTAAACTAAAAATCTCTCGGATTGGGGCTATATAGTTTTGAAATGGGCATACAAGGGGCTAATTATTGTGGTAGTTTCACGGTGATCGGTATGTTGCAAGTTGCCGAAATATGGCTTTGTCTTGCAACTTTATAGCATATACTCAGTTTTAATTAGTTTTTATTGTGGTGCTCGAAAACTAAAAATCTCTCGGATTGGGGCTATATAGTTTTGAAATGGGCATACAAGGGGCTAATTATTGTGGTAGTTTCACGATGATCGGTATGTTGCAAGTTGCCGAAATATGGCTTTGTCTTGCAACTCCATAGCATATACTCAGTTTTAATTAGTTTTTATTGTGGTGCTCGTAAACTAAAAATCTCTCGGATTGGGGCTAAATAGTTTTGAAATGGGCATACAAGGGGCTAATTATTGTGGTAGTTTCACGATGATCGGTATGTTGCAAGTTGCCGAAATATGGCTTTGTCTTGCAACTCCATAGCATATACTCAGTTTTAATTAGTTTTTATTGTGGTGCTCGTAAACTAAAAATCTCTCGGATTGGGGCTATATAGTTTTGAAATGGGCATACAAGGGGCTAATTATTGTGGTAGTTTCACGATGATCGGTATGTTGCAAGTTGCCGAAATATGGCTTTGTCTTGCAACTCCATAGCATATACTCAGTTTTAATTAGTTTTTATTGTGGTGCTCGTAAACTAAAAATCTCTCGGATTGGGGCTATATAGTTTTGAAATGGGCATACAAGGGGCTAATTATTGTGGTAGTTTCACGGTGATCGGTATGTTGCAAGTTGCCGAAATATGGCTTTGTCTTGCAACTTTATAGCATATACTCAGTTTTAATTAGTTTTTATTGTGGTGCTCGAAAACTAAAAATCTCTCGGATTGGGGCTATATAGTTTTGAAATGGGCATACAAGGGGCTAATTATTGTGGTAGTTTCACGATGATCGGTATGTTGCAAGTTGCCGAAATATGGCTTTGTCTTGCAACTCCATAGCATATACTCAGTTTTAATTAGTTTTTATTGTGGTGCTCGTAAACTAAAAATCTCTCGGATTGGGGCTAAATAGTTTTGAAATGGGCATACAAGGGGCTAATTATTGTGGTAGTTTCACGATGATCGGTATGTTGCAAGTTGCCGAAATATGGCTTTGTCTTGCAACTCCATAGCATATACTCAGTTTTAATTAGTTTTTATTGTGGTGCTCGTAAACTAAAAATCTCTCGGATTGGGGCTATATAGTTTTGAAATGGGCATACAAGGGGCTAATTATTGTGGTAGTTTCACGATGATCGGTATGTTGCAAGTTGCCGAAATATGGCTTTGTCTTGCAACTCCATAGCATATACTCAGTTTTAATTAGTTTTTATTGTGGTGCTCGTAAACTAAAAATCTCTCGGATTGGGGCTATATAGTTTTGAAATGGGCATACAAGGGGCTAATTATTGTGGTAGTTTCACGGTGATCGGTATGTTGCAAGTTGCCGAAATATGGCTTTGTCTTGCAACTTTATAGCATATACTCAGTTTTAATTAGTTTTTATTGTGGTGCTCGAAAACTAAAAATCTCTCGGATTGGGGCTATATAGTTTTGAAATGGGCATACAAGGGGCTAATTATTGTGGTAGTTTCACGATGATCGGTATGTTGCAAGTTGCAATTATCTGCAAATCAACGAACTCAGTGCCATTTGGATATGAGCCGCTGGGCTCTTGCAAAATTTTTTGAAAATTAACAAATCGACGAATATCGCAAGGAACAAAGTTGTTCTATATTTTACCAAATATTAATTATTAATGCATAATTGTAAATTATTAATAATTAATTATGTGAAATGGATCCCATTGGTTTTTAGCGCTCCACATGAATGGTTGTATGAACGATGATCCCTATAAACGGGCTCTAATGCATCAATGAGAGTGTGAAGCTTAGAAAACGAAACGTTTCGGAAAGTACAGGGAAAGGTGATATTTTCGTGCTATTCGGTATAATAGAGTATATAGTCATGGTATCAAGCGAAATTCGTCGATTTGTTAATTTTCAAAAATTTTTGCAGATAATTTAAAAATAGGTAATTATAGCATCAAAATTTAAAATTAATGTTAGAATGTTTTTGAGGGTTATATAATAGCGGCATTTCATGAAACCAAGCTATCTGGGCCCGTATTCTTGAAATTCACCCGAAAAAGTCTTCGATAATTTTCTAGTGAAATACATCATTAGATCATTACAGTCGAAAATTTAAACTGTTTTATACCAAAGTCACCGGCGACTTTTTTCTCTGAATTTCAAGAATACGGCCCCTGGATCAAATCACATTTTACATACAAACCATAGACACATTTTGATCCAAATTTGTTTTTGAATCAAAGTTTGCATGTAAAATGTGATTTAATCCAGATAGATTGATGTCATGAAATGCAGCTATTATGAATAACTTTACTTTATTAAATGTAGTACAGTGTACACAGTAAAAATACGTCTAATAAATTATTATTGTATAAAAAATCAAATTTCTTCAAAAATTTTAATGATAGGGTAAATGCTATGGAGTTGCAAGACAAAGCCATATTTCGGCAACTTGCAACATACCGATCATCGTGAAACTACCACAATAATTAGCCCCTTGTATGCCCATTTCAAAACTATATAGCCCCAATCCGAGAGATTTTTAGTTTTCGAGCACCACAATAAAAACTAATTAAAACTGAGTATATGATAATATTGCGATTTATTTTCAATACTGTTAATTATGAATTTTATGTTGTAAACCAATTTGTATTTTATAAGTACATAACTGAAATAATTTATATTGGATTTCCTTTGTTTTCATTGGTCTGATTTTAATGAAAATATATTTATTTTAATTAAATATAATAAAATCCTGGGCTGGGATAACTTGAATAAATTTTATTAGTATTGCCTGATTAAATTTTTTTATTTTCTGGGATAAAATCCTGGGCTAACTTCACATGCCTTGAAGTGGAAAGACCTACGCGGCGGTCTGATACACCGATTAAAAGATAATTTCAACCCCAAAAACGTGTACTTTTGAACTAATGTAAGTCGAGTCAAATAGAAGCTATTAACCTAACTGTGAGTGTTGGTACAGGCTCGAGCAAATGTTCTTTAAAGCTCTGTATCTCAGTGGATACTACAAGACACCCTGTGTAATAATTATATTTTATATAAAAATTGTTAAGCTCAAATTATTGCAACTAGCAACACGTCTACACGTTAACGAACCATATTTCTTTATTTTCAAAATAAATTACATAATACATATGTATATACAATTTTGGTTTTATTATCATAGTATGTTTACTCATGCAATTACACACTATAGTTTTTATTGATTGCTTTGAATTTTATAGCAAAACCAAAACAAATGTCTTATACAAGCCATATTATTGCCATACAAACACAAAATAAAACCTACTATTTCTGTAAGTATTAGCGTCATAATACAGTATAGTCTTTACATACTTTGATTTTAAATTGTAGTTTGAATCAAAAACAGTATAACATATCACTAACACTTACAAAAAATAGTAGGTTTTGGATTTAACAATATGCGTGCGTCACAGAAATAATATGGCTTGTATAAAGACATTTGTGTTGGTTTTGTTTATAGCCAAAATTGAATTGCTTCGCTTTTTCTGCTTACTAAGTTTTATAACTTTTTAAATTACACTTGCTGAAAGAGAAAGAACAAACTGTACACACATTCTTTATATGTACATACATTCAACAATGTATTAATGCTATTTATCCAAGTAGGCGCGTATTTCTGATTTTAAATTGGTTTGTTTCTAAAATATTTATATTTTTGAAAGGTTTGTTTCTGTTCTGTTGCAGCACCCCATAGTGCGAAAAAATATGTGGCCACATAAAATGGCACCACCATCAGTTTTCATTTTTTTGTTCAATATGAATGATCTGTATATATTGGATTGTGGTTAAACGCAAATAATAAACAGCCACGTGCGATGTAGAGCGTATAAATTGTAGTTTTCTATTGGTATGAGAAGGATGTCAATTGTTTTTACTATTATTTATTTCTAGATGCGTCTTTTAATTTTTAATTGTATTGCATATGCTTTGTTTTCTACAGGTGAAACAACAAATATAATTTCTTATACTGAATTCCGTAATAATGTAAATACATTATTATTTGTGGTGGCCGTGGCTTATATCACACTTAAATTATTTGATTTAATTTTATATTTTATTCAAAACTTGAAATAGTTTTTAATTTTCTTTATTGTGATATTTTTTGTATTTTATTTTATTTTAAAAATACTAGTTTCGAGCTTCGCTCTTTGTCAATTTTTTGCAAACTACTAAAAATTGTTTGTGTTGTTTGTTGTTTTTCGATGCTTTTCCTGGTTGTTGTTCTATTTCATTTTTGCTACCCTGTCGTACAATCTATTTGTTTTTGTATTTAGTTTTTCATTTAAAATCAGTGTGTTGTTGCGTTGTTTATAAATTTCCAACTCTTCGTACCGGTCCATTATATTTCCCTTTTGTAGCCTGTGTAATATGATTAAATTGCTGTGAATATCAGTGTATGAGTGATTCTCGTCCGTTAAGTGTTGTGCATAACTAGATTTAAAAATATCTTTTGATCGGGTTTGTTTAAGCTCATCTGTGTGTTCTTTAAATCTTACCGTGAATGAACGCCCAGTTTGGCCTCTTTCTGGCACTTTAGCTAATATATACTTAAACCACATTGAGAAGGAATGCATTTTAAACACGAAGAACAAATTCCTTAATAATATAATTTACTGGCACAGATATGTTGATGATATTTTAATGCTATTCAGAGGTTCCGTCAGGCAATTGGATCATTTACACCGATATATTAACAACATTCACACAAACATAAAATTCACGCTGGAAGTAGAGTCAGAGAAATCGTTAAATTTTTTAGATTTAACCATCCAAAACATAGACCATAGACACGCATTCAAAATATTCAGAAAAGAAACTCAAACGGATCACACTATTCACAACACATCACATCACCCGTTTCAACATAAAATCGCAGCGTATCGTCATATGCTTCATCGTCTCAACCATATCCCGATGACTGCCAGTGATTATGAAAATGAATACAATACGATACAATATATCGCCAACAATAATGGATACCCGGAAAATATGATCTACAATTTAAATGCCAAAATTAAAAACAAATTATATTTACAAAATTTATCAACTCTATCTACTGAAGATAAAACCAGAAAACAATATGTCACCATCGAATACAACCAAACTACCTGCAATATTATGAAAACCATTTTACAAAGATATGAATACAACATCGCGTTCAAAACCAGCAATAAAATTCAACAAAAAATTAAAATACAGGAACAAACACAACCACAAGATAGTGGTATATACAAATTAATTTGTAATGATTGTTCAAAATTCTATATCGGCCAAACTGGGCGTTCATTCACGGTAAGATTTAAAGAACACACAGATGAGCTTAAACAAACCCGATCAAAAGATATTTTTAAATCTAGTTATGCACAACACTTAACGGACGAGAATCACTCATACACTGATATTCACAGCAATTTAATCATATTACACAGGCTACAAAAGGGAAATATAATGGACCGGTACGAAGAGTTGGAAATTTATAAACAACGCAACAACACACTGATTTTAAATGAAAAACTAAATACAAAAACAAATAGATTGTACGACAGGGTAGCAAAAATGAAATAGAACAACAACCAGGAAAAGCATCGAAAAACAACAAACAACACAAACAATTTTTAGTAGTTTGCAAAAAATTGACAAAGAGCGAAGCTCGAAACTAGTATTTTTAAAATAAAATAAAATACAAAAAATATCACAATAAAGAAAATTAAAAACTATTTCAAGTTTTGAATAAAATATAAAATTAAATCAAATAATTCTTATACTGGCTTGACACCGCAGATAGTATAATAGCAAAATAGTATAATACTATTTTACTATCTACCGTAGTCGGATCTACACCGCATAAAATATTCATATAAAATAGAAAATTATAACAAAATAATGAAATAGAATAATTTGTAAATACACAAAAACGTCGCTGGACTAATTAAATTTAATAGCTATCAAATCAAAATATTATATTTTATTTTTGCTATAATGTTATACTATCAAAACATCGGTTTTACACTGGAAAGCAAAATAGTATTATACTATTTTGCTATAATACTATCTACGGTGTAAAGCCAGTATGTTTTTTTTAATTTCTGTTCTTTAAATTGGAAAGACAAGGATAATCTAATTTGTTTATGTGTCTTCTATTTACGAGATTTTGTTTTCAATTCTTTACTTTGCATCGGATTTTTTTTTTAAATTTTTTTATTTACGGATTTAATGGTTTGTGAGTAAATAAAGAGCATACGCAAAATACATACATAAGAGCGCATTTACTATCGTGAGTGTGAAATTTCAACAATTCATGAACATGAGCTAGGTAGCAAATTTTTCTCGCGAATTCACCATAAACGAGTATAAAATAGAAAAAAATGCGTAATTTAACAAAAAACTAACACTAAAAATCTACATTTACCGTATAGGTTTAAAAATTTAATACTTTTTAATGATATTCAACAAAATTATTAGGTATTTATTTCAAAGATATTTTTTTTTCAAGGGACTTAAGCTTTTTTAAAAATTAAAAAATGATTTCATTAATTTTGAAAGTGACTTAATTCCATTTTTAGCCATCAAAAACATGCTATTTTTTAAACAATGTTGATTATTTTAATTAGGTTACCGTATTATCCGTTACCAATATTTTTAAATTTATTAAAACTTAAACCGTTAAATATCTCGATTTAAAAATAAATGGGTTTATGTCACTTTCAAAATAAACGGCTCATATAATCTGCTATTTGTAGCGTGCACAATGGAGAGGGACGGATATACATGGGTCCCCACAAATAATCTATGGTTGCTCTTTCTTTTATTTAAACAAACCATTTAATTTTTATGGTTGTTACAAAGTTGCTGTGCGTAGTTTCGGGAAAATTAAAAATTATCAAATAAAATATATATAATTAGTTTTTGTTTGTGCAAAACTATTAAAAAGAAATTTACGAAAAATGAAGTTTTTACCGGGAATTTCTTTTCATCGGTAACTTTTATTCTGGTTTATACGTAACGAAATTAAAATTGTGATGTAAATATTCTAATTTGTGATAAAAAAGTTCATTTTTAATTTAAATTTATTCATAATTGTCAAAAAAACAAATGTTATTGTTGTTGTGGTCCTTACGATTTGTTTACAATTATTTTTACCAGGCCCATACTAAAAGTGTAAAATAATGAATCGTTTTTAGAAAATGTTGAACTTAAAAATAATTATACGTTTATTTGCAACTAAAATAAAATTATTTTTTAAACATTAGTTGTTTTATTTTAAGCAACCAACTTCCTTACGGTTTATTGAATAAAATTCTAAATACAGAATTGTATATGCTTGACGTTTGTTTATTTCAAGTTTATTGTAGTTTAATGGCTTTATAATTAACATAACAGAATAATAATAAGATGGCGCTGTTTCTCTAGGTTATACAATTTTTCTTGTACTAAAGTTCATTACTTATAGCTTGTATCTGTGATACAATTTTATTCTAATAAGAAAATAAAAATAATTTTCTTCATCAACTATAAAAAGAAAATAGGAAATTAATGGCTTGCGGTTGGTAGAGGTAACTTTTATCTTCAAAATTTGATTTAAACAGATTTCGATAGTAGAGTTAGTAGCTGATTTACTTCTTCGCCCCAGTCCGGGGCGAATAACTTAGTCTGGAAAATTTAGGTACCAGCTTTACGCTGATGATGCGGACTTACTGTACAGCAGTTGTGATTCAAATGATATCATGAAACATATACAACATGATTTACACTTGATCAACAATTATCCATTGGTTACTCGTTTGTCCTTGAATCTCAATAAAACCAACTATATTATTTTTGAAAATAATAAAAATCAATAAACACCTACCCAGACTTAACATTACCACCTCCTACTTACTGTGCAGCGAAAAGATCTTACCTATTGCTGTTTTAGGTGATTTTGATTTACTGATTTTCATTTTTAAGACAATAAACAATTTAACTAAATATAATTACAATTTCCAAAGAGCTAGTGACATTCATAATTATAATACACGCTCAAATCAAAACTACTATACATATAATATCTCTTCGGACCAATAATGACTCGAATAATATTTTTTAAAGAGGCTTGATTTTGTTCAATATATTGCCAGATGAAGTCAAAAAGGAAACACACATAGGCCACTTTAGATCATCTGTTAAGATTTTCATTTTTAATAAATGGCTAAATTTTATTGCAATAAAAAAAGGAGCTTAATACATCAATCAATTTATTTGTCTATTTTGTACACTTCACTCCTTCCTTCGTTTTATACACATTTATATGTAATTTTTTATTTGTTATAGTTTTTTGTAACTTTTTGAATGGAAATTATTAAATTGTAACGAAAAAATTAAAAATAATGCACAGGAATTACGTGATTTGATCGCAGAATAATGGAACGACAAGGTATTATTATTTTATTGGATATTTTAGTCATACAAATTTATAAAGTAAGTCATATCAATTTTATCAGATGTACGAGTCGATTGAAAAAGATTGCCGTCTGAATATTTCTCGCTTAATTCTTTCTAAAACCCAAACAGTTTTGAAATATCCACTCACAGGTATTATTATGTAACCACAATAAATAAAAATAACATTTCTGTTACGCTAATATATTATAATTAAGCTGCATGTTGAATTATAGACTAGACGTTTTTTCCTTAGGCAATTATCTTTTAAAATCATTACTTCTAATTATAAGATTAAATTAAATGAGTTCATTATCCTGAAGTTCAACGAAACGTTATATTTGCTGCAATGGAACACAGATAAATTTTCCAAAGTACCCTTGATTTATGGTCATAATCATAAGTTTAAGAAAGTTTCTTGATTGACTCCCTATAAATTTATGAAATATGGTTAGTTGTTATGTAGCCAACAAACAAATTAAAATGAGAATTTTGATTGAAATTTAATAAAATAATAAATTATACGATTTTATAAAAATATTGGAAAACTTTGTTAGAAAAGATATCTCTTTTCTCTAAATCATTATGCTACATAGATTTAAAAAAATAAAAAATAATTTCAATGCTGTCTGAATAAAGTTAATTAAATTTATGATTGAGAGGCCAACAAAAAAAAAATTAAAGTTTTATAGGGGATTTCTATACCCTAAATTTATTTTCTCATAAAATAAAGTTGATTTCTTTCTGTGGATGAGTACATTGCATACATAGAACATGAATTCATTTATGTATATAAACAAGAAAGTGTTTCGTGTGTATGAGTATGTATCATGATTCTTTATGAAAATATATAATGTATAAATTTTGAAACATGTTTTTAAGACATATTATCCACGCACATAAAACATTTAATCGAGTGTTTTATGATTTTTTCAAATTTCCATCGGTATTGAATTTGGTTCATGGTAAATACAGAATGAAGCATTAATTTATCGTTAGTTTCTTACAAAAGCGGGTCAACAAATTGTAAAAGTTATTTGTTGGTAAGCTTATTAAATTTAAAGCGCCCGTAATTATTTTCCGAGAATAAAACCGTCCATTCTTTTATTTTTTATTTTAGCAAAAATTTACTTTTTAGTTTTGACCGATGTGTATACTCGTCCTTGATGTAGCATAAAAGAAGATTAACAAGAAAATATTATTACCTTACCTTCATATTTCAAAATGGTCTACAAAATATTATATTCACCATGAACGAGTGGCACTCTCTTATATTTATTATATTTAAGATTGAAACTTTATCTTTAAATTTTGTACTTTGTTGTCTAATTTGGGAACGAGCAAAAAACAAAAATGAAAATAAAGTTAAAATAAATTTTTATTTGTGCGTTTTTTTATACTTGTAAAGATTATGAAAGGTTGAAGGATTTTTTATTCTTTCGAATTATTTTATACATTTTTGTTGTTGTTGTTGGTGTACTCGGCGTATAAAAATCAACGTTCAAGAAATAATTTTATTTCGTTTTCTCTATACAACAAACAGCCTGTTGTTCATGGAATTCATTATTTACACTGTGCTTAAGAAAAGCGTATAGAATGAATATACAAAAGGAAAGGGAAAGCCGACACAATAACGAAAGCACAGAAGAAAATTTTTTGTACTTGAATGATTTTTAATGCGCCTTTGTTTATTATTCTTGTTATTTGGTGTTGATTCCATAATATTGATTTTTGTTTTACGTATTTTCATAAAATTGAAAAAATATTTTTCACTCCGTTTTGTCGATATTAGTTTATGTACAGTTGTTCCTAATTACTTATAGCTTATGCCGGGTTTCCACCAAACGAACAAAACAAAAAACACAAACAAAAACTGTTTTACTCAACAAAAAATGAAATGTTTTGTAAAAAGTAAACAGTTTTTAAAACTTTTTTGTCGGAGAACAGTGTTTTTAGTAAACAAACATTTTCCCATTTCGAGTCGGTAAGATCAAAGGAAAAGAAGTTTGTTTCCGTTTTTTAGTCTGTTCTGTTGAAACAGGTTTTTTTCAGTTTTGTTTTGTGTACATTTGGTTAAACATTTTGTCAACTTGTATTTTTCTTGGCGATTTTTGGTCCCAGCATATTAATCAACAATTCGAAATCGGTACTTTACATTCTAGTAAAATTTCGGAAGGATGATCTCAATTCTCCGTTTAATCCTAAGTCGTCAGTACTTAGATCACATAGTAATTCTTCTGTGCCGTAATTCACTCTTCGTTTTAATAAAGAACTAACCCAATATCTCGGTTTGCGTTTTCTTTGGGTCTCATTAATAAAAAAAAATCCACAATTAATAATGAATGTCTATTCGTCATCAGACATTTTTGCAAACTTGAACATATATACGGATACACAGAACAAACACTCAAAAAATAGAACAAACAAATCTTATGGAACAGTTTGTTTTAAAAAAAAAAAACTTCTTGTAAAAAAAAAACATGTTTTAGTTCCGCTTTCTGAAAACAGAACTGTTTTAAAAACTGTTCGTTCGGTGGAAACCCGGCATTAGAAATATTTAGCTGAAGCTTATTTTTTTAGTATTTTACTTGAAATTTGTACGTAATCGAGAAGGTATACGGATTCAAAATCAAAAAATTTAATTCTTTTCGTCGCAATTTGCGGAAAATTTGTGGAGGGCTGGAAAACACATTGTCTTTCAGCAACCTTGAGATAATAAACATAGATCCCGCAACCCACTTAATTGTTTTGCGCAAACTGGGATTGGTATCTCATTTAGTTTTATTTGTCAATAATTTAAAATATCGGGCACTTTTTTTCTCTATAGATACCAAGCGAAACTAGTGATCTGAAACCAAACCCTTAATATAATATTGAAACAGATTTGCTTATTCCTTACTTTATCATGATAATTCAATGCCAGTTGATTTTATTTTGCGTATTGTCAATTTTAAAGTTATTGCAGGCAAATTTCTGCAAATCGCCAATGTTATTGAAGCCTTTGTTCTTCATTTCTTCTACGATATGTATTAAATGGTTTCAATTTTTTGCTAGATTTTGAATAATTTTTGGCGTTATTATTTTTAATGCAAATTATCGGATTCGTTTTATGAAAGTCCAATAACCAAAGGGTAGTGCATATTTTTGGGGATATTAAGTTTTGCACACAATATCCACTCCTCGTTTAATTTCTGCTTACGTATATAGCAATGGCCTTGACTGGTATACAAATAAAAAGTTGCAACATTATGCACCGCTAATTTTTATAAATAGTAAGAGGCAGAAATATCACCAGTTGACTTAAGAAAACTGCTTGCAGGTCAAAACAGCATAAGGCTGTTAATTGTTGATTATATCTTGCTAAATTGTTGTAGCCTCTAAAGAATTTTTAGCTTCTACATAAACCGCGCACGCGGACCCAAGCCCAAGCTAGACTCCCGGATGACACCGGGCACTCCGTACACCCTTTAGATATAAAAAAACCGAAGAAAAAGAAAGGTATGTCAGTAACAAAGAATCCGTTCCAGACACCTAAGTAGTTGATAATTACTATATTTGTCAGTAGTATATTTTTAGTCAATTATTTAGGAAAAGACAACACAATTTCAAGTTTATTTACTGCTTAAGCTTCTGGAAAGCTGTTTTAGGTTCTTCACAAATTTCCAAGTTTAAAATATGTATTAATCCTTTCTAAAATTTAATCCTTTCTTGTTTTTCGTTCCAAAATTAATTAAATTATGAATTAATCTTATAAATAGTTTGTAAATAATATTTAAACCAACTACCACTCCATCCGTCCTGCTATCGCCTCAGCTAATGCCAGCTTGGTCGAGTTTCTCAGGTGATTCTAAACCAAAATCATTTTGACCATTATTTATTAATTTATTAATCTTAATATAAATAACAATATTGACATAAATACCAATACTAATATTAAAACTAACATTAACATTAATACCAATATTAGCATTAACACCAATACCGCAATATCCACATTGATGCCAATACCAACATCAATACCATCAATATGACACTAATGCTTCGATTACATCGAAAAATTATTTTTATTAAATTTAATTCAACTTAATTTTAACTCAGATTAATTTATTTTCATTAAAGTCAGTAAAACTCCAAACCCCAAATTTTAAATTCCAAATCCCAAATTTCAAATTTCAAACTCCAAACTACAATTTAGAAATTTCAAATTTCCAACTCCAAATTTTAAATTTCAAATCCCAAGTTCCAAATTCCAAATTCCAAACTCCAAACTCCAAATTACTAATTGTAGATTTCAGATTCCAAACTTTAAATTTCAAATCCCGAATTCCTCCAAATTTCAAATTCAAAATCTCAAATTCCAAATTTCAAACTTCAAATTCCAAATTTCAAATTCCAATTTATAGATTTCAAATGACAAATTCCAAACCTCAAATTCCAATTTACAAATTTCAAATGACAAATTCTTAAATCTTAAATTTTAAATTTCAAATTCGAAATTTCGAATTTTAATTCTAAATTTTAAATTTGAAATTCGTTATTCCAAATTTGCAAAACCAAATTTTAAATTCCAAATCCCAAATTCCAAATTTCAAATTTCACACTCCAAGCTACAAATTATAATTTTAAATTTCCAATTCCAAACTTTAAATTTCAAATCCCAAATTCCAAATTCCAATCTCCAAACTTTAAATTACCAAAATCCAAACTTTAAATGTCAAATTCCAAATTCTTTAAATTCCAAATTCCAAACCATAAACTCCAAATTACAAATTTCAAATTTTAAATTTCAAATTCCAAACTTCACATTACAAATATCAAACTTTGAGTTTCAACTTCTAAATTCCTCCAAATTCCAAATTCCTCCAAATTTCAAATTCAAAATCCCAAATTCCCAATTGCAAACTTAAAACTCTAAATTTCAAATTCCAAACTTAAAATTTTAAATTTCAATTCCAAACCTCAAATTCCAAATTCCAATTCTCAATTCTTAAATCTTAAATCTTAAATTTCAAATTTCTAATTCCAAACTTCAAATTTTAATTCTTAATTCTTAAATCTTAAATTTCAAACTCGTTATTCCAAATTTGCAAATCCAAATTTTAAATTCCAAATCCCAATTTCCAAATTTCAAATTTCACACTCCAAACTACAAATTATAATTTTTAAATTTCCAATTCCAAACTTTAAATTTTAAATCCAAAATTCCAAATTCCAATCTCTAAACTTTAAATTACCAAAATCCAAACTTTAAATTTCAAATTCCAAATTCCAAACCATAAACTCCAAATTACAAATTTCAAATTTTAAATTTCAAATTCCAAACTTTAAATTTCAAATCTCAAATTCCAAACTTCACATTACAAATTTCAAATTTTAAGTTTCAACTTCTAAATTCCTCCAAATTCCAAATTCCTCCAAATTTCAAATTCAAAATCCCAAATTCCCAATTGCAAACTTAAAACTCCAAATTTCATATTCCAAACTTAAAATTTCAAATTTCTATTCCAAACCTCAAATTCCAAATTCCAATTCTCAATTCTTAAATCTTAAGTTTCAAATTTCTAATTCCAAACATCAAATTTTAATTCTTAATTTTAAATCTTAAATTTCAAATTTGTAATGCCAAATTTGAAACCCTAAATTTTAAATTCCAATTCCCAAATTCCAAATTTCAAACTCCAAATTAAAATTCCAATCATCAATTTCAAATTTTAAATTTTAAATCCCAAATTCTAAATTCCAAACTACAAACTCCAAATTACAAATTTTAAATTTCAAACTCCAAACTACAAATTACAAATTTTAAATTTCCAATTCCAAACTTTAAATTTCAAATCCCAAATTCCAAATTCCAATCTCCAAACTCTAAATTACCAAAATCGAAACTTTAAATTTCATATTCCAAATTCTTTAAATTCGAAATTCTATACTATAAACTCCCAATTACAAATTTCAAATTTTAAATTTCAAATTCCAAACTTTAAATTTCAAATCTCAAATTCCAAACTTCACATTACAAATTTCAAATTTTAAGTTTAAACTTCCAAATTCCTCCAAATTTCATATTCCAAACTTAAAATTTCAAATTTCAATTCCAAACCTCAAACTACGAATTGCAATTCTCAATTCTTAAATCTTAAATCTTAAATTTCTAATTCCAAATTTCAAATTTTAATTCTTAATTTCTAATTCCAAAATTCAAATTTTAATTCTTAATTTTAAATCATAAATTTCAAATTCATAACGCCAAATTTGAAACTCTAAATTTTAAATTCAAATTCCCAAATTCCAAATTTCAAACTCCAAACTGAAATTCCAATTTTCAAATCTTAAATCTTCAATTTCAAATTTTAAATTCTAAATCCCAAATTCTAAATTCCAAACTCCAAACTCTAAATTACAAATTTAAAATTTTAAATTTAAAATTCCAAACTTTAAATTTCAAATTCCAAATTCCTCTAAATTCCTCCAAATTTCAAATTCAAAATCCCAAATTTCAAATTCCAACTTTCAAATTACAAACTCCAAATTTCAAATTCCAAACTTAAAATTTTAAATTCCAATTTCAAACCTCATATTCCAAATTTCAAATTACAAATTCCAAATCCTAAATTCCAATTTTCAAATCTTAAATCTTAAATTTCCAATTTCTAATTCCAAACATCAAACATTAATTCTAAAATTCAAATTTTAAATTTCAAATTCTTAATTCCAAATTTGAAACTTTAAATTTAAAATTCCAAATAACAAATTTCAAATTTCAAACTGTAAATTTCAATTCCCAAGTTCCAAATTCCAAACTCCAAAGTCCAAATTTTTAATTTCAAATTTTAAATTTTAATTCCAAATTTTAAATTTCAAATCCCAAATTCCTCCAAATTTCAAATTCAAAATCTGAAATTTCAAATTTCAAATTCCAAATTTCAAATTCCAAACTTCAAATTTTAAATTCCAATTCCAAACCTCAAATTTCAAATTACAAATTCCAAATCCAAAATTTCAAATTTCAAACTCCAAACTACAAATTTTATATTTCCAATTCCAAACTTTAAATTTCAAATTCCAAATTCCTCTAAATTCCTCAAAATTTCAAATTCAAAATCCCAAATTTCAAATTCCAACTTTCAAATTACAAACTCCAAATTTCAAATTCCAAACTTCAAATTTTAAATTCCAATTTCAAACCTCAAATTCCAAATTTCAAATTACAAATTCCAAATCCTAAATTCCAATTTTCAAATCTTAAATCTTAAATTTCCAATTTCTAATTCCAAACTTCAAACTTTAATTCTGAAATTCAAATTTTAAATTTCAAATTCTTAATTCCAAATTTGAAACTTTAAATTTAAAATTCCAAATAACAAAT
Source organism: Tipula helvola (assembly GCA_963556165.1). NCBI lineage: Eukaryota > Metazoa > Arthropoda > Insecta > Diptera > Tipulidae > Tipula > Tipula helvola. Next base: position 170,012,846 of record OY744483.1, on the reverse strand, counting down.
TTCAAACTTTAAATTTCAATTCCCAAGTTCCAAATTCCAAACTCCAAAGTCCAAATTTTTAATTTCAAATTTTAAATTTTTAATTCCAAATTTTAAATTTCAAATCCCAAATTCCTCCAAATTTCAAATTCAAAATCTGAAATTTCAAATTTCAAATTCCAAACTTCAAATTTCAAATTCCAATTCCAAACCTCAAATTTCAAATTACAAATTCCAAATCCCAAATCCCAAATTTTAAACTCCAAACTACAAATTTTATATTTCCAATTCCAAACTTTAAATTTCAAATTCCAAATTCCTCTAAATTTCAAATTCAAAATCTCAAATTTCAAATTCCAATAAATTCCAAATTCCAAACTTCAAATTTTAAATTCCAATTCCAAACCTCAAATTCCCAATTTCAAATTACAAATTCCAAATTCCAAATCCTAAATTCTAATTTTCAAATCTTAAATTTCCAAATTCTAATTCCAAACTTCAAACTTTAATTCTAAAATTCAAATTTTAAATTTCAAATTCTTAATTCCAAATTTGAAACTTTAAATCCCAAATTCTAAATTCCAAACTCCAAACTCTAAATTACAAATTTAAAATTTTAAATTTAAAATTCCAAACTTTAAATTTCAAATTCCAAATTCCTCTAAATTCCTCCAAATTTCAAATTCAAAATCCCAAATTTCAAATTCCAACTTTCAAATTACAAACTCCAAATTTCAAATTCCAAACTTAAAATTTTAAATTCCAATTTCAAACCTCATATTCCAAATTTCAAATTACAAATTCCAAATCCTAAATTCCAATTTTCAAATCTTAAATCTTAAATTTTCAATTTCTAATTCCAAACATCAAACATTAATTCTAAAATTCAAATTTTAAATTTCAAATTCTTAATTCCAAATTTGAAACTTTAAATTTAAAATTCCAAATAACAAATTTCAAATTTCAAACTTTAAATTTCAATTCCCAAGTTCCAAATTCCAAACTCCAAAGTCCAAATTTTTAATTTCAAATTTTAAATTTTAATTCCAAATTTTAAATTCAAATCCCAAATTCCTCCAAATTTTAAATTCAAAATCTGAAATTTCAAATTTCAAATTCCAAATTTCAAATTCCAAACTTCAAATTTTAAATTCCAATTCCAAACCTCAAATTTCAAATTCCAAATTCCAAATCCCAAATTTCAAATTTCAAACTCCAAACTACAAATTTTATATTTCCAATTCCAAACTTTAAATTTCAAATTCCAAATTCCTCTAAATTCCTCCAAATTTCAAATTCAAAATCCCAAATTTCAAATTCCAACTTTCAAATTACAAACTCCAAATTTCAAATTCCAAACTTCAAATTTTAAATTCCAATTTCAAACCTCAAATTCCAAATTTCAAATTACAAATTCCAAATCCTAAATTCCAATTTTCAAATCTTAAATCTTAAATTTCCAATTTCTAATTCCAAACTTCAAACTTTAATTCTGAAATTCAAATTTCAAATTCTTAATTCCAAATTTGAAACTTTAAATTTAAAATTCCAAATAACAAATTTCAAATTTCAAACTTTAAATTTCAATTCCCAAGTTCCAAACTCCAAACTCCAAATTATTAATTTCAAATTTTAAATTTTTAATTCCAAATTTTAAATTTCAAATCCAAAATTCAAATTCAATTCCTCCAAATTTCAAATTCAAAATCTGAAATTTCAAATTTCAAATTTCAAATTCCAAACTTCAAATTTTAAATTCCAATTCCAAACCTCAAATTTCAAATTACAAATTCCAAATCCCAAATTTTAAACTCCAAACTACAAATTTTATATTTCCAATTCCAAACTTTAAATTTCAAATTCCAAATTCCTCTAAATTTCAAATTCAAAATCTCAAATTTCAAATTCCAAAAAATTACAAATTTCAAATTCCAAACTTCAAATTTTAAATTCCAATTCTAAACCTCAAATTCCCAATTACAAATTCCAAATTCTAAATACCAAATTCCAGTTTTCAAATCTTATTTATTTATTTAAACCTCAAATTCCAAACTCCGAATTACAAATTTCAAATTTTAAATTTCAAATTCCAAACTTTAAATTTTAAATTCCAAACTCCAAATTACAAATTTTAAATTTTAAATTTCAAATTTTAATTTTAAATTTTAAATCTTAAATTTCAAATTCCTAATTCCAAATTTGAAACTCCAAATTTCAAATTCCAAATCCCAAATTCCAAATTTGAAATTTCAATTCATATCACATACATGTAGTATATATGTGGTATGAAAATACCAGTCTAACGGTACATGGGCCGCTATTATTTTTCGAACGCATTTCTCATTGTCCATTTTATTTCGCATCCACTTTCCATTAATTTAACTTTTCACTATACTCATTTAATTTATTCACTACACATGAAATTAATTAAACAAAGTCACACGCGATATTATTTAATTTAAGCAAAAATACTTATTACGCATGCAAATAAAACCACGATAAAACACATTAAAATCAAAAAATTACTCATGAAATTTTCTAATTATTATTTAAAATTAAATTAAATTAAATTCTCGAAGAATACGACAAAAACACGTCTGTCCTCTTCGAGCGTCAACCACCGACCTCCACCTCCTTTAATATACACTGTATGTTAATACATGTTACGCTGTATAGTTGAATTCTAGTCTAGTCTAGTCAAAGAATTATAGAAAATTTGAATAATTTTGAAAAACTAATTTGTCGTAATCTAACTCAAAACTTTGTCAAATATACAGAATTTTTATAGACTTAGAATATTCGTAAATTTAAGTTTAAATAGCGGATTGCAGCGAAAGCTTTCGAGTTATTCCATCATCTGAATTACTATCAGATTTAACGTTTTATTTATTTAAAAACTGGTTATTGGGGCAATTAGTAAATAACTTGTTGATTAGTAAGTTATGATAAATTTTCCGATTGGAAGATAGGAAAATCTTACATAAAATCATATTTTACGTTTCTAAAATGGCAATTGCTTGAATTCCTCACGAACTCAACGTAAACGAAATGAATACATACAAGTAAAAAGTGAATGAAAAATTTATTAATTTTATGTATCGTTAAGCATGGAATTAATTTTTGGTACCGCGTATAATGAAGTTACTTCGTAGCATAACCAAATTAGCTTTTTTATTTTACGGTTGCATAAAAACGAAACAATTTATGTCAGCAACGCAATACTGAATTTTATTGATAAATATGTGTACTCTTAGCAAGAACATTTCATAATTTATTTCCTTATAATTTAGGGAAATATTTTTTTTTAATGCTTTGCTAAGTTTCTGTTTGGTTAATTTAGATTTACTATGTTCGTGTTATAAAAACAGTAATGAAATCAAAAAATACGTTTCATAGAATAATCTAATGTGATAAGAAATTTTATGTTAAATATTGTATATGATATACCCAACTCAGTTCATTCATGGAAAAGATACAGGAAGGAGGTATACAGCCAATAACAATTATTAATGACAAGTAGAGATGAATCAGAAAATAAAACGGCAAAAAATCTTCATGTTTGTTATAATATTCTTATCCCCCTCAATATCAACAACAATAAAATTGAAATAATGAAATATTATAAGATAAACGAGCAAAAAAAAATTGTACATTGACGTCATTTGCCTGTAAATATGTGTAGTATAACTATGGTACACTAGAAAATGAAAACGGATTACGAATTATTTTTAGAATATAATCTTGACATCAAAACATTTCTAGCTAGTGACTTTTTATAACTTATGACTATTTTGTTTTTCTATCTTTTAATGGGAGTACATTTCTATATTGGATGCCGGATTAAAGCATGAATCTCGAAATTTTTCAAAATTTATTGAAACAAAAATATAAATAAGCTGGATTCTATAAATAAAGTGTCATTCAAATAATTATAATTACTAAACTAACGGGAAACATTTTAAGCTTTACAACTTCCATATGGAAGAAAAATTGAGAAATTGTTTTACAATAAAATGAAGAATAAGTTTCACTATATATATATATATATATATATATATATATATATATATATATATATATATATATATATATATATACATATATATATATATATATATATATATATATATATATATATATATATATATCTATATATATATATATATATAATATATATACTTTGAATTAATTGAATCCTAATTATTGTCCCGTCTCTTACCAGTGGAACAAGCAAAATTACAAATTGCAAATTTTTTATGGCCCGGTGAAATTACAGATGAAGTCTACATTAAACTATCGAAATTTGTTCAGGAAAGTATAGTATGGTTTTTAAATTATATTCGCTAACATCTAGAAAGTCACCTGGGGTTAAAACCCGGGCCTCTCCCCCACTATAATTCGTTCAATGATTCAAATTACTGAATTAACAAGTCATAAAACAAGTTAGGGATAACTAACGCCAATTTTTTGGTGACAAATCACACATTTGGCCTTCATAAGCTTTTTTTCCGATGTAACCTTTTTCCCTCATGTAAATTAGTTTGAACTGCATCTATTCTAAATTTTATTTGGTTATAAATTCGAAAAATATTCGTTTATATTCTATATGGCATTTTCAGCGGCAAGCTTTTAACCAACTAATCGGTGATGTTCAAATAAGTTTTGGGATATATAGAATTAAAATACATTTCAGTAATGAATAAAGAGAATTATTTTAAATATAATTTTTATTTGGATGATGCATAGCCAGAAAATTTATGTTACGAAGAATGATATTTTTAGGAGTTTTGCAACTTGGCTAATTTCGATCGGTTGCTTTCTATATATAGAAAGTAATCAAAGTTGTAATTAGTAATTCAGACGATATATAGCCTGATGAGATTGTCTAAAAATAAAAATGTTCATAATTCTTACTTTTTATGATACGTAAAACGAATTATAATTGATGGATTTTGGGTTTTCATGAATTGTAAACATCAGAATTTTATTTTTCGAATATTCTCTAAACCCCTAATAGTTATTAAAAATTTCGGTTCTATTATTCCACGCTTGACTAATAGTGACCTTCCCACGTATGTACATATATCAACACATTTATATGTATCTTAAACAAAAGTTAAACATATTTATGCATGGATGTATATAAAAGAGTCTTTTACAGAGGTTTGCCTAAAGTTATCGTAAAAAAAACAAATATAAATTTATGTTACATTGTCTATTAGTAAACTAACTCATTATTGACATTCATATATTTTCTTTTTCCAGATGGTGGCTACAGATGAAACCACAACACAAAATTCACCAGAAAATACAGGAACATTTGTTAAATTAAAACAAACATTATCGTCATCATTACTAACAGCACAAGATAAAGGTAAAAATAATTTAGTTATGTCATAAAGCTCTTATACACAACCATTTTCTTACATAATTCAATAAATTACAAATTGCTTCGGTTTGTTGTTGTTTAAATGTAAAATAACTAACAAACAAAAGTAAGATAAAAAAATAAATGGTCTTGAATCATGATACAGATGCAACCAATTATGTTTGTTGTTGCTTCATCGTACTAGGAGGACAAACTTTACATTATTTATTGGAATACTAGAAGACTTCGTGATTAAGATGAAAAATGTTCAAACAGAAAATGGCATTAACCTGAAAAAGAATTGATAAAGTTATTAAAACATAAAAAAATACAAAAAGATTAACTCAGTTATACCAGTTGATTACTTTTTGCTGGTACGTATATCCGTCCCTTTAAAACTAAATCATAATTTATCACGATAAATTCAGTTTTTATAAAACTTTAAAGTTAGATAAAATTCGTAATAGTAAAATTGATGAGATTATTAATTGAATTTATTAAATAAGTTTTTTCGCGCTATCTCATTGTTCATTTTTTGTTTTTGCGTTTTTTCCATTGTACGAGTTGAATTATTTTTTATTTTGTAAAAGTTGTCCAAAGTTTCTAACAATTTGCATTATAAAGAATACCATGAGCGAGTAATATTAACGAGAACGAAGGAAATAGAATTAAAACGGAAAGACTAGGATTTGCTATCTGAACTGGTATATTTTTAGCTAACATGATAAGTATTAGACTAGACTAATGAAATAATTTGATATCGTTTCAAATTACAAATTAGATAATTTATTATTTTTTAATTAGACTATATTCGAAATATGTGATTAATATTTTTTTAATACAAAAAGTTTTGAGAGAGTGGATCACAGTGACAGAGTCAGTGAGAATGGCAACTAAGAAACATGAGTTTTGGAATGAAATGATAATAAGATTACAAAGTAGGGCGGTGTAAAACCCACATATAGAAGTAGCATTGCGCTTGAAAATATGAGCATGTTTCTGATTATAGGCAATGCTGGCCCGCAATCCGTACTTAATAATCTTACTATATGATTGAATATGGAGGATTATAGCAAGGGGTTGAATGGAGTTTTCTCCAAAATTATATTTGGAAAAATCAGTCAGCGATATGTGCAAAAATGCATCGTTTATACAGATGCTAGTGTGAATGAGAGTAGAGTAGGTGTTGGTGCCTTTATGCCTAGTAAGAATCTTGAAAACTATTTTAAAGTGGAAAAAAGCATTTGTAAAATTAACGCTGAACTGCTTGGATTGTTTCAAGAAATTAAACTGGCTGTGAATAAAGGGAAAAGGGAAATAGTAATATTTTCAGATTCTCAGAGTGGTTTATGTTTGCCTAAATGTGGAGGTTGCGTATATTGATTTGATTTTTGAATGCGTTCGAGGCTGTCAACGTGATGTGATCATGACCGTACAATAGATCCTAACACATAGACAGATCGAAGGGGATGAAAGAGCCGATATATTAGCGAAAAAGTTTTCATTGAATGACATGGAAGGAAGGATGCTAGAGACGTAATTCGACTGCTTCAGATGAATCTGTGGAGAAAATGAGAGAGTGAATTTAACGAATAAAGTCTGACGAAAGGAATGAAATACAGAGTGCACCGTGGTACTCCTTTGAGAACTCCTTTCTACAACGAGATTGAAGGTGATACGCGAATATTGCGAACGGTTGAGAGAACCAAGCTTGAACACGGAAACTGGAAGGAATGCTTGTGAAAACGTCACTGTACGTGACACGTGAAATTGAGTGAGGACAAAGATTGTGAGTTGTGTGGAAGTTGTGTGGAGCCAATGCAGATCTAAGTTCAGTATCCTTCGGAATGCAAGAACTCTACATATTATCTCTACATATTCTACAAAAATCTAATGTATTTTGCAAAATAAAAATTTTTACGATTAATTTGGTACAAAAGCAAATTAAATATACCTGGAACAAATATTTATTTAATTTTTTTAAAATCTAGTTTGTTCCATGATTTTTAATCAGAACTTGGAACTAGACTGTTCCATATCCAAATCAATTTGGTCCATATCCTACAAAGGAAGAAAATTAGTGCTGAAAGGGTGGATATGGACCAATCTTTAACATTTCTATATTTAGGAAAACTTTAATTGCTCATAAAATATTGGCCAAATTTTTATAAAAGTTTGAATAGAAACTCCTAAATGTCTAATAACTCTATTCTAAAAAAATCGAAAAATTGTATCGGCTACTTTTAGTTTTATTTAACGTTAAACAAAGAAGTCCATTTTCTTGAGTTTCAGGTAAATGGTTGATGGACCAAACTAATATTTGGGTGACGATAAGTGATTTAATGAATGAGGGAGATTGTTTGGCTTATAAGGAAATGTATGAATTTATTAGGATGAGTGTGGTAACTGTTCAATACGAAATAACAAATAGCCAGCAGAATAAGTGCAGGGACTAATCTGAATCCATTTTAAGGATTAAAAATTATATTAGTAAGAAAAAAATACGGATTAAAAATATAGAATTAAAATTATAGAAATTTATAAATTTTAGTTTTTGGCAATATGGCCTTTTTTATGTAGGAGCCAAGCCTAATATAATGATTGTGATGAGTATTTTGATAATGAAGGTGATGTTGGTAGTGATTATGATGATGATGTTGCTCTTCATGAAAAATAAAGGTGATTGTAATGTTGAAGGAGATATGAAATCGGAAATAAATACAGATTTTAAATTGTTTGAAGGGAACATTTAATTATAAAATTAAGTAGCACAAAATTTTAAATTCCCGAAAAGAGGGAATTTTATTTTAAAATAGAAATAATTTAAAAAAAAAAAGATTCTGGAGAAAAGGGGATTTAATCTGATTAAAGATAGTTGATTTTAAAATCAACATAAATAAAAATTTTAAATTCTGGAAAAGGAGGAATTTAATTTTTAAGAAGAAATAAATAAAATTTGTTAAATAAAATAATGTAATAATAATTCTAAAGATACGTATTCCATTTCAAAATTTGAATAAATTTCTTTAAGGAATACACTAACAAAAGTTTGTTGATGTTCAATCTCAGTTAGAAGAAGCGTCGGAATATTCAGATATATGTGAGGATAGATTTAATTTTGAAGAATCCTATGGTGATTTAGAAGCCGCGTTAATTAATGACCTTCGTAATCTTGAAAAACAAGATAAATTAGAATTTAAAAATATGTCCGAAGATTTACCCGCCGTTATTGGATCACAGAAAAAAGTTTCAAATGATATATTATCCATAAAACTCCCAGAAATTCGATTGCCTTAATGGCCCAATTGCTGAATGGGTCAAGTTTACAGATTTGTTCCAAGATTTATTCATAATCGAAACGTTGATCCGATAACTAAATTTTATTATTTAACTTCAGCTGTCAAAGAAGGAAAAGCATACCATGTAACAGAATCCATTCCTTTGAAGGCCGAAAATTACGGCATGGCTTGGAAGGAATTATGCAATCATTTTGATAATGACTGTGAGATCCAGAAAAATCACATGAAGGCTCTCTATGGAATTACCCGTTCGGTAGAAAATTCCGCTGTATCACTGCAAAACTTTATTGAAAACCTTACTAAACATTATAACGCATTAAATGCACTAAAATTATAGAATTTAGTGCTTTAAAATTCTTCAAGATCCGGTGAGAATTTTAGAATCTATTAAGAATATAGAGAATTCAAATTCAAGAGGGAACAAACATTTTCATAATCTTCATCACAATCAGCTCGTTCCTCAAACCATAGCCAGTCAAAAAGCTCTATTGCACAAAAATTGCAATGCTATTATTGCAAGGAAAATCATTTACTACATAACTGTCCAAAATTTACAGATATAAAATTTCTCCCAAAAGATAGACTTGAGTTTGTTAGAAACAATCATTTATGTACTAACCGTTTGTCTGCTCGCCACAGGATATTTGATTGTCGAGCAAATGATTGTCCGTCGTGTTCACTTAAACATAATACACTATTACACATGGATAGAATGCAAGTAAATAATCCAACACCACCAAATCAAAATTTAATAAGTTCTTCATCAGTTGAGGCTACGAATAAAAATTCTTGTGGATTATCTCTCAATTGTAATAAAAGTGATCAAAATGATGGTGTAATACATTGTAATTCCTGTAAAACTTCAAAGCACGTTGAATCAAATCAAATTCTATTGGACACAGCAGTTATTTTGGCTGAATCATCTAACAACCAATTAGCACCTTGCAGAGCTGTTTTGGACAGTGGATCCGATTCTTATTTTATTACGAAAAATCTCTGCAATTTATTGCAACTTCGACTGACAAAAGTATCAAATATTCCGATTAATGGAATTGGGGCTAATCCCAATTTTATTAAATATCAAACGTCGGTTACAATAAAATCCAGAACTTCGAATTTTAAAAAATCTATAAAATGCTTAGTTCTCCCTAAGATTTCTGAAAAACTACCTTCGATTTCAATTAATGTTCCATCACTCGAACAGATTTCAAAATTGAATTTGGCGGATCCAACATTTTATCGATCAAACGCAATTGACTTCTTAATCGGAGCAGAGTTATTCTTCGACATAATAAGCTTTGGAAAACCTACTATGGTGTGAGGTTTTCCACCATTATATGATTCAGCATTTGGTCTCATTGTGTCTGGAAAAGTACGTTCAAATTCTATTGTGCAAAATAAAATTCAAAATTCTAACTGTTCAATGGCCTTCTTTAATGTTTCATCATCTAATTTATCGAAAAGTTTAGAAAAGTTTTGGCAATTAGAAGAAGTAAAGATCACTAATAATTATTCAAACGAAGACGTGCTAGTTGAAAAACACTTTACAGCAAATGTCGTTCATGGCAGTGAAGGTAGATACACAGTAAAAATCCCATTGAAAAACAATATTTACGAATTAAGGGATTCCTATCAATCAGCCTTTCAAAAATGTTTGTGGTTAGAACGAAAATTAGATAAATCTTCAAATCTAAAATCAGAATATGTGAATTTTATAAATGAGTATAAAAATTTAAATCACATGGAGTTAGTCGAAAACAAGTTAGATATCAATTCTTCAATAGGTAAAGTATATTATACGCCGCACCACCATGTAATTCGTGAAAGTTCAACTACTACGAAATTACGCGTAGTCTTCAATGCGTCTTCTAAGACTCAAAATGGTATTTCACTAAATGAAGCGATGTTCAGTGGCTCAGTCGATCAACAAAATTTAGCTATAGTATTCTGTTAAAGTTTAGGAAGCATCTCGTGGCATTAACAGGTGACATAACTAAAATGTACAGGCAAATTTGGATTGAACCAAATCAAAGAGATTTGCTCAGTATATTGTGGGGAGATTCGATAACGAAAGAAATTGAGTGTTATAGGCTCACAACCGTTATTTATGGCACTGCCAGTGCACCTTATTTGGATATTCTGGATATTCTGGATATCAGAATATTATCCGTTGGCTTCAGAAATAGTAAAGTCAGACTTTTATGTCGATGACTTGTTAACAGGTGCACCTATGTACAATTGAAAGTGCCAACGAAATAAAGCAGACCATAATATAAGCCTTCTTTCAAAGGGTGGTTTCGAACTTCGAAAACTTGCTTCAAATGAACCTGGTCAACAGTAATTTGGAGTCTCCGTCCAACGCCATTTCAATTCTCGGAATGAAATGGGATGTTCAAAGAGACACCTTTTGTTTCGATTTCCAAAATATTGTCTGCCATAATGAATTAACAAAGCGATTTGTTCTATCTGAAATTGCTCAATTGTTTAACCCCATAGGAATTTGTGGTCCAGTAGTGTTCATCGCCAAGCGTTTTATGCAAAAATTTGTGGATTCATTCAGAATTATCATGGGATGACCCATTGCCACCTGACTTAACAGAATATTGGAAAACTTTTCGAACATAACTTTTGGATCTTAAAGTAGAGATTCCACGATGTGTTTTATTATCAGAACCCGGTATTATCGAGATTCATGGCTTCGGAGATGCTTCTGATATTGGATATGGAGCTGCTAACGATGGATATGGCACGATGAGCTAACTGTATTATGATATGATGTTGGGGTATAATGGTATGATGATAATATGGTGTGGTTGTATGATAGTACGATCACCTTTAAATCTACGCCTCATCGAGGGATACGCCAACTTCTTCGATTAAGCAAAGCAAGAATGTAAGCACAATGAAGAACTTGAGGTATTTTTTTTTTTAAGCATAGAACTCAATTACCTGAATATTAACATGAGGGTCTTATGGTATGGGAGTTCTGTCTCACATGCTCACATTCAATATTTACTTCCCAGAGACGCAACTCCCTACAAATAATTAGAAATTAACAATGACAACATGGCATCGTAGGTAGATCTATATCCAACAGATTGACAGAACTCGATCCTTCTCATTGTGTACAGAGAACGCACCTTCATTCCGAGAGTGGGAACTTCAAAAAATTTGTGTTTAACTCCGAGAGCAAAATCAAACAATGTGGGTTAAATCAAGCATTGCGGTGAACCCGACAAATTATTTTTGTCTTGATTTTATTCAATTCACTTGAGAAATTGTATTCAAATGCGCCTTGCTGTATTTTCAATAATATTTAAAATAAGAACCCCTGTTGAAGTACACCAATTGAATTTTAACCCTGCTTTTAATCTGCTGAATTTAAGCATCTCGCATTACTTATATGAAAAGTTTTCTATCTTATGAGTACCGGATGTCAATGGACGATGAGTTACAGATTAGTTGTGACCTTAAAATCATCACAAATCTTTAGCGCTCCATTTTGATTCGTTTCTGTTATGATTGGTGCATCTTTAAATTTCAACTTTTACGGCAATGTATTTGTGAAAAATTAATGGTTCAAGACTTTAAATATTTTGATTGAATTTTTGTTCTTAACCCGTAAAGTGCGTCGTGGAAAAAGTTGCATGAAAAGAGTGGTGCGTTCCAGCGGACCGCAATTTTATATTAATTATTTTTTATTCAATTAGAACATGCTAAAAATTTCGATTAGAAAGATACCAAAAATTTCAGAAAAAAAAATTGCACGGAGTGGGGATAATTTGATTTTTTAAAAAGTAGAGCGGTCCCGCGGACCGCTCAACGCTCTTTACGGGTTAAACCGAAATATAAATTTCGAAAATTAATCGAAATTCAAATGTTTAACTGTTAATTTGAAACTTTGAATTTTTTTCATTTTCAAAGTTTACCCCAATGCAATTGATAGAATTAAGTATTTTAACCGCGCTATACTAGGACACGTAAACTGTGCATCTTTATTCTTTATATCAAATCATGTAAAGCAAATTTTGTTAATAGTACATTATTGCAACAGGGGAGGGATAGACAAATTATTTATCTGATTTAAATTTTGCAAAGTGGTTTCACAGGAAAATTAGCAGATTTTCGTAGTATTTTCGAGAGGGTCTAGCCCTGAGTCTAGGTGCCTCCAATAATTTTTCTAAAATTTCAATTAAAAAAAAAATACAGGACTTAGTTTAGATAAATGGTTAAATGAAATTAATCGTATACTCTTATCCGAGCGAGCGGTTTCCTTGATTGAGGGGCTTAAAATATGTTTTACCACCTTTTGAAAAGTACATTGGAAAAACGATATAAGTTAATTTAAAAAAAAAAGAAGAGATTTTGGTTCTCTCTGCTAAAATAAAAATATTTTATTTACCCCGGGCAACGCCGGGTACCTGTCCTCAGCTAGTTTATTTATAAAATGGAAATAAATTAAAACTTTAAATTCTGGAGAAACAAACAAAATTTAAATTGTGCAAAAGGGGAATTTAATTTTGCAAAGAAATTAACAAATAAATAAATAAATTTTCGAAAAAAAGCACTTAACTTAAAAAATATGTTACCAAAAAATTGGTAAAGTTGGAATTTAATTTTAAAACGAAAATAAATTAAAATTTAAAATTCGGAGAAAAGGGATTTACTTTTAAAACAAGAAATAAAAATATATAAATTGTTTAAAAGAATTATAAATTCTCGAAATGAAGGGCTTTAGTTATAAAATTAAATAAATATAAAATTTTAATTATGAAGAAGGGAATTTAATTTTAATTTTTATTTTAATAAAAACTTTAAATCCTGGATATGGGAGAATTTAATTTTCAGGAAAAATTACTACAAAATTATAAATTCTGGAAAAGGGGGAATTTAATTGTGGATTTAACCTATAAAATGGAAATAAATCAAAAATTTAAATTCTGGAGAAAACAATAAATTTTAAATTGGAAAATGTGGGAATTAAATTATAAAATCAAAATAAATAAAAATTATTATTCTGGAAATGAAGGACTTTAATTATAAAATGAAATAAATACAAATTTTTAATTGTGGGGAATGGAATTTAATTTTAATTTCCATTTTAATAAACATTTTAAATCATGGAAAGGGGGAATCTAACTTTAAATTATAAATTCTGGAAAAGGGGGAATTTAATTGTGGAATTTACTTATAAAATAGAAATAAATCAAAACTTCAAATTTTGGTGAAATAAATAAATTTTAAATTCTGGAAAAGAGAGAATTTAGTTTTGAAAAGAAATTAAAAAATAAATATAAATTTTTGAAAAAGAGGCACTTTTCCAGTAAGGTGGGCATCGCGTGAGCTGTTCTGGTCATGTATCACCCAGAAGCGTGATGGGTACAATTGTGTAAGGGGTAATCTGATGATCACAATTCGCAAGTATACGTGCTGCCTCCTCATGGCAACCAATGGTAACTGATAACATTAGGCAGAATGTGACCTTCTAGAGCAGGCTAAAGTACGGCGCTAAAGAAGGAAACCTTGACAAAAAATCCTAATCTAAGGTGAAACAGCACATCCCGAAGGACAAATGCGGACTCTGGATACCAGGCACCCTCCAGTTTTATTTATAGCCTTCCTATAGGAGAGCTGGATGACCTAAATTTTCATTCCCAGCAACTCTTAAGAGTAAAATCAAAACGGAAGTCGGAGCAGGGCTAGGAATATACAGGAGTGGGACTGCCTTTTTGACGTCCTTGGGAACCAATGCTACTGTCTTTTCAGTAGAAGTACTTCAAACAGTAAACATCTAGGAGGGAGAGCAATGAGCCCAGATAGTATGTGTCGCATACCGGCCAGCAGAATTATCAGGTTCATTAAGGGCCTGAATATTGGCTGGACGGATAATTAAGCAGGGCCAAGTACAAAAATGTTTAAGTCGCAGTGCGAGGTGGCTAAACGCACACATGGCCCTACAACAATAATAATATAGTATTATCAAAAAATTATAATTTCTGGAAAGTTGAAATTTAATTATAAAATGGAAATAAATACAAATTTTAAATGCTGGAAAGAGGGACCTATTTTTACAAAAAAAAAAAAAATATATATCAATTGTTTAGAAGGAGGAATTTAATTTTGAAGAAAGAATTTAATTTTTAGAAGAAATTACTAAAAAATTGTAAATTCTCGAAAAGAGGGAATTTTATTTTAAAACAAAATAAAAAATATAAACCCTTTAGAAGGGCAAATTTAATTTTAAGCCAAAAAATATAAAAAATTTGAATTCTGGAAATGGAGGATTTTAATTTTAAAAAGAAATTAACAAAAAATTCTAAGTTCTGTAATAGGATAAATTTTATAAATGAAAGTAAATAAAATGTTTAAATTCATGAGGAGGAATTTAATTTTAAAATGGTTATACTAAATAAAATTGTAAAATCTGGAAATGGAGAAATTTAATTTTAAAGCTGGTGATAGTGATAATGTTAGTTGGCTTGGATGATGTTGATATTTTCCCCTATTTACAAAAATTATAAATTCAAAAAGTAGGGGAATTTAATTTGAAAATGAAAAAATAAATAAAACTAAATTCTCGGAAAGGAAGGAAAAGGAATTTAATTTTAAAATGGAAAGAAATCTAAATTATAATTTCTGGAGAAAAGGAATTTAATTTTTATTTGAACAGATGAACTTATGATTATGAAAAAATCAATCTCCTGATCAGGCCGCGGCGACTGGACTGATTGTATACAGAATTAACTGTGCAGGTTGTATTAGCGAATTATGCTAATACAGAGAAAATTCTCTTACAATTTTTTCTTCGTCACATTCACACAGCGCTATTCCTGTGTAAGGAAATTTAATAATTTTCTTTTCTACTTTAACTTTAAGTAATTATTTAGTTCGTGTAATCACCAATAAATGCAACCATTCCTAAAGAACATTTAATGTGTTTTACAGGTTAACACATAGAAGTATGTATATTAGTATTATTTATATGAGAATAATTCTGTGAAATTAAACAAAAACAGGATATCTGTAAAAAACCACTTTTTCAGTTTTTGCTGCTATTCGTTCTAGAATTTGAAGCAACACATTCTATTTATGATAAAAATAAACCGTAATAGTTTAATTCTATTCGAATATTTATTTTGGCTTCACTTTTTTAAAATTAAATTTTTAAATATACACAAACAAAAACTTTTGTAAATTTTAAAAATTATAAAAACTTCTTTTATATATTAAAAAATGTTTATTTTAAAAAAATCAAGTTAAAATTTCTTTCTTAAACGTAACAATATAATTCAATTAACATGAAAGACTAGTTTCGGAATGTTTCTTCCATCCTCAGTTCCAATAATTCAACACATTCTAATCTAAATACATTTTCCAAAATATTCATTATTTTCGAAGCAATATGTCGAAAGACAAAATTTGGTATCTCAGTAATTATTCAAATAAAGCTAAATTTTTTATTGTTTTTCTGTTGTATTTTAAAAGAAACTCAACTCAAACTTTAAATGCGTTTTCTCAACATTTTGATATTTGTAGATTTCCATTTTGTGCTTAGTACCACAGAATTATTCAACTAAATATTAGCCGACAGGTTTTCAATGTTTTTAATTTAATTGAAGTTAATATTTCCGAAAATTGTAAGAGAATTTATTCCAGTTTCAAACTGAGGAGCTTATGACAATGAAAAAATCAATCTTCTCATCAGGGGCACTGGAGTGATTGTGCCACAATTTTCATTCTATATATAGAGAATGAACTGTGCAGGTTGTATTAGCGAATTATACTAACACAGCCAAAATTCTCTTACAAATTTTTTTTTCGTCACATTAACACAGTGCTATTCCTATTAACTTTAAATAAATTAAAAACATTGAAAACTTGTCGGCGGGTAAGAATAGCGGGTAAGCATTTTTTTCAAAGCAACATAATTTTATCTTTGCGTCCCAGTGACAATAAGAATTCCTATATAGGCCAATAGCTTCTCCTTTTTCAATGGCGCCCAGATTATTTATTTTTTATACGGATTTACCGCATTGCATTTGATATATTCTTTTTCCGTTTTCTTATTTGTATGCCTACAAATTTTGTTCTGTATCGACGTGTCAAACAAAGTGCAAAATGTGTCTACATCGTTTAAAATCTTGGTGTTAGGATAGGGTCTAATTAAAGATAGTTCGTTGTAAATTTGGTCGAGTTTTCCTCCGTTTTGTCCCCTCTTTCTGTATAACACGCCGTATACGTTGGCATTGTCTCTCTCCTCAACATTAATACCGACACTCAAATTATCATAATCATAGGCTTCAGGGCCAGAGCTCTCTTTCACCTTCGCCATAACATGATCCTCTTCAGAAATATCTGCACATTTTACAAATATATTTGCTTTTTCACATACGATGGTCTACTGAATAATGAGAAATGAGAACGTTTTGCACAATTAATTCCTAATTTTTATTTTGTATTATATGGCATTCAAACTAAATTATATTTAATCACCTTACATTTTTACACTCGAAAGCTATTTCATTTTTCTCTATTTCAATTTTTTTGACGCGCAAAATTAAAAAAAATTAGATTGTCTTTACTTAGAAACGGAAATTGCAAATCATAAAAAAATATTAATTATTGCAGAACAAATGCGCAAAATTCAATAGAACACCTAAGTGCGTCAAAAATTTCCCGAACATCATTATCGCAACAATCACCACCACCAAAAAATATCTTCACAATGTTTATCAGCATCACTTTCACCATCATCACCACTTCAGAACTATCTCAATCACCAATCAACAATCAACGGACCCAACAGTTTTTTTTTATATTTATTTATGATAAATGTGATTTCCATCATCTACCTGTTTACCAAATTTGAAGTCAATTGAAGTATTTGAGGGTCAATTTTTCCGCAGTAATCCTCCTCGAGAAATATTTGTCTATGATTGATACACCTTCTATTTCCAACAAATGTTCCATATGTGTCCTTAACACTAAATGAATAGGTGTGACGTTTTATTGATTGAAATTTCAAAATAGGAAAGTCCCATCATTCTTGGCCATATTCCAGTATTGTATTCAAAAATCATTTTGAAATCTCATTTCCAAGGCATAAATCAAATTTCATAATAATCGGTTAAGGAATAGCTAAGTTCCATCATACTTGCCCATATTCCAGAATTGTATCCGAAAATTACTTAGCGATCCCATTTTCATCGCGGATGTCATATTTCACTAGATCCGGCTAAGAAGTAACCAAATTCCACCTCTATTAGGTATATTCCAGAACTTCTTCCAAAAATCATTTTAGAATCCCATTTAAAACGCACATGCCGAATTTCATTATAATCTGCTAAGAAATAGGCAAGTTCTATCATACTTGGCCATATTCCAGAACTTTATACAAAAATCACTTTAGAATCCCATTTTCAATACACGTGTCAAATTTCCTAATAATCGATTGAGAAATAGGCAAGTTCCATCATACTTTGCCATATTCCAGAACTTCACCAAACAATTTGAGAATCAAATTTCCATTGGAAATACAGAATTTCATCAAAATCGGATAAGATATAGAATCCAAATAAAATTTTTATAACAAAAATCATAAATCCTTACGTGCTCACTAAACCATAATCCAACCCCAACTCAGCCCTAATTCAAACCGCAAACGGAACTCAACTCAACCCTCAACTCAACCCTCAACTCAACCGCAAACTCTACGCCAAACTCAATCCTCAAACAAGTATATATAAAAAATTGATTAACTGCTCACTACATCCTAATCCAATCCCCATTCAATTCCAACTGAATTTCAACTAAACCCGCAAATTGGGCCCTAACTTAACCTTCAAATCAATGAAACCAGCTTATATAAAAAAATCGTAAATATTTATATAACCAGGTGTTTGGTATCAATTGGTATAGCAGGTACTCCACCCTCTAGACGTACAGTCTCCAAAAGCTTTTCAAATCTTCAAACAATAATTGTGACCCTTTGAGTTGGCGGCATGGAGGTATAGGATTTATATTGCCACGACCAATTGTGATATTGGGGAATTGGCCTTCCAATATAAGAAAACTCGTGACACACTTTAAGGATTATCGTGGTAAAAATAACGGAAAATTTTTATGAAATATAAATGATTGGTTTATGGTGTAAAACGGTCGCTTCGTGGGGAAGTGTTGTTAGACGGATAGACCTAAGTTTTTTTTTATCATCAAATTTAAAAAAAAATTATTTTGCTTTTTATTCATAAAACAGCTAAACAATACTGTTAATTATTGTTTAGACCTTCGTTGGTTCCGTAATGCGATTTTACGTCTTTGATGCACATAGTTTTGCCCTCCTCTTTAAAGGCGACTCAAGTTTCTTTAGTCTGGTTGTAGTTTTTTTCGGTCTGCTGCCCGATAAACGGCCATACAAATTTCGATGCCACGTTACTATTGGGGGTATTAAGCTTTAAAGGTTGCTAATACTAAAATTGGTAGACCAGCGGTGAACAATAATTTTTAAGATTTGGTTCAGCCGCATTGTAGTTGTAGAAATCCTCCATTGAAAAAGAAGTTAAAAACAGCCTAGTTATAGGTTAATTTGCTATATTTCAGAAGTTTATCAAAAAATAATTTTAGATATAAAGTTTTTCGATTTCAATAATATGCGAAAAATAATGCAGTTGCACAAAATAAACATAATCATTATTTGCAAAAAGTGACTGTTTTTTTTCAAGTTGAAAATATTTCTCTATTAACAAAATTAAATATTACTACAACTTAGCCGAATTTATTTTTGGGTGGAGGTACATTCTTATAATATAAATGTAAACAGATATTGTACATTTTTTTTAGTAAATTGGACTGCCAACATATAATAATTTACCATGACAAAAATATGAAATTCAATAAATTAAATCGTGTTGCATTAATATTTTAATAAACAACAAAATAAATTAATAAATATTTCGTCTGTGTATGTTACATAATACTTTTTGGCATTTATATCAATATTTAGTAAAAAAAATTCATTGATTTCTCAAAATTGATAGATTTCGAAATTTGATCTTCTTCAATTTCAAATCATCTCGGATATTTTACTTAAAAGCTATAGACATACTTATTCGTATTTAATTAACTATTAGTATATTACAGTAATCCCTTTACATTTCCACTAACAAAAAAAATTATTTCGTTATTATTGTTGTTTGTTATAAATGGTTTATACGTACCATAAATTGTTTATTTTAACATAATATTGAATTTCGTGCAATCATTCAATATTCTTCAACCACAGCACAATATGGTTTTGATGCACGACTCTTAATAAAAATTTGAAGTATTTCCTTATTTTTTTGTGATGGTTAGCTAAGGAAACAACCAACATATACTATGTTATATTTTGTACGCTTACATAAAAATTCGTAACAAGCGAAATTTTATACTTTAATCAATTTAATAATACAATATATGTCAGTCTTTCAAAAATGAAATTTATCGTCGAGTGTTACAAAATCATCGACCCGGTAAATCGAATTATAAATAAAAATATATTCAGCAAATATCTTCGTTTTTTTATTATAGGTATTACCATAATTGTTGATCCTACATTATATACAAAATTGGGGTTTCGAGATAATTTAAATTTTAAATGGAAATTTTATTAATTCTTAAAATAAAAAAAAAAAAAATATTTGATTTAACGTTCAATGATTAATACCAGAGCCTTCTAGAGTATAGAGCCATAATCATTATGACGTATTTTTTCGAAGCTTTTTTAGTGGTATAACTTTTCACTGATTTCCATAGGAATTCATAGTAAAAACGGTGTTTTTTAGCTTCAAGTTTTTCAATGGAAACAGCAAAAATTTTACAAAATGTTTATACAAAAGTGTTCTACATATCTTTAGCAGCAATATACAAGAAGGGTATATTGATATTAAGTAAATATTAATTGCAGAAATTTTAAAATTAAATTATTTCTAAAATATATTTTTCAAACTTTCATTTTGAAAAATACATCAAAGTTGGCTCTGACAAATTAAAATAATACTTGCTAAATTTATCTTTAGTTTTACTAGTGTACGTTAGATGTCTATAATTGTTGGCATAGAAATACGAAAAAAAATTATTTAATCACACAATTATGACACGTTATTAATATTTTGTGAATTTGTTTTGCTTATCCTACAATTTTTAAACTCAAATTTCCCCAGGTCGCAATTTTTGCTACGATTTTTCAAAATGTTTACTACCCACTGCCATCTATGTACATTGACTTAATGCACACGATTTGTAGTAAGCTTTTCTTTTTAATTTGACCAGAAAGCTGTTGTTATGAACTTTTTTTTATATTTTGGTTTAAATAAATCAATTATTACAAGAAAATGAAAACGATTTACTTAAACGATATTCATATATGTTGAAATTCAAACATTTATGAAAATATTTCAGAAATCATAATTAAGAATTTGCAACGTTTTCATTTACAAATTTGTCTTAAGAAAAAAAGTGATTTCCCATATGTTTTATGTGTTTTACTATGGAAATTTTGGTTTTTTCCTCTTTTCTAATTCCCTTATAAAAGCTTCGTTTTTTAGATTATGGCTTGTATAATCAAGGTTGCTTTGTTAATACACAATTTTTTTGTTTTCTCTTGATTACTTTAAAGCAAAAGAAGATTTATAAATAATTTTTGGAATATATTTAACCATAGTAACTTCTTTGTTGCTTTCTCCAAAAGTCGCCACAGTATCGTATTATAATGCAGAGAAGTCAAAGGTGTACAATTGGTATAAAACCGGCAATAATACGCCCTATGCTATTCCTGCGTTGATTTATTTCAATTCAGAATAGGTATCATAACTTAATGATGTAGCATTTATCTTTCAAATTTCCAGTATTTTAGAAAATTGCATTGGTATATAAGTTGTGGTTAAATCCCTCATGCCAAACTCTAAAATACCCACCTTATAGGGTGAGATTTCTGACCAGTTGGAACTTTATTGACTAAAATCTTACTAACTTTGTAAAAATTTTATGTATTAGTATTGGTGTTAATATTTGTACTCAGGTAAACATTTGGGCGACTTACAAAATGTCTATATTTTAAATGCAAAACATTTCTATAAATAAAACAATTATTTAAAAATAATTGATATTGCAAAATTTAAAAATTTCAAAAAAGTTGTTTAATGTAATTAAAACAAAACAAGAAAAATACCTTATGCAATTCGGTAAAACCAAATACAAATTGAATATTGAAAAATGTCAGATACTGAATGTAGTATATGAATTTGGAACTTCTGGTGAATACTAATTCACTTCATTTCGAATTCATTTTTCAAGGACGCACTCTAAAAATGACAAATTTATGTTAGTCGTCCATAAACCATAAACAACACTTTACGGCAGACGCGTTATTTATTGCTTGTAACGTGCTACTATTAGGGATACCTAACTATTGACTTGACATGTATCAAACAATGAGGGTATTTCACAGTAAGATACAATACAAAGCCACCGAAGATAACGAACTTATAAATATCTGTCAATCAAAAACCCTTAAAATATTTTCCAATTCATAAAAATGGAAATCATTGGATTATTGTCATAATAACACGTCTAAAAAAACCATCCCAATTTTTGATCCACTAAATCCCACCATTATTTACAAGTCATGAGCTTGTGAAACTAGTGTCAAATTTCTACAACCAATTGGAAATTATTTGGGATAAGGAAATTACAACATTTAAGTCATAGATAAATTACAGCCTTCCTCTTCAACAAGACAACTATAACTGTGGAGCTCTAGTAGCTTATGCTGTAGATGTCACCTCTAATAACCGCATTATTTCGGAGATGAATTCCAATAACCGAGTGGTTTATTTAAATGAGTAAAAAAGTACCGCATTCACTTAAAAAAAAACTATAATAGAGAACACAAACTCAGGCTTACAAAATTGCTTAGCATGTTTCGAAATAGCGCTTGAAAGTGTATTAGAGTGTTCATCCTGCAGTATAAAAGTTCACACTATCTGTAATGCTACAAGGCAACTAATAGTAAAAGATATTTGTAAATATTGCCAGTAAAGCGAAAAGATAATACAACTAAGAATATCTATATATATATATAACCTTAGACCCGTGTACTATATAATTTCTTGCTTATCGTGTACTGGGGCACGTAGTGCCCCATATAATTTATATATATAATTGTATACAGATGCAATGTGGACGACTTTCCTTTACATTTAAATATATTTAATTCGCAGGTAAAAAGGATTTGCTTACTTTTGAGATAAAATTCTGTTATTTGAAGAAGAAAAAAAACATTTGTAAAGTTTTTTTTTAAATTTTGTTTATTTCAAAATATCGAATTTTTATAAATGTTTTTTACATTTCAAAAAGAAAAGAAAATCACGTTGGAGAGTGGGCTCTTAAGCGTTTTCTCGGAAGCTCAGATGATGTTGATGGAGTGTTCATGACCATGAAAGTGACATCGTAATTTTCTTCGATTTCTCCTGGTGCTGTATCCGAGGTATAACACTTCTCGCAAACTCGGATATAATGTTTTGTACATGTAGCTGTTCCGCATATATCACATATCGCTGTTGTTTTGTTATCTGATATATTACTTTTCCTATCCATTTTGCATGATTCACACCGTCTTTTTCCTTTTGTGTTGGTTCGAACCGGAGGAAAACTCGTATTTGTGGAAATTTCATATCCAATCAATTTCATAGCGGTTTTTACAGAATTTTGCAGATTAGGATTTTGCATTCTTGTTTTGATTTGGTTGGCCGCAAGTTCTAATGCAAGTGATTTCAGAAAGATCTTTCTTTTCTCGGATTTCTTTTTGCTAGAGATCCACAATGGGTTACCCAGGTCGTATATTCTATAAGCACCGAGGGCTGCAATGTCCAGGAAAGTTATAAAATAATGTAACAGGCCACCGATTTGTTTTACGTTTGCAGCTGTAAACTCGATTCATCTGGTCAAAGGTGTCTACTCCGCCCTTTGTTTTATTATAATCTAATATTACTTGGTTTTTTTTTGTTGTTTCATCGACTTCTTCGCTGTGGTGCGCAGTTGATAATAGAAGCACGTTTCTTCTGGTATTACTGGCATAACTGACCAATTTTCCAACTGACAGTCTTTGACTTTCACGTCAATTGGACGTTGTTTTTTTGAAAAAATATTTTTCAATTTTTTTTTAATTTTTAAATTTTAATTTACAATGAGGAAAACCCCCCAGTTATGCTGCTCCAACCATGGGATATTATCAGAAAAAAATAGATTTCCAGCAAAAGCATCATATTATGTTGGAACAAATCATGGAAAATGTTATAAATCGTGATCGTCCGGCCACGAATGATCAGGTGATAAGTAAAAAATTCAGGCGAGCAAACATTCCGGTGAAATTGCTTAATTGGTGTGCGGAAATGAATGGCGGGTCGAACTAAACATGTGATGTTTTTTAATTAAACCATCCACCATTTTGGTATGCTCTGTTGTGAATGAGCTTATGCTCAAAATAGAGTACACCAAAAGTTAAGTAAATTTGTTTGTAAATAAAAATAAAAATAAATAAAATAAATTACATGCATCGCGAGAAACAAAATAAAGAGCTATATGGTTGTCGAGCCTTTTTAAAATTCTTCTCTGAACGGCATTGGTAGCTCTGGTTTGACGGCTTTTATTGTGCCGACTAGAGTAGTGTTCCGTCCTTTTAATTCTAAAGCCACAAAAGTAACAAAAGTAAAAAAGTTGTCCATTGTAATATTGACGCCCTTATCCAGATATTTTTCTGATAACCGAATCACAAGTTCGTGCGATACTGCACGGGATCGGTTCTCACCTGGTTGCTCGCCTACATAAACTTCCCCATGTAGTGGATAGTTTGTTATTGCATCGACTATCCAAAATATCTTAATTCTATATTTACCGGGTTTACTCGGAATAAACTGACGGAATAAACATCTTCCTCTGGTCGTGACTAATTGCTCATCGATAGTCAGCTCTTTTGATGGTTGGTAAGCTTCAGTCAGGGTTTGTTGAAATGTATTCCAAAAATATCTGAACGCAGCCAGTTTATCTGTTTCAAGGCGCAGCGGCCTCGAACGAGAATCATCAAAACGAATAAACCGGCTCAGTTGCTCGAATCTCTCTAACGACATAGTGGAACGGTAGAAAGGCATGTGAGTTACATGAAACAAGTCCTTTGCTTCTACCTTGCTTGATTTTTCTTCACCAGCATATAACAATACAGCAATGTATCCGTATATTTCGTTTTCGCCGGTGTCATACCATCGACGTAATGTTTTTGGATTTTGAGATAACCGATTATTCTAATAATACCTTTTCGCTTTTCTGTTAGTTTCCAGCACAATACCTTGAACAAGGGCGGAAGGAAACAAACGTTTAAATGCATCACATTTGTTCTCAAATTTTACCAAACAAGCCGCATCGTATTTCAATCGCTCATTACGATCTCTAATTACTCTCTGCTTTTCAATTGCATTGGGCAGTGGCCACCATATATCTGAGTGCTTGATGTTCCTTGCAGTATACCGCATCCCACGGTTTGGTTCAATGGGTTCTTCCTCCACTAATTCCCGTTGCCATTGTTCTCCACTGGCTTGTTGCATCTGTACTTCTTGTTCTTGTACAATATCATCACCTACTTGTTCGACGTGTAAATCATCCAAGACTGGTATAAAATCAGGGGAATTATCGACGTCTAATAGTTCGCCATCTACACTATCATTACCATCCGAATCATCATCATCAATAACCCGTAGACAAACCTGTAGAATACCAGATGCATCAGCTACATCGCTGTGAACTTCACGCGGAGGATTGGCACCACCGATATCTATGGGTGCATCATCAACGTGGTTCATATAATTATCAAAATGTTCATCGAAAAACTCCTGTTCATCCGTTGTCAATTTTCGAATAAAACTTTGGTTCTACAAATACAAAATACGGTTCTGTACAGCCTCCTCCATATTATCAAAATAATTTCTTTCACTTACCACACAAAATGTTTTTGACACTATTGTTTACACACTAATAAAATTCACAAAAATGAATTTCCTTTTATAGCAAAAAGGTAATGCGCATTTCATTATTGGGGGTGTTTACATTAGACGTTTTATTCCGGACATTCGGCAACAAAATCCCTCATCGTTTACACTAAGCATTCAAAAACCGGAATTTTTTCATATGTATGTGTAAAAAAAATTATCATTTCGTATTTGTTCTTCAAACAGAAAAGATTATTTTGGTGCTTTTTGTTTGTGTTAGTGCGAAGAATCCAAAGAAACCAACAAAATTTTGGTGTAAAAAAAATCCCAAAAATAAAATCACACAAAACCGGTTTTGAATGAAAAGAGAAAAAATTCCAGGAATAAAATGCCTAGTGTAAACACCGTCATTTAGAGAATAAAAGTAGGAAACCCATTACAGGAGTAATCGCATTACCGGCATCTCAACAATTCCGTCTATATAATATCTATATATACCATGAAGGCCGGTACACATTGAGAAGGAGCGTCGAGAACGATTTTTCGATTAAAATAATAAAAAGCGTTTGTTTTTAATTAACGATATCCAAGACATCGTGCATTTACTAAGAACAGAATTTAAAATTTTAAGTTTTAATAAAAAATTTCAATTTATCGTTGATAATTTTTAATTTAAGACGATAAATTGAAATTTTTTATTAAAAGTGTTAAAATTTAACCAAAGATGATCTAATAACAGTTAAGATCATCTTTGATTTAACTTTTTATTTTTGAGCAAATACACGATATTTTAGCTATCGTCATTAAAAACAAACGCTTTTATACAAGCCGTAGTATTTGCGGTATAAACATAACATAAAACTTACTACATATGTATTTCTGTAAGTATTAGTGTCGTAACCCCGTATAATCTTTACATACTTCAATTTTAAAGTTTTAACACTAGAAGCACCAACCCGTCAAAATGACGAATTGTACATTTATTGAATTCAATTTTTTTAATTATTATGTTTTATGTTAATATGTTTTTGGAAGTTTATGATGAATTTTAACATAATTACTTTGTTGTCATATTAAAAGTCATTACACAGAGTTCCACAAAAATATTAACATAATAATTAAAAAAATTGAATTCAATAAATGTATAACCGGCCATTTGACCAGTTGGTAGTTCTAGTGTTAAATTTTAGTTTGTATCAAAAACAGTATAAAATATAACTAACACTTACAGAAAAATAGTTTATATACATTACTTACTAGTTTATATACACTACTTTATATACATTCAAACAAAATCATTTTCATTCATAGAAAAGAAAAAAAAAATTTTAAACATGTTCTGTCAAAACAAAACCAACAAAAATGTTTATACAAGCCGTGACGTATAAACATTTTTGTTCGTTTTGGTTCTATTATTTACTTTCATTGTTTTTTTCTTTGTTTTTTACGTGAATGTATTGCAAAGGAAATCTTTGCGCGTCTATAACTTTGGAGTCCGACCACCTAAAGAGCTTAGCCATACCATTTTGTTCTTATCTCATCAAGGTCTATAAGTCTGTCTTTGTTTCATGAAAATCGGATAAGTACTTTTCGACTTAATACTTGTTAACAGACATCAATAGCCGGGATATAAGGCATCTCTCTCGCTCTAGCGCTTCGCTTGAGTTGAGATGCCTAAAAACCAAATAATAATATTGAGTTATGTGGTCGTGTGACCCTTTAACAATATTTAGGATTAGCGGTGAGCGTTCCCAGAGGAAAAGACAGAATTTAAACAAAATATTTATATTAGTTTATAAAACTTTATTTGTTGATTAATCGAAGAACAAAACTGAACTGCACTAATTATGCATTTTATTTATTAAGTTCCAATTATGATGCCATTTTGTATTGATTTAATGTTAATTTTGCTTTTTAAGAAATTATGAAATTGGAATGCAATTAATGCTAATTATGCTTTATACACTGTTGATGGATGCGGTTCTGATGTGGTTGTTATTGACATTACATAACTATTGTTCATATATTTAGAGGAATCTCACAAAAATATTATAATTTTCTACTAAACAAGGCGACACCATTTCATACGAAATCACCCGTAAACTCATACGGGGCACTGAGTGCCCCAGTACACGATAACGTGTTAGAAACGTCAAACCCTCGGCAGCCATTAAAATACCCTAACACTGGTAAATGTTACACTCTTTTGTGTTCAGTGCGAGAATATCTTTCTGAAAATAATGCATTAAAAGTAAAACCTTGAAGAAAACTTACGGTATTTCGATTTGAAAATCGCTTGGGGCACTCAGTACCCAGTACACGGGTCTAGGGATAAAAATGAATTCCTGTTTGTTTGTTTGTTTGTTTGTTCCGAATGGGCGTCTCAGCCGCTCAACCGATCGCCATGAAATTTTTACCATGTACAAATTGCATATCCAGAACCAACCTTACGATATTTTGGAAGGGGCTGGACCCCGGGGTCTAGGGGCTGCGGTACAAATGTTTTCGAAAATTTTAATTTTTTTTAAATTTTTCCACGAAAATGAGTTTATGGGGCTGGTTATATGAAATTACTGACATGTTCGAATCCGAAGGGCCCAGCCCTGGATCAAAAATTAATTTTTACATGTATAGATACAAATATTTGATTATTTCAAAATTACTTCTTTTATGTTTACCATGCAAATGTTGCATGTTCAGGACCAATCTTACGATATTGAGAAAGGGGCTGGACCCCGGGGTCTAGAGGCCATGGTACAAAATATTTCAAAAATTTAATTTTTTTTACGAGAATGAGTTTTGGAAAGAGGTTATATGAAATAAGAGACATATTCGAATTCGGGGGTCCGCCCCTGGATCAAAAATTCATTTTTACATGTAAAGATATAATTATTTGATTGTTCTGAAATAACGCCTTAGCCGCTTTACCGATCGCCATGAAATTTTTACCATGTATATGTTGCATGTTCAGGACCAAGCCCACGATACTTTTGAAGGGGCCGGACCCCGGGGTCTAGGGGCTGTGGCACAAAATTTTTCTCAAATTTCAATTTTTTTAAGATTTTTTGACGGGAATGACTTTAGGAAAGGGGTTATATAAAATTAGTGACATAGTCCAATCCGGAAGTCTGCCCTGGATCAAGAATTCATTTTTACATGTATAGATACAATTATTTAAATGTTCCGAAATAGCGCCTTAGCCGCAAATTTATACACCAAAAAGGATATCTAGCGTGCGATTGTTATACACAAATCATACCTCTACTATAATTGATTTAAATATTCAAATTAATTTTATTAATTTAAATTTAAGACAATCTTTCATCACTTTAACTGAAGACAAATCTCTGAACACTTATATTATCCATAATAATCCACTTGCATCCACTTTACTCGATGGAGGACGCACAGCACATTCAACGTTTAAACTACCATTGAATTTGAATCAAGCGGATAATTTTTCTTGCAATATAACACGAAATTTGGGAATTGCCACGTTATTAAAAACGTGTAAAATCATTATTTGGGATGAATGTACCATGGCACACAAAAAAGCGTTTGAAGCGGTTGATCGTACTTTGCGCGATTTGCGACAAAATAACCGACCAATGGGAGGAGCTCTAACACTACTAGCAGGTGATTTTCGTCAAACTTTGCCAGTCATTCCACGATCAACACCCGCTGATGAACTTAATGCCTGCCTGAAGGCGTCTCATCTTTGGAAACACGTTACGAAAATCACACTATCTAGAAACATGCGTGTGAATTTACATCACGATGGTACAGCTAAAACATTTGCCAGGCAGCTTTTGGACATGGCTAACGGGAAATTGCCAAATGACCCTGTAACATGTGAGATATCGTTCCTGCCTAATTTTTGTCCAATGCTGCCATCAATACAGGACGTGGTAATGAAAGTATTCCCAAATCTGCCAAATAACTTCAAAAACCATGGTTAGCTATGCGAACGTGCGCTCCTAGCTCCCAAAAATGACGGCGTTAATAAATTAAATAATGAAATTCAATCGCAACTACCCGGGCCACTAATGAAATACAAATCTATCGACACGGTTACTGATGTGGGTCAATAATTCTTTGGAGCCACCTGGTATTCCACCACACATACTATTTTTTAAAAGAGGGTTCACCGATAATACTGCTCCGAAATTTAGATCCACCGAAATTGTGCAACGGAACACGGCTTTGTGTGAAGAAATTGATGCCGAATGTGATTGAAGCAACGATTATTACCGGTAAAAGTAAAGGAGAAGATGTGCTAATTCCGCGCATTCCTATGATTCCCACCGATTTGCCGTTTGAATTCAAGCGACTACAATTCCCATTACGCCTTGCTTTTGCAATGACAATCAACAAAGTCCAGGGGCAATCATTGAAAATAGCTGGTGGTATTTTGGAAAATTCATGCTTTTCACATGGCCAACTGTATGTTGCTTGCTCCAGAGTGGGAACGCCAAAAAATTTATTTATTTACACACCAAATGGATAAACCAAAAATATTGTTTATCAAAAGGCTTTATAATAAAAATTATTAACTAAAATATCTTTATATTTATTATTCACTTTGGTTGAAGGTTTGTAAAAATGGAGTATAATTATTAGGCAATTGGTAACAAAATCCCAAACCAAAATTAACTAACTATCCTCACAAACAGGATGTCCAATAATATCATTACTAAATTTCGCCTGGATGCATTGACGGAGGCACCCGTTACTGAATACAGCTACTTATAATTTTCTTTTCATATGTGATTGCAACTTCAGCGGTATAAAGAGAGAATTCTTGCATAACAATCAAGGTATTTGAATTATATACCTCCCGTGCAACGCCGGGTAACTCAGCTAGTATTAAAATATTTTTAAAAACCAAAATAAAATTAATAAACTGAAATAAAAACACAAACAAAAAAAATTGCTTTATTCATTAAAACTCAAAACTTCCCAAAATTAATCGCTAACATTGACTCCTCAGAACAAAACGATTATTTTGTAATTCGATTTCCGGTTTAGCATTCTAAAAGAACCACAAATGCGTGAAACATAATGGCTTACCACAAAATCATAGTGACCTTCGTGAACAAATGGCGTAGAATGGTTTAGTATTCTCCAGAAGTTCCAAATTCCTACACTACATTCAGTATCTAGCATTTTTCAATATTTCAATACCTTATCCCCTACTTAGAATTCTAAGCGTTTGCACAAATGCGTGAAACCTAATGGCCTACCACAAAATCATAGTGGCTTTCGTGAACAAATGGCCTAGAGTGGTTTAGTATTCACCAGAAATTCAATTTGAAACACATATGTAGTTGTTTGAATTATATGGTTTTTCCGGATTACTGCCAGATAATTAATTCTTAAAAATTTCTCTCTTTTTAAAAAATTAATTTTCTTCCCTTGAATATACAATATTTTGTACAAAAGTTTTTTAGAAATAATTGAATCCTACTTAAATATTTTTATAATGTACCATTACTTATTTTTAATTTTTATTTAAACCGCCTAAATGTTTATATTTATATTAATTATGTACTGATACTTATACGCTTTTTAAATAGTTAGTAAAATTTACATAGTTTCAGTAAAAACTTCCAAGGTTTACATAGGCGCGTGCAGATTTTTATAAAAATTTACTATAAGAGCTTTTTTTCTTAGCGCATAATTTCTTTTGGTGTTGTCAGTAGGAGTTCTTAACTTTGTTGCACAGCTGATTCACTTATTATTTCGGCATCCAATGTTCGCCATGAGGCTGGAATATTTTTTCGAAGTGTTTAGCAAATTTTCGAGCTTTATCATCATTATTCCTAGTCCATTTCTCACCTGCTATTCTTATTAGAGGAATATGCATTATTTGTGCTTTAAGTCTTTTAATTGCTTTTTAAAGTGAATAATCAGTACTGCTACATTAGTTAATTTTCTTAAATAATTTTCTCTACTTAATTGTTGAGTGAAATTGTATACAATTGTTTCATCTTTGGGGGGGGGGCCTTGTTCGCTGCCAAATTCTTATCACTCTTCCTTTTTCTGCTTGAAGTCCCCTAATTTTCATATGGTAGTTGTTTCCCTTGATTTATTTTTCTTTTTAACTTCAGTGGTATTTTCTCAAAATGATTGTGAAAAGGAATATTTTACAAAGAAGAATTAAAAGTAATATAAATAACTACTTTTCTACTAGATGTTTTTTATTTTTTAACATCCAAAATCAAAAAAATTAATCAATATCCTAATACATGGATGATCAAATTTGTTCAAAAACAGGTAGGTATGTCGGGTTGTTCATATTCATGCAAATGTATGTTTACTTTATGTATGTCTGTACACAGCAACAATTGTTGAGCATAACCTTCATATTCTTTCGAATATGATGAGCTTTTGTCCGTATTGCCTCTTCAGGAAGCTTCTATTAGGGCCATTGGGCCTTAGTTCCGACGTCATATTCGTACACTGCTCTTTTATCACCAAGACCCGTTTGAGTAGTTCTGAATCGTTGTACACTTAGAAAGAGTTGTCACTAGGATGATCAGGTCAAACTTAACCTGAGCGAAGTCTAAAATTTTTGAAGAAGGAGAACATTTCAACTTAAAAACCCAAGACAGTTTTTAAGTCAAGAAATTAGTTGCGTTTATAAAAAAAAATCTTTATAAAATTGGTTTGGTGTTGACGACCATCCATTAGTTAGAAAACAGATTTGTAGTGAAGCTTCGTCTATAGGAAAGTTTCAAAACCCTCCACCTCGATTCATCATTTGAGTATGCCGCAAATAATTCTTTTATCATCAAATATGCTGGTTAAGTCAGATAATAAATTTCAATGGAATTGGTGCTTAATCGCAGATGTTTCATTTGGAGCAGGGATTGAGTTTCTTAAATAAAACATTGATAGAATTCAACAAATATTCCAGGACACTGCTAATTATAGTTTGATACATAAATTTAAACATATTTAAATTTAAACCAAAAAGAAATTTCCCAAAAAGAAATTTGTTTTTTAAGTACATAACCAATCAATTTTTCCTCCTCCAGCATCAAATGGAACACACACATTTGTGGATGTATTTTTATTTGTATGACTGAGTAGTTCAATACCTAATAAAATATTTAAATTGCATGGAAATTTTTAGTTGTCTGGTCCCTCCTCTGAGTTTTTAAAGATCAAATCAAAATAGAAGAGAAATGCGATTATCAGAAAGGTTAATTCACGCGAAGAGATTTGGAACTGGAAGTTCTAATGAAGCTAATGAAGACCTAAAATTCAGAACCGTGGTACTTCATCTACTGCAACTTACTTAGCCATTTATCTTACGATGCCAATTTTCGTCGATTGATGAAATTCAGAATGTACTATTTAAATAGGATTCTAAAATAATTGTTAGATAAAGTAGTGGAATGTGGTCAGTTAAGAAGGAACTTGGCTGTTTATTAACCAATTATAATGAAACCCGATTTGTTCCAAGTTCTGGAATATGGCCAATTATGTAGAAACTTGGTTATTTTTAAACTATTGAATTTTTTTCCTGCAATAGCTATTGACAAGTCACATCGAAGCAATCCATCTTCAGATATAACACTCTAGTCAAGAGGCTGATTTTATAACAAGTTTTGGAAATTCTTCCCTCCATTAGCTATTGACAAGTTATATCAATGTAACCCATCTCCAGACAACACTCTGGAGGTTGATTTTATAAATTCAGTTCTGGATTTCGACTGGACACTTTTTTAAATTTTCCCAGAAATTTTCCGAGATTTCCCACGGGAAGCTTAAACTTATTTTTTTTTTCCTGCGATAGCTATTGACAAGTCACATCAATGCGAAAAACTTTATTTTGTTGCTACAGGTTTAACAGTTCGAATTGAACCTTTTAAACTTCAAATTGAACCTTTAGTAAATTATATGTATGTCCAATTAGGATGGAACTTGGTTATTTCTTAACGGATTTTAGTGAAAATTGACATGTGTGACGGAAATAGGATTCTAAAATAATTTTTAGATGAAGTTCCTTGATGTGGCCAAGTAGGATGGAACTTGGCTCTTCATTAACCGATTATGATGAAATTTGACATATGTGCGTTGAAAATGGGATTCTATCATGCGTTTTAGATAAAGATCTGGAATATGGCCAGGTAGAGTGGAACTTGGCTATTCCTTATTCGATTATAATGAAATTCGAGATTTGCTATGGAAATGGGATTATAAAATAATATTTCAAATTGCTAATTTCTATTTCCGAATGTTTATTGACCAAATGGATGACAAAACCAAATCACGATACGACAGGAACAGGAAAAATAAATCGACCTACAATTACAGAAGTGTGTGTTAAAAATTCTTGGGAGAATGTAAAAGAAGAAACATTTGGTTAAATTTTCTCAAAAAGTGTGAAATTCAATAAGTAACGTGTACAACACACAGAAGATTAGTTTGTCTTTGAAAAATGTGACGATGATAAAAGCAGTTTAGAAAATTGTATCTTTGTGCTTCTTAAAAATGTATTAATATATTTTAGGGAGCGGCTTATGGTCCGAAGCGGCTTCTCATCCTCAAAATACGGTAGTTCCTTTTGGTGTCTCTATGTGGCAATGTCTTTAGCATTATAAAATTAATTAATTCTCATTTTATAACTTACATTATGTATTGCCATTGTTTTGTTAATATTTTTTACGTTTGTATATACAGTGAAACCTGTTATAACAAACACCCAAGGGAAAACAAAAATGTTTCTTATAAACGGAGGTTTGTTTATAAAATTTTATTATGTTTATTTATTTTTTTATTTATCGTTATTGACATTTTTAAAACCTATTTTTATCTAAATTAATTAATTAATTCAATTCATTTTTATATTTTACCAAATAACTAAATATTAATTTTTTCTTTAATGAATATGTGTAATAATTGAATAAACTGGCCGTACTCTAGCCCTTGAAGGTCATTAAGATTGCAATAGTTGCTGAATAAAATTATTTAACTTCACACCAGTATACCCTAGCGATCGTCGAGAAAATGATTTACATAACCTTGGTAATCTAAAACGAGTATTTCTGGTATTATAATTATGGACTTCTCTGTTGATAGACAGCAAACTATCTTAATATTTAGGAAGACCCCCTTTACGAGTAAATAAAACAGTTTTAGAACATTAAAGTATATTCTCTGGCTGATTTATTTCCAGCTTAGTTTTTCTAGCATGTCTTTAATAGGTATGTGTTCTACTCGTAATACCCGCGTTTAAAATGCTTCTCATAAACCGATTTTGTATTTTTTGCAGACGTATTACAATAATTGTGTTTGATTCATGATAAATAGAACTGATGAGCAATAATCTACATGGGGAGCTACAATTGATTTATAAAATATGATTTTGGGCTCCACTGGTAGCTTGTCTTTAATTCTATTGAAAAGTCCTAACTTTTTATTCATCTTTTTAGCTAAGTAACTCAAATGCTGGTTAAAACTTAAGTTTTCATCAATGACGACACCCGGATATTTGTATTCTTTAACACGTTCAATGATTTGCTTTGCAATTACAATATATGAGCTACCCTCGTACTTGGTATTGATTGACATTTAATACATACAATTTTAATTTTTTTTAAAAACATTTGTTAAATATTTCGCAAAATTACAAAAGGTTTAAAAAATCACTCGATCGATTTCGGCTTGTTAGGCCATCATCAGGAGTATCTACTAAACTTTAAAAATAAAAATGTATCATAGTTATATAGTTGGAAAAAGCAAAAAGTAAAACCAAAATATACAAATAAAAAAATGTGGGAGTGGTAAACAATAAAATTGGTGAGAGCAATAAAAATTAAAAAAGGGGTGAGTTAAACACACGTAAAATTGGTGAGAGCAATAAACATTAAAAATTAAAAATTAAAAGGGGGTGAGTTAAACACAGGTATATGATTATTGATTAGTCAACGGCCGAATAACAAAATTCCAGATGTTGTTTTTTTCTTCTTTATTTTATTATAACCCGACGAAGTAGTCATTTTATGGGATGGTATGATTATGGGAATAAAACAGTGCGGGGCCGACAAGCTATATTTCTTAACCAAAATATCCTCAACGAACAGAGAGAAATCCGTTACTCACCAATTACCGACCCCGCACTATTTTATTCCCATACTCATTCCATCCCATAAAATGACTAATACGTCGGGTTATACCAGAGCCTTCTAGAGTATAGAGCCATAATCATTATGACGTATTTTTTCGAAGCTTTTTTAGTGGTATAACTTTTCACTGATTTCCATAGGAATCCATAGTAAAAACGGTGTATTTTAGCTTCAAGTTTTTCAATGAAAACAGCAAAAATGTTACAAAATATTTATGCAAAAGTGTTCTACACATCTTTAGCAGCAATATACAAGAAGGGTATATTGGTATTAAGTAAATATTAATTGCAGAAATTTTAAAATTAAATTATTCCTAAAATATATTTTTCAAACTTTCATTTTGAAAAATACATCAAAGTTAGCTCTGACAAATTAAAATAATACTTGCTAAATTTATCTTTAGTTTTACTAGTGTCCGTTAGATGTCTATAATTGTTGGCAGAGAAATACGAAAAAAATTTATTTAATCACACAATTATGACATGTTCTTAATATTTTGTCAATTTGTTTTGCTTTTCCAAAGCTTAAATTTCTCCAGGTGGCAATTTTTGGTACGATTTTTCAAACTGTTTACAGGCCAGTGCCATCTATGTACATATATTGACTTAATGCACATGATTTGCAGTAAGCTTTTCATTTTAATTTGACCAGAATGCTGTTGTTATGAACTTTTTTTTATATTTTGGTTTAAATAAATCAATTATTACAAGGAAATGAAAGCGATTTACTTAAACGATATTCATGTATGTTGAAATTCAAACATTTATGAAAATATTGCAGAAATCATAATTAAGAATTTTCAACGTTTTCATTTACAAATTTGGCTTAGGAAAAAAAGTGATTTCCCATATGTTTTATGTGTTTTACTATGGAAATTTTGATTTTTTCGTCGTTTCTAATTCCCTTATAAAAGCTTCGTTTTTTAGATTATGGCTTGTATAATCAAGGTTGCTTTGGTTATACTTAAATAAAGAAGGAAAAAAAACAACAACAACATTTGGAATTTTGTTATTCAGCCTTTGACTAATCAATAATCATATATCTGTGTTTAATTCACCCCCTTTTAATTTTTAATGTTTATTGCTCTCACCATTTTTATTGTTTACCACTCCCACATTTTTTATTTGTATGTTTTTGTTTCACTATTTGCTTTTTCCAACTATATATACATATATAACTACATTTTTATTTTTAAAGTTTAGTAGATACTCCTGATGATGGCCTAACAAGCCGAAATCGTTCGAGTGATTTTTTAAACCTTTTGTAATTTTGCGAAATATTTAACAAGAGTTTTTTAAACAAATTCGTGTATTAAGTGTGTTTCGACAAGTGCCTACGGCAGAAAGTGTAAAAAATATGGTATTAATTGACAATAACGTATAGGCGCTCTAGTTCTGTTGGGTATACAGTATAGAAGCCACTCTAAAGGCTGAATTTTTCAAAATTATTATCATCCTGTGAAAATTCCAATCCTTTATCTCAGTGATGTTCTGGTGAATATCTATCACGCTGGACATAAATTTATCATTTAGCGTTTCTGCTAA
>OY744483.1:169933315-169975305 GCA_963556165.1 Tipula helvola | reverse complement strand
GTAATTACAGTTAGTTATACTAAATCTAATTATGTAACGCTTTCTTCCGCGTTTTTCAGTCTAAATTTATATAAATCATATTTAATGCACCACGATTCGCTTCAAACGATATAATTCACAGAGGGCCCTATAGGGACCCCAACTATATAAGAAGGAATTAGGGATTTTCAGTGCCATATATCACACAAGGTTGACAATTCAATTAAAACGATTTGGCAAAACAAGCTCTTTACTACCACAATCAGCGAGAGATTAAAACGTTTATCGCGTGGAGTACCCGCGATTAGAAAACACCGCCGTTGAAATTCCGTTAAAATAATTACACTTGTAAAAATTTATTTTATGTACATAAGTCTATGTGTTTTATTGATCACAATTGTAATTTATTTGTAAATACAATTTTCACTTAAACATTAAATATTACTCATCACTGCATCTGATTGGTACTACATTTAAATTAAATTTCAATCAAATATTTATAATGGCATCCGGAGTTACTGTATCAGATGCCTGTAAGACAACTTACGAACAAATTAAAAAGGAAAAGAAATATCGTTATGTAATTTTTTTCATTCGGGATGATAAAACAAATTGATGTAGAAAAATTGTTGTTGATCGCAACGCTGAATATGACGGATTTTTTGGAAGATTTACAGAAGGGTGGACCTTTGGAATGCCGATATGGATTATTTGATTTCGCATACATGCATCAATGTTAAGGAACCACTGAAAAGCTCTAAAAAAACAGAAAACTATTCTTAATGTTTATGGTGTCCCAGATTCCGCTATAATCAAAAGGAAGATGTTGTATTCGAGCTCATTCGATGCCTTAAAAAAAGGCACTTGTTTGGTGTACACAAAATCAATTCATGCAACCGATTTGTCTGAAGCATCACGCGAATCAGTTGGAAGAAAAAACTACGTTCTACAGATCGCCAGTAAAATAATTTAAAGTATAAATTACGCACACACACACACACATTTTATTATTCATTATAATTATTAT
The DNA here is from genome assembly GCA_963556165.1 of Tipula helvola. Taxonomy (NCBI): domain Eukaryota; kingdom Metazoa; phylum Arthropoda; class Insecta; order Diptera; family Tipulidae; genus Tipula; species Tipula helvola. The sequence goes on along the minus strand of OY744483.1, from coordinate 169,974,299 downwards.
TATTATTATTATTACTATTAATAACAATAAAAATAAATACAAATTGAAGCTGACGTATACCAGGTGATACGTTGTACTAAAAAATGTAGTAAAGACTCTGTAATTCAATCAGTAGTGAGAAAACTAACCTAAAAATATAAAAATGAGATGAGATGGAATATATTTCGTAGGTGTCCACGAGGGAGATCGGATTATTAGGTTAGGTTTGGGTGGCGGACCGCTAGGACCCTGGCATAGACGCAGAAAGGGTCCGTAGCCGTACCACAATTTAAAAATTGTCCCTCCAAACTCATTGAAACCACTTTGCGCTTACTATGAAGCGTTAGATATTCCTGACGTCCATCCTGCTGAGTTCCGTCAGGTCGTTGAAGAAGGGTGCCCCTAGAAAGTTTCAGTTTGTTTCGTGCCAGACGAGGACAAGTGCAAATAAGATGAAATACTGTCCTCTTCCTCCTCTTCGTCCCTCGTAATTACGACAGTAGTCATGTGAGAAGAAGCCCAAGTCTACTCGCGTGTCTGCCCTATGAGGCACTGCCCCGTAATCGCTCATACAACCATACTGATATGACTCCGGAGATGTGAGATCAGCTGTTTGGATTGCGCCAAGGTTCTATTTTGACCATCTGTCCTTCGTCAACTTACTAGCTTCTTCCTGAAGCAGAAGTTTTGCATACCGCAAGAGGCATTTCAATATCCTTTTTGCTGTTTGAGATGTGGTCCGTTGTACCACGTCGAGCCAGTTCATCGGATTTTATATTCCCCAGTACTAATGTAATGTCCCTGGCATCCATATAATGTGAATGTTAAAACTAATCTGTCATCTCGTTAAGAGATGAGAGACAGTTCCGGACTATTTTTTCGATGTCAGTAGGTGTAATTGAAGCGAGAACACCCCAGCCCCGATTTTTCCATCCCGTTTTTGAACCATCATTAAAGAAGTTTAAAAACTCCCGGTTCCAAAACTACATCCATCATCCAGCCCTCTCTGGATGAGATAATAGTCCCGGATCTTTCTATCAAAAGTTAGTGATGGGGACAGTATAGTCCGGTGATCTTGGGGAAAACTCTTTGTTACAAAGTATAGATCAGTGCCATGTATTGTTGCAGGTCCACATTACGTGGATTTCAGGTCGTATGGCAGTGCAAGCTGCTCCACTATTTCCCCAAGATATATAGAGGAGTCAGAAATAGCAGAGTTCTCCCAGTGATTGAGTGGATGTGCTCCTCAGTGGCACCACTGATCCATAAAGAGATTGTTTCTCTGAACTTTTGTCAAACAACTTTTGGCTGACAGTTTTTGTCCAGAGCAGGCCACCAAACTGTTACCTCCACACCTTTCCATAACATTAGGTTTACCAGTTTAATTTTACTATCCAAACCGAGACCCTAAAAACTTTGCTCCATCTATAAAAGCCAAGTTGAAACCATTTAAAGTAGGAGGATCGACATGAGGGAAATTATATATTTTCCTGGAGAAGCGAACCAATTCGGTTTTGTGTGGGGTTCCACATTCAACCCACAACCATTGGCCCATAATGAAAGAATGCCCAGAGCATTTTGAATAAGCTCACTAAGTGTGCCGGGATATTTTTCCACGGACACCAATAGCGACGTCATCGACATAGGCAACCACCTTGAAGCCAATATCCTCCCAGTCTCAGTAAAAAGATCATTTATAAACCAAGTTCCAAAGCAGGGGGGACAGTATGGCCACGCTGCGGCGTGCCCTCTGCTTGCAAATCTTCTGGCGGAGGATTTCCCCCAGACTGGCATTTATGATCCTGCCTCTTAGCTTTTGTTCTATCCAGTCTATGAGAGATTCGTCCACTCCCTAGATACGAAAAGTGCCCGAGTTATAGCCCCAGTAAGCACGTTGTTAAAGGCTCCCTCAACGCCCCAAAAAGGTTACCATTGCCGTAGTCTCCATATTCGAAAGATTTTTTCAATAAAATATGTAAGAGAATGAAGAGCAGTTTCTGCAGATCTCTCCTTGCAATAGGCCATGTTGAGATTTAGACAGCTTTTTCCGGCACAATCGTGCCTCTAATATGAGCCCTCTGTTTGGTCTTTCTAGTGTTTTTGAAAAGAAAGGAAGACAAGCTAATCGGTCTAAGGTCTTTGGGACTGCAGTGCAGTGTGAGCGTTTTTCTCGCCTTAGGTATTGAAACAACCTTCACTTACGTCCATTTTACTTGGAATGTGACCAAAGTTCTAGGCTGCCTCTAAAAAATTACTTTCAATCAGGAAATGGTTAGATCCATAGTTTTTTGTATATCCGCAGGAATAATACCATCAGGTCCTGGCGACTTATATGGTTTATAGCTGCTTATCGCCCACAGAATATGTCTTCTGCTAATAATTTGGGCCTACAAACGTAGTCGCCCTATTACCTGCTGATATAGTAAGGTACAGATTTCGGAACAACCAGGAAAGTGAGTCCTCCAATAGTAGTTTCCAGCGATTCCGCACTATTTGTGGTCCATGCTCCATTCGGCCCTTTGAAATAAATCTTGCGATGGAAGGGCCAGCTGATAATACTTTACGCAGAGTCTCCAAGATCAGTACTTTGCACTTCTTAATTGATATTTGTAAAATATTGAGGGACTTCCCTATAGGAGTCCTAGTCTACAGGAGGCTCTTGTTTTTCCTTGCTGTTTTTAAAGAGTGTTTTGCATCGTTCACGTGTTTGTTGAATCTCCTTGGACCACCAGGGTGGCCGAGATTTACCCTTAGGCCTACTAAGAGGGACAATAGCCCAGTAATCGTTTCATTAAAAGTGCTGGACAGTTCGTCCACTAAGCCATCGAGTTCTACCGTAGTTTTTTGGAGGTTTTAGGCACCGGCCCTGGTAGTGAATTACCCAGAATAGTTCTACAGATATCCCAGTCGGTTTTTACCTCCTATTCCTGTAGAAAGGGCTGTTTGGAGAAAACCAAGTCCATTTCAAAATTGAAGATAACAGTGATCAGAAAAGAAGTGGGCCTTCCGACACTTGCCAGTTTTAATAGACCTGTGGTCAAAAAGTTTGAGACAAGTGAAATATCTAATACCTCCTATCTATTTCTAGTTATAAAAAGTCGGCTTATTGCCAATATATGAAGATTAGTACTTAGAATGTAATCAAGGAGTAACTTACCTCGTTCATTTGGTGTCCCGTACTTCTCCCAAATTGTGTGATGAGGAATTTGCATCACTCCCCAGGACGACTTCAACCTTGCGCTTTTGAGCCTCCAAAAATTGCCTTACCTAGAATGGACTGTGGAAATATTCCACTAGGCGACCCCAAGGTTCTTGGATCAAGACAATATCTATCCCTTCCCTTCCAATTTTTAAAAGGAGAGTAGCTGATGCTAACCTCTCTACCAATGTATCAATCAGAGTCCTCCCCTGTTTGTGAAGTCCTCTGAGGTCCTCTTTAATGACTCCAAGGGGACATTGTCATCTCCGTATCAGTGGAGATAGTTTTCCGCCTGGCTGTTCCCTTCTTCAGGGCGCCCCAGATGAGCTATCAGCAGCTTCCTCAGATTTCGGAGCTTCTGGCTTGTCCGCATCCTTTCTTATAGATTTTGAGTGTGACTGCACTGAAACCATAGTTTTTACGATACCATTGGTTTTTTTCCAGTTCAGTCAGTGACTCCCTGTTTTAAAAACTATGACGGCTGACCTGTAGTCAGCCATTGGCTCCTGGAGCTTAGCAAACTTTCCAGTTATCCGTTGACAAAATCTGAGTTGCTAAACTGCAGCAACGGGAGAGTATAGCCGTTGGGATCGCTAGGGCTCCGAAGGGATCCACACCCTGGCTCTCGGCCTACAGGAGATCTTTTCCCTAGCTTTAATAGCAAGACTGGCTCCGGGCCATACCTCGCCAAGTCCTTCCACTGCCTTCGTGTAAAGCAGAAGAGGATCTCTGATCCGCACATGCAGTCAGTTTTCATCTGGTTTCCTGTGCCAGCCCGCAGCCCGACAAGTCCGGAGAAGGTCCTGGGTTTTCTGACAGGGACATTCAGGTAGGGGGGGGGGGGTTAATGCCCTTTCCACCCTTTCCCCAATTGGCGGGCGAGATTCAACAACTGCCACAACCAGTCGATCCTTGAGTACCTCGTTAACCTTCTCTCTGTGTAATTGGGGTCAAATTGAGCCCAGTCGGTTTTTAAAAATGAAAAAAACTGCGTTTTTTTTATTATTTTAATGGCTCATGCCCTAAAAGAAAGCCTCAACTAATATCTTGTACACGCAATACAACGAAAAGCGGGTCCCAAATTACTTGTAAATTTGGTAATTACGATAGTCTGAAATGAATCAAGCGCATTTCTGTGTACTGGGGTCAAAATGACCCCCAAATTATTTCCATGTAGGTACCTTACTATCTATACATATATATAAAAAATGAATTCCTGTTTGTTTTGTTTGTTTGTCTGTTCCGAATGGGTGTCCTCAGTCGCTCAACCGATCGCCATAAAAATTTTTTACCATGCAAATATTGCATGTTCAGGACCAATCTTACGATATTGTGGAAGGGGCCTGGACCCCGGGGTCTAGGGGCCATGGTACAAATTTTTTCAAAAATTTGAATTTTTTTTACGAGAATGAGTTTTGGAAAGGGGGTTATATGAAATAACAGACATGTTCGAATTCGGGGGGGTCCGCCCCTGGATCAAAAAAAATCATTTTTACATATAAAGATACAATTATTTGATTGTTCTGAAATAAACGCCTTAGCCGCTTTACCCATCGCCATGAAATTTTTTACCATGTATATGTTGCATGTTTCAGGACCAAGCCCACGATACTTTTGAAGGGGCTGAACCCCGGGGTCTAGGGGGCTGTGGTACAATTTTTTTTCTCAAATTTCAATTTTTTTAAGATTTTTTTTGACGGGAATGACTTTAGGAAAGGGGTTATATGATATTAGTGACATGCTCCAATCCGGGAAGTCTGCCCTGGATCAAGAATTCCATTTTTTACATGTATAGATACAATTTATTTAAATGTTCCGAAATAGCGCCTTAAGCCCGCAAAATTTATACACCAAAAAGGATATCTAGCGTGCGATTGTTATATACAAATCATACCTCTACTATAATTGATTTAATTATTCAAATTAATTTTATTAATTTTAAATTTAAGACAATCTTTCATCACTTTAACTGAAGACAAAATCTATGAACACTTATATTATCCATACTAATAATCCATTTTTACTGGTTTGACATGTACTGTTTAGTGATATCCTATTTATCATATCCTGTTTTGAAATGTACCATAGTCAGCGAGTTCTACTTTCCACATAACTTCAGAAATAATTAACATTCTATTTTAATCCACTATTGCAACCGGCGGCTTTTAATGAAAATAGTAGTTTCATACTAAACGCCAATTGTTTATTACTTTATTTAATTTATTACTTAAATAATCAATGATTGTTTCATAAAATCAATTCTAGGAAAGGTACTAAAAAATATTGTACCTATAAACTGATTTACTTTGAAAAGTACTAGCGTTTTGTATTTGAAAATAGCATCTTCAACAAGAAACATCCTTGGATTCAAATTATTGTACGTGTAAAATTGCCTTAGTTTGAAAAAACTTCTTTTGTTTTTCGAAATGTCATTTTCAACCACAGTTCGCGGTAAAACGTATCGAAGTGGACGTAGTTTTAATCGTTTTGAATAAATTAATATTAATTTGTGTTTCGGATGCCGTTGTTCTCGATTAGTTAGCTATATTGCAATAATATAATTGTTGGTGATTATTTTCCAGGTATTAAATATTATTTCAAGTGAATATACATTCTTATTAGATTTAAGTTTTCAGTTTATAAACGTGTTAATCTATGATTACTTTTTGATTGTAGATAACATTTGATTTTGCTTAAAAAAAAATTCCGTAAAGACATTTTCAAACACAGTTCGCGGTGAAACGTATCGAAGTGAACATTAAAATCGTTTTGATAAATTAATACTAATTTCTGTTTTGAATGCCCGTCATTTCTGATTAATTAGCTACACGTTTCATTTTTGCTTAAAAATGCCACCGAAAAAAAGATCAATTGGGCAGGTAACTGCAAAGTCGAAGAAGATTAGAGCCCGGGTGGCTGAATCAAGCGAACAGCGTGAAGCACAACTTTAAAATGATCGAAGCAGTACGTCTTCTTCTAGAGCTAATTAAACAACTAAATAGTGTGAAACAATACTTGCAAACGTTCGAAGCAGTATATCTTCTTCTAGAGCTAATGAAACAACTAAACAGCGCGAAACACGACTTGCAAACTTTCGAAGCAGAATGTCTTCTTCAAGAGCTGATGAAACAACTAAACAGCGTAAAACACGACTTGAAAATGTTCGAAGCAGGATGTCTTCTTCTAGAGCTACTGAAACCATTGAACATCGTGAGGCCCGGCTGGAAGTCGATCGGTTACGATATGGACGATTAATTGAAACTTTTAGATGTGATTTAAAGTTAGCAGCATTCAATTACGAGAAAGACTATGATTACAATGTTTCAGTTGAGCAAATGGAAAACATTTGTTTGTATTGTCATGCTTTAAAGTTTCACAATGAATCGCCTGGAATGTGTTATTCAAATGGAAAAGTGAATTTGCCTCCTCTGGATGATCCAACTGAACCTCTTCTAGCTTACGTCTCCGGAACTCCAGAGTTATCCAGACATTTTCTACAAAATATTCGAAAATACAACTCATGCTTTCAAATACAGCGCTGTAAAGAGAGAATTCTTGCATATCAATCAAGGTATTTGAATTATATACCTCCCGTGCAACGCCGGGTAACTCAGCTAGTTTTCTATATAAATCAAAAAATTACTTAATTTTTATGTTTATGAATGTATTGTAAAGTATGTCTATGATGTTTTTTGCATTTTTCTGTTAATTAGTAAGTGAGACTGTCAAATGAAGGGGAAATAGCGAACGATAATATTGAAGTGGATTTTTCAAAATGCGACCAGAGTTGAACATGCTGAGCCGATAAACGTCTGTGATTACGATGAGGATGAACATATTGAGCCGATAAATTTTGATGATGATGACAATTTTGAACTTTGCGCTGACGAACGAGAAAATGAACAGGGAAATGATGAAACTGCCACTTTTGAAGATGAAGAAGCGGTTACTGGTATATGGTATTATGCCCAAAATAAAAAAATGTTTCCGAAAGTGGAGCCTAAATATTGCAAATGTGACCAGAACATGCGACTTTCTACTACTGCGGGAAATGGAAGGCTTCACAGTGCAAACAGCAAAAAATCTAATAACTCAGTTATTAGCTTTCCAAAAAACCATCACAGAAATATTGGTAGTAACCAATAGAAAAGCGCGGCAGTTTTATATAATGAATAATAAAATAACAGAAAAACACCGTACTTTGTATGATACTAATTCGGTGGAAATGTTTGCATTGACCTGCATCTTAATTTACGCTGGCGCTCTTAAGAACTGGGACGACCGTTCATTTTATCGAGCTATGATATCCGACAGGAGCCGCTAAAAACAGATAGATTGGTAGCATTCTCAACTGTATGGAAAATGTTCTTGGCAAACATTCGAAAACCTTATAACCGTCATCAAATTTAACTATTGATGAACAATTGATTCTAACACGAGGGAGATGTTGTTCCCGACAGTACATAGCATCAAAACCAGGGAAGTATGGAATTAAAATATTTTGGCTACGTGACGCAAAGATCTCTTACCCATTGAACGCAGAAGTGTATGTTGATAGGCAACCAGGGAGGCCTCATTCGGTTAATTCCGCCTTGAATTTAGTCTATGGGATATCCGCATTTCACGTCAACAAAAGAAGAACAATTACTATGAACAACTTTTTCACTATTTGTACTTTAGCCGATAAACTTTTGCAGAAAAAAACCGATACTAATTGGAACAATCCTACAAATCAAACCCGATTTGCCAAAAGAGCTTAGTACAAGTAAGAAATTAAAAAAAACCGAGAACTTAAATCTTCAAAATTTAGTTTTGATAACAACCTAATACTTGAAAGTTTTATCCTAAAGAAAATCGTTTCTAAAAGAATTGGTTGTGCAACTGGTGCAAGCCAGCTCTTCAACCCACGAAAGTTTACAAAAAATGTAAGGACAGCAATCGATCTAATAGGTTATAGTGTTACTAATAAGACGGGAATCAACAGGCGAAAAAGTGGCGGCTAAGACCGTTAGAAAACGACCAAGATTTTATTTGCGCTCTTCGATTATCTGATATGAAATCCAGAACAAGATGTCATTTTTGTAATGAGCTATCTTGCCCAAACCACAACAAAATCCTATGCATAGAATGCATCAAAGAATAGGAAATGGTTTCAGATGAACATTAAGTGGTTTTAGATGACGTATCTGGTTAAAACATAAATTTGACTAATTAAAGTGATTTTTTGTGAATGTAATTACTTTTTCAATAAAAATATAAATTTGTAATAAGAAAATAAACAATTTTTATTTACTTTCCCAATGAAATATATGAAGTTATCCATGGGGTCAGATTGACCCCTATACACAGACAACGTTTTAGTAAGCTATACACAGAGTGAAGGTTAAAGGGCCTCATTTCGGTAGTGTAGAGCTTAGTTTTTTTTTTTTTGCGACCTTAGGACTATCCTCATGAGATCTATTTCTTTTAATGTTTATGCCAGCTGAAGGGCTTTCCGACTTCTGTTCGGTGCCTTTTTCGCCCACGCAAGCGTGGCTTTGTCTTTCTCCGATCAGTCTTCTGGAGAGATGTTGTTTATCTTATTCAGGGCCCTCCATGCTTTCCTCCTAGTGTTATAGGTTGGTTTTGAGGAACCAGCTTCATTGGTGCTTTGGTTCTCCATTGTATTTCTTTGCTCAGGTTTGGTGACCCGAGTAGAGGGACCAGCCTCATTTTAGCTTATGTCCCGTTGTTTGTTTGTAAGTTTAGAGGCGCCCTTAAGACCCGAGTCTCCTTCTCCACATTTTCCGGGTTTGGGAGAGAGCCGGACTCTTTTGTTTGTTTGGTTCTCCCATATTTGGTCCAACGAGTACTTAATCCGGAGGGCGCTAGGTATCCGGACCGACCGTTAGCGACTTAGCTAATTTTTAAACTGAGCCGCCAGTCTGACCGGTTATCGGCACGGTACGAATAACACCTTAACCCAGCCCAGTGATTTGTTTAGGGTTGACTCCCTTAGCGCCGTAGTTTAGCCTAGAACAACTTCACACCTGACCACCAAAAGATATTATTAGTCTAACATGAATTTCTTTCCAAAACATACAAGTCAACATACAGTCGACCGTCGAAACTTTTAGGCTTCAGGCTCTCTTTCTTTAAAAAAAAAAAAACTTCATCCATTTTCTTTGGAATAAAATTTACATTTTACGTAAATTCCTTAGATACAATGAAAATAGTTTTTCTATTACATCACAAGACTATAACATGAAAAAGATGTGAGAGTTGATCGTTAAATTAGTTGTAGCTCTTTTAAAGTAACTTTTTTATATTGTGTTGTAGAAAAGTTCAACCCGCCCTCATAATAAATTAAATAAATTTCCAAAACTAAATTTTTAATCAAGCTTTTAACCTATAATTTGTACAGGTGCATTTATATACTCGGATTTACTGCTAAATATTAATCCTGATTATGAGTTTGGGGAATTAACATAACAACAAAAAAAAAATTTTGCGTTATTAAAAATTCAAATGCATAAAACATTTTCTACTTGGTATGATCATACAAACACACTCGTAATGAATTATGATGAATTTGTTTAGCTATAAGCAAGCAGCACATACAAATTATATTCTCAAAAGTATTTTATTTATAAATAGAAACCTTTTTTTTTTTTGTTGGGGTTTTGTTTTGTGTGATGATTTTTCATTTGTTTGGTGCTTTTCAACCATTCGTTTTTTTTGCGTTGGGGTTTTGTGTTTCATTTTCTAGAATTCCCTTAAAACTTTTTGTGCAGACTTAAAAAAAAAAATCATTTCATTCATTCATTATTTTTATTTTTGGAGAGCTTTTTTGTATTGTGCTTGTTCTATACCAAATAGATTTTGTTTCGCTATATTTTCTTTTATGAATAGTCTGGCTCAAATGTAATAACATGGTATTAAAATTTTTTTTTTTTTTAAACCGTGAAAAATTTAATTTTTGCGGAATATTTTATAAACATAAATATATTCTGAATTAATTAGTGTGGATTTGTTTTTATTGTTAATCCGTATTGTTAAAACTACATTTATGGTTTTTCATATCGTTGTTTATCTAATTAGCAGATAGGTACATGTTGCTTTTTCAAATTACACTCAGTAAATTTTATTATAACTAATGTATTGTACATAAAATAAAAAATACAAATTGTTATTTTTTATTTAATGTTGGTCATTATATTTACATAAATAAAATCGATAAAGGCATTAATTCTAAATAACCATAACATATTTAATATTTTCAATGGATATAATTATGTCTATGTATGTTTATTTTGGGTATATGATAGGATATTGTATAGTTCGGTTTATTATTTTATTATCGAATAATAATATTTACGTTATATTTCACAATGTACGTATGTAGCTGTATGATAATTAGCTTGATTCGTCATGTGGCTTATTAAATTGTTATCTTTTATGTCGATATAATCCGAAGGTATTAAATTTTATATTACTTTAGTTTATCCATCAATATAGTGTGTCCCAAATTGTTTGCTTTAAATTATAGTTAATTAAGTTTTGACATAAAAGGATAAATAGAAGTGGGGATTAGTTTGAGTATATGTCCCATAAAACATCTTTTTATGACAATAATAATTATTAATGGTAGGTAATAAATGTCAATCTTTTTAAAAATTAACGAGAATGGAGCAACATTCTATAAAATTTATTGGTATTCTGAACCATAATAAAGATAATGGTTATAAGTATAGTGAGGAAAGTTCTTTATGTAGTAATAATTTGGTATCATTGGCTAAATTTCATTTTTCAATTAACGCTGTTGTTGAGCAAACACTCAGAACACGCCGAAACTGCCCGCAGCAATTTGGTCGCGCATGAATAAACTGCAGAAGAAAGCATCCCTGCATCAAATGCCTTAATCACCATCCAAAAGACGAATGCCGCCGAACGACAAAGGAGGGTACAGCAAAATGCGTGAATTGCGAAGGAGATCATGCAGCCAACTAGACAGGATGCACTAAATACCATTAGTTCAAGGCAAGTAAATTATCCCAGCAGTTTCAAAAATCGCCCAAGCTCCAAACCACAATATAAGCCGACACCACCTCTACCCGTGAACTTTTGGGAAATGCATGCAGATACCCAAGGAGTTTCAGCAAGTCATTTATTAGCGTATAAGCATGCGTTTTCACCATTAAAACAAGTGCCAAAATGCAGACCACCTACAAAAAGGCTGGCATCGTATTCAGCTACCCCGTCAACAGGAATTATTAGCCATCGACAACATCTGGGAGATCGTAGCAAAATACTGGAAAATAATCCAAGTGACAAAATCGGCAGAAACACCACAGCAAGCAGCATTAGCTTTCATCAGCGCCAGTTTCAATTAGATGATAATTACATGTATGCTATGGAATTTTTTTTTTTTTTTTTTTTTTTTTCGCTGGCGCTACATCCCATAGAGAGATTTGGCCGCTTCATGCTGAAGTTTCATAATCATTTTTTTTATTTTTTTAACGGATAATGAATGATTAATTCATTGATCCTACCCTTAACCAGCCGTGATTTTTTCATCACCCGCCGGGAATCGAACCCGGGACCTCCGGAGCTTAAGCAAGCACGCTAACTACTGTGCCACCGGGGAATTTTGTTCCATTCCTAAAATATTGAAATTCGAAGGCTTCGACGAAAACCACAAACCAGCTATAATAGTTGTTCTGCCACTTGGCTGAGTAAAGACAAATATTTCATCGTACAAGACTACCTGATCCACAGGTATTCTCATGCAGTAGTAAAAATTTGAAAACGAGTTGGGTGTAGCAATACTAACTAACCCTTGCTCTAACAAAAATCGAAAGCATAATACTCGAACTGCTAATATTGCTAGAACTGTAAATATAACTGCTAGTAGCAATTTACAACACAAGCACAAAACATGAAGAATTCACGATATGATTAAAGCAGTGTTGCGAAACGTTACCTGTAACGGAACGAAATACCGGTATACCGGATTTTTTTCAAGTAACGTTAACAATACCAATATCCAAATTTTTAAACCGTGTTTACCGGTATTTTTACCATAACAAAAAAAATTATTTTGGTATTTCGTTACATTATGGTAAATTATAAATTCGAATTTTTAAACCATTAACTATGAAAAAAAAAAATTCAAATTTTTAAATAAGTAATGTAAAAGTTGTCAAGATAATAATGTTACCACAGTCATACCGGGTTGTCACACTGGCAATTTAGTAACACATCTGAAGAGACGATAAGCTGGTTGTTTTTTTCTTAGAGCAAGTTAAAATAAAAAGTTAATGTTCCGTAACGTTATACCATAACGTAACGAAATAATACTTTGTTACAATACCGGAAAACGGTAGGATACCAAAAATTTTTATTGGAGTGTAACGAAACGTGTAACGTTATACATTTTATTTTTCGTTTCGCAACACCGGATTAAAATCATTAATAAATATAGCAACGATGTCATTGCTTAACTTTAATGCAATCCACCATAACTGGAATTACAATAGAGCCAACAGCTGTGGCAACGCGTTAAATAACCTTGTAGCATCCCACAATAACTTCTTGCTTAACTTCCCAAACCAGCCACCCCACTGTAACGATCGTTTTTTTTAATATCCAAGATAACTAATCGCCAAGTTATTTTATGGTAAATATTATTTTTCTCCACGGCATAGAAGTAGCATAAATGATGATTATTGCTTTTTAGCAGTGATGAATTTGTATGGTTATCAACTTTAGAAATAAAATAAAATTAAAATGGTCGTGATTGTAGCAATTTTTTTTTTGGTGTAGGCATCTTTAGACACAAACAAATAAATCCCAACAAATTATTGGTGGTGTAAGGCCGGCCGAGCTGAAAGATAGCCTCACGTGTCGGTTAATCCAGCCTACCTTCCAGAAATATCGGATACACACACACACCCACACACACTCACAAAAACAGAAACACAAAAAAAAAAAAAAAAACAGAAAATAGGAATTTCTGCTTCCATTTTCGTCATACGCGATACGAGGCAGTTGTCGCCGTCTTTGCCGGCCATTGAGAATTTAAGAAATATGATCAAATTTTGTTTAATAGTTTAAGTGTCTTTGAATTAAGAGTTAATATTAGTTTAGTGTATGTAATACACCGATGATATTTTAATGGAACCCTCCCAGCCCTGAGTACGCCGGATTTCAAGCATGTGCACCAAAGCAATCATTTACGTTACAACACAGCTTTGTTTAAATTGGTTAGAGTACCCACCACACAAGGCTGAATAAGAAAATATGTTTATTCAAGTTCCCACAGTGTTATTTGGGGTGTCGGCTAAATTGGGTTACATTAATTCTTTATATCCTTGGCGTGATATATACCGAGTAATTTTCCATCTTTGGTCTCTATCTCGTAGTTGACATTTCCTATACGGCTACGAACACGAGGTTTTTGAAGTAGTTAGCAGCAGCGTTGCCCTGATACTAGACCGTAGGTTGTAGTGATGAGCATATTTCTTGTATGCTTCTGTCAAATTTTTTCAAACTTGTTCATGCACATTACAGTTTATCAGACATGTGGTTGACTTCGACTTGACTTTCGTGTAAGCAGTGAATTTAACGCAGCAAACTATATTCTTTGGCGTGACTAATACGGTGGTACCCAAACAGCATAAAGTGTGGAGTAAACGATGTCGACTCGTGAAGAGAATTCCGCAAAGCTCCTAATATTTCGCCCAGAAATATATCCCACGAACGATGATCTGACTTTACATTTGATCTAATTGCGGCAACAATAGATCGGTTCACCCTCTCTGACGTGTTAGATTGAGGTGAATAAAACGCTGTATTTACATGTAGTATGCCAAATTCGGACATTAAACTTCGAAATTCTTTGCCAACGAATTGCGGGCCGTTGTCTAAATATACCACCTCAGGAACACCATATGTAAGAAAAACTTCATTCTTCAAAAAAGCGATTATTTTATTTGTTGTAGCTTTTGCCAGTGGTTTCAACAACACAAATTTCGTGAGTCTGTCTAGTACAATTAGTACAACCGTGTTTCCGTTTTTTGAGCGCGGATAAAGTCCTAATAAGTCGATGTAGGCCTTCTGGAATGGTCTTACCTCAAATGTTGTTGGACACATTGGTGGTTTCATTACCCGGTTCGCGGCTTTAGTGGATTTGTATATATCACATGCATCAATGAACTCTTTCACATGTTTCCACATACCCGGCCAAAAATACCATCTCCGAAGACTTTCAAGAGTTTTTTATTACCTCCATGAGCTGCTAAGGGATCGTTGTATTCCTGAACGATAAGGTCTTTCGTAAGGCCGTTCGGAATCCATAGCTTCCAAATTGAATTAGTGGCCACCTCCGCAGAATGAGCAGGTTCAAAACAAATATAAAAGCGATTTTCATGAATGCGATGGCTGGGGTATTCTTTTGGAGACGCACTAATTTTCCATCCAAAGTTATATAATCTATATCCATAAAACACGTCGAGTCCAAATCTACCGCCGCTAAAGTCGGAATATCATCCTCATACTCTGTGTTCGAATTATGAAATTCTCGGGAAAGGGTATCTGGAACTACCGCTTAGGTACACGTAGGGACGGAATTTCTAAATGCTTATTAAAGCAGCCAAGCATTCTAGTTCAGATACGTTATAATTCTTTTGTTCTTTATTTAGCTTCTGGGATATGAATGAAATCGGTCTTTCCCCGCCGTCATCATCAATCTGGTACAATACTCCTTCCACTCCCTCTGTGCTAGCGTCGCATCGCATGGAAAAAACTCTCTTATAATCCGAATTCGTTAGTACAGGTGCAGTGGTAAGATAGACCTTCAATATCTCAAAAGCTGATGGGCGCAGTCTGCTCAGCGTAATTAGGGATGAACCTCCTGTACCATCCTGCCATTCCCAACAACCTACTCGTCTGTTTCACATTATTAGGACTAGGGAAGCTGCATATTGCTTCTACCTTAGCTGGATCCGTTCGAAGTCCTTCCTCATCAACTATAGGAATCCTAAGTATTTAATCTCTCTCATTACGAAACTGCTTTCATAAAGATTAATAGTAAGTTTTGCCTCGGTTAATAGCTTCGCCACTAGTTTTAGCAGTTCAAAATGTTTTTCAAGAGTTCCCGAAACGATCAGTAAATCATCTAAGTCTATAAAAAGCTGATCATGGCATTTGTGAGGGATGACCCTATCCATGAATCGAAACATTGTCTGCGCCGCGTTAAATAAGCCAAACGGCATGGTAAATTGGTATAATGGTCTTTCAGATCGATGGCTGATATATTTTGTTTCATGTAATCTGCTCAACAGTCTGTCAATCAACGGCAACGGGTATGCATCCTTTATCGTTACATAATTTAATTTCCTTGAATCAAGACATAACCTCGTCTTTCCATTTGGTTTTCTTAGCACGACTATCGGCGAACTCCATGCACTAGTGCTTTCCTCAATCACTCCTAATTCTAGCATTCTGTCTAATTCTTCATACATTAGGTCTTGAATAGCTGGAGATACATTAAAATATCTTTGTTTAATTCGTCGTGTCTGACCGACATCTATCACATGTTCAAGAACGTCTGTTTTTCCTAATCCGATAGCTGTAAAAGAGCGAAATATGGATTTAATGTGTTCCAACGTCGACCTTGTGAATTCACTTAACTGGTGATGATTAGGTTTAGCTACTGTATTTGATAATCCACTTACTATTCTTGGAGCAAAACCAAACTTTGACCAAAAGTCGATGCCAAGATAACTACAAACAATTTCATAATTTTGTATATGCCATTATGTACGACGGGTACTTCGACAAATCCCAGGATATCCTGCGCTCGGCGCGTACTTTCCCGTCACATATTTTGAACAATTGCTGCAGTTGGGCTTTCTAATGCCGGCTTTCCCACATCCGAAACAAAATATCTCCGTAAATTCCTTAACACAGTCTTGGTAGCGGTGGCCAATATCCTGGGTCTCTGCTGATTGATTATCATGGCTAGGAGTCATCACCTTTCCTTCAACTAACGACTGCGTATGAATTTCGCTTACTCTGGACCTACGACTATGTGATTCTACTGTATTTCTTAGGTCAAATCCAGATTTTGACCATAGTCGTTCGTATTGCTGGTACACGAAGTTTTTCTACCGTATTAAACTACATTTGTAATGTAATTGTTCGAAGCGCCGAATGCATATTCTCCCTGAGGATTTCGATTAGTTCGGTTTCCGTAAACCGATCGCTCAGCCTACCGTTCAAGGCTTGAATTTACAGCGAGTATTCATTGAAAGAACTATGGTTTTGTTGTTTCTTTCGATGAAACGCCTTTTCTCTTTTTCCGTTTCATGACTCGAAAGTCTAGATAAAAATGCACTTCGCATGTCCTGCCATGTTGCGTCTGGATGCTCCCTAGTATAAACCCACAACCATTTTTCTGCTGTATCTGTCACAAAACTATGATTATCGCTGGTAATCTTCTTGGTGAATACCCACTACGTTTAGCAAAAGTATCTAGCCGAAAAATGAAGACATGAACATCCAGTCCTTGCGGGTTTCCATCAAACGACAATTTCCATTTGGGGTTATACGGCCGATAGTGATTGTATTCAAAATACTTGTCGTCAGAATCTATTTGCGTAGGCATCTGTCTTTCGTTTCTTGGTGCACGCCAGGTGTCTGGCGGGATATGTAGTTCTTCAGAAAGAGATATTGACATTTTGGATAAGCCAAAATCCCAGTCACTATATGTTACTTTCGTTGCTGGACCGCTTGTTGTTGTAATATCAACAGCTTTTGTAGTTATGGTCGTAGATATATTGGGCTTGTTGATATCCTTCAATTCGAGATTACTACATGGTTGATTGTCCGTTGCTGTAATGCTAGGATGAACGAACTGTCATTTTGAATAACTGCAGGCTTTACCTGAATATCATTTAAGGTGTTCTGCGCTTCTTGACCTAACCTTCTAAATTTAGACATTTGATTTCAAACAATTTTTAAGTCTTTGCAAACGTTTTTGCCAGTGAATAGCACGATATAAAACCTCTAACAGTAGCTCTTGTGAACGAGTCTGAATCATTGCTTTATCTAACGAATCAAATGTCTTTTGGCCGAAAATAACATCTCGGTCAGGATCTACAGTTAAATGTGATTTACCAATAGGAGCTTTAGGGTTGCTGAACTCTTCCTTTAAAGCTTTTCGTAATTTGGTACTGGCTTCGGGTTCCTCTGGAGATATTTTATACACTGAATATTTGACTTGAATTTCATCATCCTTCAAATATTCGATATACTTGTCAGGATCCATATTGATGAGTTAATAAGTCTAGTAATCGTTGACACGTGACGAATCTTAGAAATCGAAAACGGAATTATGACTGCGCCTTTACGGCGTTTAGTTAATTATATACATATATAAAAAAAATACTATTAAACAAAGTTATACCTATAATTAACGAATTAATGAAAGGTTTAACCAAACTAATACACAATTCACAAAAAATAATTAATTGTTTTGAAAATAATCAATATAAACTGCCATCTCACAATCATCCAGTTGGGGTTCGAACAATTAACGTGAGATATCCAGAAGTCATCTAGATTCAACTGGTTAACACGACTCTGCTACTGGGTATACCACCCAGTAATAGTAACCCTGAGATTTAATTAATTGCATAACTCTATCAGAAACTAAAACAAATAAAATTAAACTACACATTCAGTTTAATTTTGACCTAAAAATTGATTTGTCGTTACACCACTATCCTATCCGGTTCGAGTTAGGAGACTCCCCTGTTCTAAATTCTACCAAACCAAGTATTGGCAAAATTGATTGGAAATCTTCAATAAAATCGATCGATAAAGCTATTACTTGGCACCACCATACCATAAGCACCCCTGAATCCATAGATACAAATATTCACTGCATTACTGACTGCATCAAGCAAGCAGAAAATTCAGCCTCGCCACCAACTCCCAACGAATTTACCTTCAAACACCCATTCTCCCTGTTTCGCTATGCAATAAACTACAGAATATTGCCTTGCGTACCCAAAATCGTGCGCTTCGTCATTCCATAAACCAACTAACAAAACAAATCAAATTCAAAATAATCGAAATCACTAATAACGCATGGAAAAAGAAACTCCAAGATAACACCTGAAATCCCTAAGAACAAATAACCATCCATAACAATGCATGATGAAACTGCCTACAGTCCTACACCAATAGTAATAAAGCTAATCTCTTTGCTTAGCAATTCCACCAACCCCACAATAACTCCTTTTATCCTACAGACCCAAATATTGAGTATGGAGCGCTGTAGGCTCTGGATAAGTTCGGTTCCGACATTACGCAAATCGATACTGAAGAAATCATCAGTCCACCAGAGCTTAGATTTATAAAAAAACCCTCCGTAATAAAAAAGCGCCAGGTCACGATAATATTCCACCCATCATAATCAAGAACATTCCTAAAAAAGCTGTCATGTACCTATTAGCCATCGTAAATGCCTGCTTTCAGATTTCATACTTTCCAACCGTATGGGAGCACGCCAAGGTAATAGCGATCAAAAAAAACAAAGAAACCTTCCACTGAATCATCAAGCGTCAGACCTATCAGTCTCCTTCCTATCCTTGGTAAAATCTTTGAAAAACTATGAACAGTAGAATGTTGTCCTTTATACAAAGCCACAATATCCCGACCAACCATCAATGTGGTTTTCGCGAAGGACACTCTGTCCTACACCAACTAGTTCGTCTAGGCGAACATATTTCGACGATGGCAAACATAAACAAGTTCACTGGGCTTGTCATGCAAGACATCGAGAAAGCTTTTAACTCTGTCTGGCATGTGGACTCTTATATAAGCTCCGTAAGCTAGGCTTTCCCTGCAATGTCCAAAACATCATAAAATCCTACCTTAAGAACCGCTCTTTTAACGATAGTATCCTAGCAGAACTATCAGGGATGCTTGGAATACCATCAGGAGTACCTCAACGTTCAATCCTTAGTAAGGTTAGGTTCCATCCTGCTGAGTTCCGTCAGGTCGTTGAAGAAGAATGCCCCTAGAAACTTTAGTCTGTTTCGTGCCAGACGAGGACATAGGTGCAAAGAAGATGAAATACTGTCTTTTCCTCCTCTTTGTCCTCGCAACTACAACAGTAGTCATGTGAGATGAAACCAAGTCTACTCGCATGTCTGCCTATGAGACTGTACCCCGTAATCACTCCGACAACCACACTATCTGACTCCGCTGAAGTGAGATCAGCTGTTTGGATCTCGCCAAGCCCAGGTTTGGCCAGACCTGCCGAGTTATTACGCATGAGGTGCTATTTGACCATCTGTCATTCGTCAAAGTACTAGCTTCCTCATGAAGCAGCAGTTTTCATACCGCAAGAAGCATTTCAATATCCTTTTTGTTGTTTGAGATGTGGTCCGTTGTACCACGTTGAGCCAGTTCATCTGAGCCAGTTGAACTGATCTGTCATCTCGTTAATAGATGAGAGACAATTCTGGATTACTTTCGACGTGAGGGGGTGTGATTGAAGCGCTTTAATGGCAGCCTGACTATCCGCATATATGCGAATATCACAAGTCGATATTACATTATACCTCAACCAGTCTACGACTTCCTTAATCGCAGTTACTTCAGCTTGAAAAATGCTACAGTAGTCGGGGAGACAGAAGGAGAGGTTTAATAAAAGTTCCTCGCAGAACACCACAGTCCCGACTTTTTCATTCCGTTTTGAACCATCAGTGAAGAAGTTTAAAACTTCTAGTTCCAAAACCGCATCGACCACCCGGATCTATCTGGATGGGATAATAGTCTGGAACTTTCTATCAAAAGATAGGGACGAGACAGTATAATCGGTGATCTTGGGAAGCCCTTTGTTACAAAGTATAGATGAGTGCTCTGTATTATTACAGGTTCACAATAACGTGGATTTAAGTTGTACGGCAGTGCAAGCTGCCCCTTGTTTTCCCAAGATGTCTTGTTCTTTTGAGAACAATCTCTCTGTGGATGTCTATTCACAGAGAGATTGTTCTATGCACTTTTGACAACAACTTTTCGGCGACAGTTTTGTCCAGAGCAGGCCACCAGACTGATAATCCATACAGAAGAATGGGTCTAACTACTGCAATGTATAGCCAAATGACAATGCGAGGCTCCAGACCCCATCCTTTCCCAATGGCATTTTTGCAAGAGTATAGCGCTACCATAGCTTTCTTTACTCTTTCCATAATATTAGGTTTCCAGTTTAATTTACTGTCCGAAACGAGACCCAGAAACTGTGCTTCAATTGTAAAAGCCAAGATGAAACCATTTAAAGTGGGAGGATCGATATGAGGAAGTTTATATTTCCTAGAGAAGAGAACCAATTGTGTTTTGTGTAGGTTCACATTCAAACCACAACCATTGGCCCATAATGAATGATTGCCCAGAGCACTTTGAATAAGCTCACTTAGTGTGCCGGGATATTTGCCATGGACAACCACCTTGAAGCCACTACCCTCCAGTCTCAGTAACAGATCATTTATGACCAAGATCCAAAGCAGGGGGGGGGCAGTACACCACCCTGCGGCGCGCCTCTGCTTGCAAATCTTCTGGCGGAGGATTTTCCCAGACTGGCATTTATGATCCTGCCTTTTAGCATTTGATCTATCCAGTCCTTGAGAATTCATCCACTCCTAGATTCGAAAGTGCCCGTTGTAAAAGGCTTCCTTAATGTCCAGAAAGGTTACCATGGCGTAGTCTCCATATTCGAAAGATTTTTCAATAAAATATGTAAGAGAATGAAGAGCATTCTCTACAGATCTCCCCTTGAAATAGGCATGTTGAGATTTAGACAGCTTTCCGGCACAATGATGCCACTAATATGAGCTTCAATTGGTCTTTTCAGTATTTTGAAAAGGAAAGAAAACAAGTTAATCGGTCTAAGGTCTTTGGGACTACAGTGTGAGCGTGTTCCCACCTTAGGTATGAAAACAACCTTCACTTCTGTTCATTTACTAGGAATGTGACATAGTCTCTAAGCTGCCTCTGAAAATTACCTCTATTCAACAAATTGTTAGATCCATAGTTTTTTTAATATCCACAGGCATAATAACATCAGGACCTGGCGACTTATATGGTTTAAAACTGGTTACCGCCCATAGAATCTTTCTTCTGCTAATAATTTGGCCTACGAGGCTACTTGCCCTATTACCTGCTAATATAGTAGGTGCAGATTCGGAATAACTAGGAAAGTGAGTAGTAGTTGCAGCGATTCCGCACTATTTGTGGTCCATGCTTCATCCGGCCTTTGAAGAAAGCTTGAGATAGAAGGGCTAGTGGATAGTACTTTACGCAACCTGGACATCTCTGAAGACTCCTGAATTTTGCCGCAGTATAATCTCCAAGATCTGTTCTTGGCACTTCTTAATTGATATTTGTAACTTTTGAGGACTTCCTTTTAGGAGTCCCAGTCTAAAGCGGCTCTTGTTTTCCTTGCTGTTTAAAGAGACTTTTGATTCGTTGACGTGTTTGTTGAATCTCCTTGGACCACCAGGGTGGCCGAGATTTACCCATAGGCCTACTAAGAGGATAATAGCCCAGTACCACTTTAGTAAAAGCGCTGGACAGTTCGTCCACTAAGCCATCCTTAGTAAACTCCTCTTTAATCTATTCACTAACGACCTGTAAACTTTCTGACCTTCCCAACATTCCGTCGCAGTCTATGCCGACGATACGGCCATATTCAGTTGCATCAAGGAAGGAGACGACTTGGAAAAAAAAATTTGTCCACAAAATGCAGATTTACAGCGAGAGTAAAATCGTGAGGGAAGAATCATCACGTCATTTGATCACGGCTGAAATGAATGTAATCATGGACCCAGATGATAAGCAATCGTTCTCCTTTTCCACGAACATGTCGACAAAATATTGATGTAGTGGGATCAAACCTCAGAAAGCGGTCAACGATCAACCGAGGACATAATAGTAGGTATAGACATCGGATAGACGAATATAGTGAGTCAGTACAATATAGTGAGTACATGTCAGTAAGCAATAGTAAATCATCGCCGCATCCAACATCGCTGCCGCAACAAGATTAATGGCGACTATATCGTTACGAAATGTTCCGTTCATATCACATGACCCTAAGGGAAAACGCGAGACACAACTAAATACTATCAACTCTACCGCGCCTTCTACAATAAAATCAGCAACAAGGTAAGCGATACCATCATAATGTCCGACGCCGCAAACGCCTACAACCTGAAGTAAGATATATGCAAGGAATTGAGTTAGGCGAATGAAGCCTCCGCAATTATTTAAACAATTGAAAGCCATCAGCGGATCTGGCATCGACGACAATCTGATGAAAATGGCAATGACACAAGTCAGTGTGATGCCTGTCGCAGCACCACCACTGCCAAATAACGATGTCGGGTTGCTCAGATAGAGTATCATTAGCAAAAGCCATCGCTCGCAGAGCAAAAATCAGAATTGGTAGCAATACCTTAGATACAGAATTGGTAGCAATACCTTAGTTTCATTCAACATTTTCTTATATGATTCAAAGAAGTAACGGGATTAATTGCCGCCTATAAATATTTTCGATAAGTCAACCAACAAAATGTAGACACAGGAGCCAAAAAATCACAATACAGAGCTTAATTTGTACCGTGTAAATTAAATACAAATAATTTTTGTGGGTTTCATACTTCCTGCATAAATATTTGTGGCCACATCTAGAGCCATAGTTCTTATTATTTGCCATCCGAAGACTTCCGAGGTCAACTGCCGGATTTAGTTTACCTCCTTATGTTGGTCGTTGTACACTTTTGAACCTTCGTAGTCTTGAATTCAGAAGGGAGGTGATTCATGCAGTATTCGCTCAGGACGTAATTTGTGCTAAGATTGATTACCCGCGGTATTGCTTGATTTATATTCATTTTACGTTCCTACGAGACGTCTTCGTCCACGACAGTTAATGTTGAATATTGATTTTCATCGTTAAAATTGGTTAAAAACTATTTTAACCAATATTCAGATTTTTTTGATTTTAAAATTTCAAGAGATCTTTATAAAGTCGTATTCGAAATAATGATAAATTGTAACACTTTTCTTATACTTATACAAAATTCTATTTTATTGTAACCTATGATATTTGCTATTTGTTAGTGCTGGTTAATAAATAAATAAATGGGTACCTCAAAGGTAATCAGAAAAACGACACAAGAGTAGTCGAGTAGTTGGACACGTCTAAGGAAGCATTTAATCTCTCGACTTTGTTGATCCATTCATCATCGGCAGGAAGACTGGCGATAATGGTTGATGGATTCTATTCTGCAATCTGACGGTAATTGAACAGTAGGTACTGCACTGATGTTGAGTGGCATGGCAGGCACGACAGTTTTTCTTGGCCAAACTGTGTTTTACGGAACAGCAATATAGCGCTTATGATAGAGGGGCTGTTGCACATTTAATCATCAGAAAAACGATATCACCATTTAATGGAAGGTCGCATTTTCATCATACATGCATACCAAAATCGTCAACAAGCCACTCATTTCAAAACTTTGTACTGAGGCTTCCGCGGCAATTTAAAAGAAGATACTTCGATTTCAAATAGAAATGAACCACGGACTTACAGAACATCTCATTATATTTTAGCAGAACGGTCTTTGAATTGAGACATAATTTGTTGCATCCTAGCATCATGACATCTATTGAATCCACGATGGCTTAGTTCATCTGACGTGTCAGAGAGCGAAGGTTCCGAGGCACTCGAAACCCATGCTTGAGGAACTTCCATCGGTAAAATATTCCATACTTCATGGATTGCCTGTGTCAAATATATGAACCGAGACCGTTGGAAGAATTGTACCAAAATACTGAACCGAACTTTTCAAGGCGTACAACAATTAGAATATTGGTTCACCGAGTTGCTGATGGTCTTATAATTTTAGCAGCTTTTGATATATAGTGAACAAATTCATGTTTCCTGTCCAGCTGCTTATGCTAAATATGTAATTAAGGAGCAAGTTAAAGATTATTGGGCCCAGAATTGATCCTTGTGGTACCTGATACCATTGTCAAAGATTTGCTTTAATGCCATCTACAACCATGTATTGGACTCGGCTAATGAAATGTAACGATAGAAGGGAGAAGGTGACTGAAGGATTAAGCATCACAATTTTCAAGAGTAAGACCTTATGTGGAACTGTGTCGTCAGCCTTTTTAAGGTGTGTAGAGAACATCCAAAATCCGTGCTTCCGAATCAAAGTAAGATTTCAAAGAGAATAGAGGCGAATATATGTTAGAATATTATTGCAACCTAACTACGATTATTTTCTCAAAAATTTTGAAAAAATCGTTCAGGAGACGATAGATCGATCTAGCGATTAGGCAATAGATCGATTTTAGCATTTTATTTTTGGCTTTGAAAATAGAGTGGACTTTTGCTAACTGGAGACGACGAGGAAAGTGGCCACTAGTTATGAATTCATTGATCAATTTAAAACTTAGAGGGGCGAGAAAAGCTTACACTTTCCACCAAATTTACTGAAATTGGATTAAGACTATTTATTATAAAATAGTCGTTAAAAATATTAGTAGTGTGGTATGAATCATGTTTAACTTCAGTATCATCATTGTTAAATAGCATCTTTTTTAATATTTAATATTTACAAATTTTAATATCGCTTAGAAATTACCTTTAGAGACTACTCGAACGCACCAACATTAAACGTCGACATAAGATGACGCTAACTGTAAATTGCTTCGTTATGGAAATATTTTAATCTTTGTTTAAAATAAAGTCGTTTTAATTTCATTTAAATTAAACGGATTAATACGGCCCAGATCTGCCAATTCTATTTTCATGGGATATTTCACTAATAAGTTTTCAAACACGTGAAAGAATACCATCTAGGCAATTAGGCATTTATTGATGCGAAAAAACTACCAAAAAATATATATTCCAGAACTTCAACAAAAAAAGATTTTAGAATCCCATTTCCAACACTTATGTCAAATTTTGTAATAATCAGTTGAGAAATAAGCAAGTCTCGTCATACTTGGCCATCTTCCAGAACTTTATCCAAAAATCATTTTAGATTCCCATTGCCAGCGCACATGTCTAATTTCATCATAATCAGTTGAGAAATAGGCAAGTTCCATCATACCTGGTCATATTCCAGAACTTCATCTAAAAATAATTTGAGAATCTCATTTCCAATTTCATCAAAATCGGTTAAGATATAGAATTCCAATAAAATTAAAAAAAAAAATCACAAATCCTCAGTTCTGTTTACTAAACCCTAATCCACCCCAAATCAGCCCTAATTGAACCCACAAACCAGCGTATATAAAACATTGATTAGCTGCTCACTACATCCTAATTCAACCGCAACCCAGCTTCAACTTAACTTCAACTCAATCCGCAAATTGACCCCCCCTCCAACTTAACCTTCAAACCAACTCCAAATTCAATGCCCAATTCAATAATCAAACCAGCTTAATATAAAAAAATCATAAATATTTATATAAACAGATGTTTTGGGTCAATTCGTATGGCAAGTACCACACCTTCTTGACGTATACAGTCAGTCTCCTAAAGCTTTTCAAATCTCCGGCTTGACCATAGAAACAGATTGGCAAAAAATATCCAAATCGGACAAGCCGTTCTCGAGATACAATGGGTACAGACATAAAGACATCCAGACGTCCAGATATCCAGACAGACTGACGGACAGGTTTTTTTTGCTTTTTCAGACTCAGGAACTTTCAAAACGTCGAGAAAAGTGGTTTTGGGCCAACCAAATTATTTCGTCATTTTTGACAGAATTTCAATACTTTGGTCTTTTTAGACCGAAGCAAAAATGTGCATGAAATTCGTACAGGTGTAGAGTCAGCTTTAGTATATATTTAAAAAAGGCAATATAAGTAGTACGCTGCACGAAAACTCAACACCAATTTTGCTTTAGTAATTAACAACACTCAATTGTATATTAAACCTTCATAACTTAATCATAATAAGTGTTAGCATTAAACAATTTAACGTAAGTCATAAAAAGTATTCATTTACTATAAACAATCAAACATACTAAATAACACTAAAGGATTGGTAATAAAACCTAAATTTGATGACTACAGTTTGATATAAATTATAGAGCAACGCCAGTTATTCGCCGAGTGAATAGGAAGTGTATATGTAGCTATATCGTAAAATGTTCATAATTTCGAACTTTAATTGTATACAGTAAACATAAAAGACAAAAAGTAATGAGGTAAACTTATTATCCGACTATATAGAAACGTGACCGTTTGGTGTACATGTACTGGAATAATAAATAAATTGGAACTACATTGCCTGCCCTTCTTTCTCAAATGGTTCATTAAAAACTTTTTGATTAAATTTATACAAAAGACGTGAGCATTCATAATATGGTATAAATATGACACACGAGACAATTTTTTATTTTTTTTATTATTAAATAAATAAATAGGGTAAACGTATACAAGATCTGAAGTAGATATTTTGTTGGGTAACATATTCAAAAATTACTTTTTAAGTTCTCCGTACAAAATTATTTAACATTAATTTCGTATGTACGTAAAATTACATGAATTTTCTTGTGCTTTTCCAAACCATTACCTTTCGTTCTATCATAAAACGAACAAAACGCATCAAAAAGCACATCAAATTTCACATATATGATTTTGACAAATTATTTACTGCTAAAAAAGCTAATTTCGATTTGGGAATCATAAAACAAAAAAATGAAAATCATTTTGAACAAATTTGTAATACAAAACCAAAAAGCAAAATAAAATCTAATCAATTCCATAAAAAAAAATCCAGATGTATGTCAATGTGGTTAAAATGATTATTTCCACTTCGACTTAGAACGTCAAAATGAGAACGTCAAAATAATGCTCGTAACAATAATAATAACAATAATAATAAATGTAATTGTCGACAAAAAAAAAAAATTCTGCCTATCATCTTAACAACAGCGAAATCCTATTTCGTTGTCTTTGGAAATTTTCAGCACCATCATCGTCATGGCAAAGAAGTAAAAATAAAATTTGTACTGACAACAACAACGACCAAAACTTAAGTTGTTTGTTTTTCTTTAATTCCCTTTTATTTAAATTTAAATTGAATGTAAACAGTAAAGAAATATTGTACGAGTATAGTAAAGTAGCACAAAAACCGTTTGGTTTTTTTTTTTTTTTTGTAAATGCGTTTTATCGTTGTATCTGTACTAAGTATGTATACAACATAAAGCTTTCGTACGATGCTTTTCTATGTACATTCAGACATACAATGTAACTCTGTTTGCTTTTGAAATGAAAATTTTTAAAAAAGATTTTGCAATACAATGTAATGTGAAGCTAGTTTAATAAAGAAAATAGTTAAAATTGAGGAAAATTCCATTCTTGATTGAAATAAAGATAAGGAAACTCATATTATTTACGACAATTCTAAGCTCATACTCGAGGGAATATAAGTGTGGTACTTATGAAGTCAACAACTGAAATTGATATAATATTAATTCAATATTATTAAAAATACTAAGCAAATCTATTAATTTATTATAATTCCTTTTCCCTAGCCTTCTCAAATGCGATTCTAAAAACAAATTGTACTTTTTAACTTTTACAATTATCAGATTAAATATTTTGCAGTTAATTATTCGTCACGCTCTGCAGATAGTTCTACATTTTTAATTTCTCTTATACGATTGAAAAATTAAGTTTATTAATAATGAAAATTTTCGACCTTAAAATTTTTGGAGATTTATCTGTTTTCCGTGAATCCGAAAAATTGTATTTCGAAATAGTGTCGGCCTACCTGTCAGTCTGTACACCACAATTGAAAAAATAACTTTAATTTTTATACAAGCCTCGAGTCGTAATCATGTAAAGCAAGTTATTATAAATTGTAAAGAAATAATTGCATTTGCATTAAAATTTATTATTATTATATATTTAGCTAGGGACACTGTAGAACGCTTTGAAATAATAGAACAATTTAACAATGCAAATTAAAAGTTTTGATTTAATATAGTTTGTGGCATAGTGGTAAAGGACTGGACTATTTTTATTATTAGTATTTTTTAGTATATACATATAACGACCAAATAGCTATTTTACTTTTAATTAAAAATATTCCGCTTCATAGTTATTACAGTAATTACACAAGAAAATATGTGGTACGCGCTTATAATGCGCCTAAATGTATGCGAGCACTACTATAAATTATTTAAAAACTTTTATATTATGATTTGTAGTAAGCCATGAGAATTTTTCTGTAAAATTTTTTTTCCTGTCATAAAATCATAGCTTGCTATGTTTGAAACAATATATTAATAAAATTACCCTCTAAGGAAGGCGTAACGCAAGCGTACCAAAAAAGTAGTAAGTCTTATATACAAAGACTTCGCTAGCGTAACACTTCAGTATGATAAAAACAGTCCGTTTTTGTAGACATAAGAATAAGAATATAAGAATGAAAAGCGTAACACCTAACTATTATGTATTCGTAACTCCTAAGTGAACTGTTTTTATAACGTCAAAGTGAATTATTTTTATAACGTTAAAGTGGTTTGGTTTAAAAACGCCAAAAGGAATTGTTTTTGTGATGTGAACGCGAAGTATTTCTGCAACACTAAAAATACATTTTCTTGTAATTCTAAAGAGAAACGTTATTCTATTAAAAAATCTCTTGTTTTTGAATTCTTATTTATTGTTTTTTATTTATCACATTTAGTTATTGTATTTAAAATAAATATAAGGTAGTACCTAAATTCCAAAATAAAATTATAAATTTGTATTCTTTATGATATGATTAAATGTTTCGAGAGTTGTATTTCATTATAATCTAAATTATTGCAAAATAAATGGTAAAAGTTGAGGATTTAAATTCTACCTCACAAAAAAAGTTTACTATAATTATTCCGTAGCATTACGTGAATTAATGAGGCTAGCTTTTCTGTGGCGATCCTTCGCATATTGAAACCAGCGTTTAATTACATATATTACGTCTCCAACCCTAGCCGTTGGGAATGTCTGCATCGTACTTTCTGAAATTATAATAAATCCGTAGAATTAAAGAAATATTATTTAAAAACAAAAACAAATAATGAAATACATTTAATAACATTCATAATGCTATATGATTTTACAGCTATATTTTCATGATGTCCAAACCATGAAAAGTTACAGGCTGCATTATCGGTGATTACGGATCTCAAACAGGCTCGAATAAATTTGTCCATCGCATTATCATTCAACAGTTTAAAATTGTCTCTCTGTGAATTAAAAATATACGGGATATAAATCTATATACTACATAGTATAATCGATAAAATAAATCTATTTACCAAAGCTTGCTCATATTCAAGAGATTTAAGTTTCTCGTTGAGATCTCTAAAATCTGTGACGGTTCCCCGTGGAATGTCGAGATGTATTATGGTTTTAGATCTTTCTAAAAATTGACTATTGGTTGCTTGTGATTTCTGCAGCTCATGTCGTAAAAATTTTACTTCCTTCATCAATGCTTTGAGCAAAATTTGGTTTTGCTGGCAAACATCGTTATTTTCAGAAATATGATCCGTTTGGCTTCCTTTTTCAATTACTTTTAGATTTTTCGGAAGTTCTGGAGTAGCTTGTGAAGAAGGTTTTATGTTTTGTTTCAAGCTATAGAATACATTAGGCCTTCTAGAAATACTTGTATTTAAATACGTAAATTTTTTGTGGATCGGTTTTTGTGTGCTTGTTGTGCCGGCTTTATAGTTTTATCGATTTTTAAAAAATTCAGGTAATTCTGATCATATTCGGTATTAAATAAATTATCTGATCCCTCGTCTTCGTAAGCATGAGAATATTGCTCATCTAAATTGAAAGATATACGAAATCACATAAAAGAAAAACATATACTTTTTGGAAAACAAGGTTATTTACCATATAACTCCATTTGAGCATTTTGCATTATTGTTTTTTAACTATAAGAAAATATAAAATAAAATAATTATGAATGTTGTAATGGCAGATAAATAAATTTTGAATTCGTTATAAGTTTAACAATTTTGGCTTTTATATCAACTATTTTATACAGTTTCCATTCAGTGCTAAGTTCTTCTGACTGAGAGTTGCTACAATAAATTGACAAAATTGATGATGGCACAGGATACTCAAAAAAAAATTCTAAATTTAATAAAGCATGTGCTTTTATATCGTTTATTTCCTCTATTTTAAGGATATCTTTGTGTACTATGCAATAATTGTTCGGATGCGCATTGGAGAATGCAAATATTTGATTAAATATTAATTCTGGCTTAGTTTCCAAGAAATGCTCTTTCCTTTTAATCTGTTTACGATTTGTTGGATGGGCCGTGCGGCTTTTCTGATCATTTTTTTCAAAGATTGCATATAGTTTTCGAATTTAAAGGCACTATATATGTATATCCAGATGTCCGAAAGATTTTACGTCATTCGATAAATGTAACAAACTATGGACATTGTAGGACATATTTTCAGTTCCATACAATATTTCAAATTGCTGAACAAATTCTATTAGAAGTTCAGTTCCGAAGCACATTGATTATTTCTGATGCAATCTTCTGGATGAGATAAAATGCGAACGGCACTAAATACTAACATCAAAAAATGCAAAAAATATTTTTCTTCTAAAATATTTTTAAAAGCCGCTATGCCTGTGTAACACAGAAACATTCGGAATTCTGTTGCTCTCCAGTGGTCTATTTCTACCAAAGTTCTCTGTTTTCGTAAAAATTCGGATGGTATGCATTTCCGAATTTGTTTTAAATTATCATTAATTGCTTTAATAGCATTTTTTTTCAGTGTGAAACTTTTTTCCTTTGTCTAATTAAGCATAAGAGCATTTGCCGCATGACCCATAACAGCACGCAGTGCATGTAGTCAATCGGAAATTGACTAACGCAGCCGATTTGTAATAGTTCTATTGAATTATTAATTCGAACATGATGATCTTTTTGAATTTTCTCTCGAAAGTGTTCATCAGTACGAATACAATTCTCGATTCCTGGGAAGCAAACTTTGTGCTGAAAATACGTTCCTCTTATTTGGGATTTAGTACAGCTGTAGTACCCAGAATGTGACTTCACACCTATTAATAATATAAGCTAGTTATTAGAATGTATTTGATTTTTAAATTTTAACATGGTTACATACCTAAAACATAGCATCGTGCTGGAGCATCGCATATGACTGATCTGATCTGTACTTCGATTTGCATTTTTTTCAAATATTATGGGATTTTTTTCCAAATCTATGAACTCATTGACAAATAGTTCTAGAAATTTATTGGCACAATCCGGTTTTTTGTAGCCATGATAAACACCAATTAAAAAGACCTCTTTAAAAGGTATAATATTGCCGAGAATAGGCCATAGTTGGCTGCAGGAGCTTTTCGTTAATGGAATGCCATCAATTCCAATATCGAGTTGAATATAATTATTATCAAGCAAATTATTTCTGATAAATTTTTCTAAATATTTTCGAATTCCAATATTAGCATATGACCCTTCACCCATTTGATGAAGTTCAGTTGGTATTGAAGGTTTTGGAACATCTAGATTATAATTTTTTAAAATTTTAAGAAGAGCATTTCCAGCTGCATCCGAAATTTTAAACTAAATACTCCATTTTGCTAAATCAATGGCAAAAATTCCACCATTAGATGAGGTATTGGTCTTGTTTGGGTTATTATTGCTGTCTGATATTTCCGAAAAACTATAATTTTCATTATTTTCGATGCTATTTTTGCTTGTATCTTTAGTGCTTTCTTCTTCATACTCGCCTGTAGCTTCATTCTCATTATAAAATGAATTTTTGCTAAGACTTTTGTCCTCATCCCAACACATTTCCTGTACAGAGCTCTCTCCAAAATTGCTACATTTAATTTGTCGCGAACTATTTTCCCAGATATTCTCAATTTCTTTTCGAACTTGGTAATAAGTTTTACTATCTATTTTCACAAGTATATATTGTAATACTAATAAGTTACACTAAAAATAGCTAAATCTGCGCCGATCTGAATAAATACTTAAAAATAAAACTTACAAAAGTCAAATGAAAAATTTATAAAATTAATGGTATCAATACTTCCTCACAAATAACTGTATATATACATATATTTTCTTAATATTAATTTATTCTTATACTATTTACTTAAATATTGTGCTTACGTATTTAATTGTAAAATTATACTGACATATTTATTTTTGAAAATGAATAAATAATGTTGTTAATCAATTCGCAAAAAACAAATCGAAAGGTTGTGGTAAATTCAGTTCGTTTTGGCTTCGCTTTCATATCGCCTCTTGTGAATTTGATGCGCATAAACGGTTCGCTTTCAGTTCGCAAAAAGCGAATTTACATTTTTCCTTAGAGGGTAAATACATTTTCTTATGTTGGATCGTGGCTTAGTAGTAACGTATAGGACTAGAGCGGCTGAGGTCTTGGGGTTCGATAGTGCTCGCGGTGTTTCAGTTTTGTTTTTCCAATTTATATTTTTTTGACGTGATCACGTTTTACACTGCATATTCACCAAATTGGTCCGAAGATTTGCTGTTGGTCGTGGGCAATTACTCATCGACTGTAATCATTACCTTTAACTAAAATGTATGATTTCTTAGGTTGGTCCATAGGCTTCATGCCTCACGCATAAACATAATATTTTTGCAATGACATCATCAGGCGGAGTGGTAATCTGCGCCGTGAACCTCATCCAATCCGAGCAATTCTGAAGTCAATTTTTGCATAAAGAAACAGTGGTGATTAATTTATTTTAAATTAAAATAATTAATCTCCACATCAATTTTAATTGAAATTAAATTCTGCAAAATAGCAATTTGCAATAGTTGAGAACACTGTAGGGAGAAAATCCCTCATTTAATTGTGCGTAAAAAACTGTGGCAGACAATTTATATTAAATTAAAATAATTAATCTCAACACCTTATCACGCAAAACACCTACGGCCGAGTAGACGACACAGCCCACCACGAATTTTGTTTTTTGAAGAAAAGCACAGCTTGTCGTTCTGTAAGGTTTTCTGTGTGATGCCCGAGCACATGAAAAATCATCCATAAAAACCCTTACTCGGTTTATGGTCTATTTAAGGTACAATAATCCTTAAAAGCCTTTAATCTCGAGCTACTCCTACTTGGCTAAATAATAACGGCTAATCAAATATCAAATGGTCAAATCACCATTATATATAAATTGTATCCGTTCTAGGACGGGCTATACCCCCTAGTTTTTAATAAAACTATTAAATATTTTAAAGCAACCTGGAGCCTATCGCCTGTATTCCATTAGTATACTCCATGACAGTGAAAAAAACGAAAAGAGAAAAATACCAACGTGTTAAGAGACAAAGCCAACGTCTTTTTTTATTTTTTTTGTCAATTTTTATCATGGAATACTGGCTTAACCAAGCGCAAATTTTAGTGATAAATAAAAAAAATATTATTTGCTTGTAGTATGCTAGAGAAACGTACATCCGTATTAAAAATAAAGGTTTTGTAGCAAACGTTTGGGGGTGATTATGTAAGCATTACGAGTTTCTCGAAATTCCGACAAAACGCGATTATGTGAAACTTTACGAGTTCTCGTAAATGCGACTTGTTGTTATTGTTTTACTCGTACAGCTTTTTATGTACGACAGACAACTCGTAATGATTCAAAAAAAATCAAAATATGCATAACAATCACAGTACTGTGCATAACAACAACAAAATTGTATGCCGAAAATGACGCTATCGGGCAACAAAAAAATGTGTTTCTCTTAATTGCTTACATTAGTCGTATTTCCATGAGAATATTACAACAACAATTGCTCGCGATACGAATTAAATAATTCAAACTAAAAGTTTGAATTATTTAATTCATTCCTAATTTTAGTTATACCACCCGATACCAGACGCCAACTTGGTCTTTCTACTTGTTGTTTTATTTCAATTCGAAAAAATAATTCGCGACTTGTTTCCATGAGAAAAAATAATTTGAATTCATTTTTCTCATGGAAATACGACAAATAATTGCGTTATGTCGCAATATTACGGCATACTAAGTTTCGAGTTCTCGAAACTCGTAACTCGTAATACGAGAAATACATAATCGCACCCCTAATAATGTTTTTTGTTTACAAAGGCCGTGCAGTATTCGGCTGTGCTAAATACCGTGATAAATAATAATTTGTGACATTTGAGTAATTTTCCCCTTCGCAGACATTTTTTATTTTTACTGCCCGAATTGAATAATAACACAGGCACACAAAGAAAAAGTCCTGATACAGAAAGGTGAAGTACCTTCTGGTACGTTTTTCGTTGTGTTAAAAACGAATCTCAGGTCAGAACAAACTGACCCATCAACCTTAGATTTCGCCCGAGCACACCCTAATGCCCCCCCCCCAAATGGTCAAATTTTCACATCATATAAAAATTCAAAATAAATATCTCATTCTACGTTTCTCGGTGTGCTAAGAACGATTCTGACGTTATGATTTACCCATCACCCTTCGATTTTGCCCAAGACCCCCCAAAAGGGTCAACATTTTATAGCATCTTATAAAAATTCAAAATAAGTATCTTTTTCTACGTTTTTCAATGTAATTTAATAGTTTTAGTTTTGGTATATATCCTCATCCCCTTCACCATATGGTTATATTTTGACCCTTGTGACGTTGTACCAGTATTAGGATATGACAATTTTTCATTTCCATGCGATGAAATCAGGCAACAGAATCATTACTAGAAAAAAAATGCTTCTATATTAAAACACTGTATTATCGGTGTCAATATATGACCGTAGGTAATGTGAAGAATAAAACTACAAGCTATAAGCCGAATCTGTACGTTAGTCATCGATCCACAGATATATTGTGCTTTTATACATATATGTAATGAACATAATTTAATTGATTTTAGAACGATTCAAAAATCATAAATCACTTATTTCTTTGGTACAGGATCCTTTTCTATTTTTCAGGAAAATCATTCAGATGTGAATCTAGGAAATGAAGCTTCAAGTTCATTAGGCATCCCATTTTTTCGAAATTTTCTACCAATTTTTTCACAAGATATACATAATGAGGGCTCTTATTGTTTCCAAGGAACTTTTCAGCAACATTACGAAAACTAAGCCAAGCGGCCTTTTCTATTTTTGTCATCTTTGATGTATAATTCTCATCCCGGAACATCTTCCGAATTTCAGGCCCATCAGAAATGCCTTCGTTTAATTTTGCTTAGCTTTTATTAGGAAATTGTCGTATCAAGTATATGTAAAACATTGACTCTTCTTATCTAAGGCTTTAACATACTGTTTCATTAACCCGAGTTTTATGTGTAATGGCGGAAGCAGTATTTTTGAATGAGTAACTAGGGGTTCTTCAATGACATTATATTTTCCTTTATCTAGATTCTTTCTAAGTTCCCAATCTTTTATTTTATAGTGATTATCATGGTCTCTACTATTCCATAAGCATTGAAAGCATGGATATTTTGTATATTCAGGCTGCTGTCCGAACATCATAGCTTTAAGATATCCGCATATTTGCTAGTTATACTCCTTGTATTTTATTTTATATAAAGCATACTTTATCGTTTCGTATTCTTCTTTTAATTTAATAGAACGGGCTATAGGGACACTGGCATAGGTGTTTTCGTTATGTAAAAGTACTGCTTTTAAACTTCGAATAGAAGAGTCTATAAAGAGTTTCCATTATTTAGGGACATAAATATTTGGATTTAATTAGTTCATCAGACCCTGAACATCTGTGCAATAAACCAGAGATTTACAGAATAATATTTCCTAAAATCCCTCTCTCTATTTCTGTAAACAGATGAATTGGTTGGCTTTTTTGAGAAAACCACGCTTCTTAACTGCAGCAATTTACTCTGCCATATCTTTTGGGGCCCCTATCCTTCTTGTAAAATTATTTAATGATATTTGATCAAAAAGTTGTAGACCTTTACTTCGTCGGTTACTCTTGTATTCCCCAACACTATCTTCTGAATCACAGGTTTCAGAATCAGAATCTACTTCTCCGATTTCCTTCTCCTCACCGTTGTCAACTTCCATGGAACTTTCTGTCTGGCTAACAATTTCCATTTTGTCATCATCATCTATTGTCGAAGAATTTGTGCTGTTTATATTGTTACTCGATTTTGCGGAAACAATTGGTCTCGTAACTAAAGATACGTCTGAATATTTTATTTTAGACTTATTTTTAAAGTTGAAACCGTTCACATGTATTTTTCAAATATAACAGTTTTGTTTTTATTTGGGTCTTTGCCATATTGTACGAACTATGAATTTAAGATCCTGTTTATTTTTACTTTTTTTATACCAGCTCATCATAGTCAGACATGGGCAGCAAATCATTTTAGGAACCTATGGTTTAAATAAAGCTCTTTACTTGCTTCAGTTATTTTTCCGCGATATTTTAAAATATCAAAATTACCACATACGTAACAGAAAACATCTGTATCCTGAACACAAACGTGAGGTTTTCTTGTATCCCTAAACTCTCCAGAGGCCAAATGACCAACCAATGAAGAGCCCCGATACTGGGGTATCCCTCCCCTGCATCGTCAACTTCTTTTTACCTATCTTTGCCACGAAGGCATTATCCCTCGCCTGAAAACTTAGCCGGAGAAACCCGTTGCTCGCCTTGACCACGGAGAGGTGTCCCAGTTACAAAAGTAAATAAAAAAATGATATGATAAAAATTATTAAATTTGTGACTTTGAGGTTAAGTGAGCTTAGTGAATGACCTCATCAGTAAAGTTCACCAAAAATTCTTTAGACACATCTCTGAACTCATTAGACTCAGTTATATAAGTAATTTCATACACACTTACTCCGAGTTTAAGGTTCATTAATCGCTTCCAATGTGAAGCATCATTATGAAATTATATCATTTGCCTTGCTATGGCTAATGATAAATTTCGTCCATCTAGAAGAGTTTCCAGCAGTGTGAATTTTGCTTTACTACCCTCTTGACCGCAAGCTATGCAAAAAATCTTCCCAAGGATCTGTCTTTCAAGACAGACTTAGAGCCTGATATACAAAGTATTGAGGATCTAATTTTGTCGTAGGCTAGCAATCCAGATACCCAAAATATTTCCAAAATCATAAAAATTTAATTTTTTTAAATTAATATAGATAAAATTTTCAGTTAATAGAAGAATTTAGAGTTCATAGAAGCGCAAATAGCAAAACCGTACATTTTCCCAAGTCTGTACAGGCGAAATTCGTCGATGTCAAGAGGATTATTAACCCTTCTGTCAATGAATAGGTCTAGCCAGACCTTTTTGAAATTGAAATTATTATTTTCATGGAAATAGTGCAGACACCTACATTAAGTTTCACGAATTCCTCAAGTGACATATTTCCTAAAATTTCGAATATAAAAAATAAAAAAATATGCGAGGGAATATGAAAAATAACGGTTTTTCAATTTCTACACCGCTTTTACATGAATAGGTCTGGCCAGACCTAATTTTTTTCATAAATTTTATATGGCTTTATATGAATAAATAAATAGATTCGGGGTAGAATATACTTGATAGAAAATGTTGCTAAATGCACTTTTTTGTCTAAAGAGACCGTCATAAAAATAGGAAACATGGAGACATCGAACTATAATGCTAACAATGGCTCAAATAGGCCCGCACAGTGGATTCCCGTAACGTCTCAAGAATTATACGCATATCTTGGTATTTTATTGGCCGCCGGATTAAATCATTCAAATATGCAACACACAAAGGAATTGTGGTCAACCAAAAATGATCCAGTATTTCGGGCAACAATGTCTATCAATCGCTTGTGGGCAGTAAGCCGTTTTATAAGATTTGATGACCAAAGAACACGTGCCGAGCGACAAGAAACTGAGAAAGCGGCACTAGTACGAGACATATGGGTAATGCTAAACCAAAATCTCGAGGCATCATACATTCCGGCGGAAACAATAACTGTTGATGAACAATTATTTCCTTATCGAGGATACACAAAATTCACGCAATACATACCATCTAAACCCGCCAAATATGGTATTAAAGTATGGTGGGCCTGCGAATCATCCAGCGGTTATCCTTGTAAAGGAATATTGTATACCTGTAAGGAGTCAGGACGGGAAAGAGAACGGAACCAGGGAGAAAGGGTGTTGCTCGAACTCATGAGTAAATATCAATGTAGTGGAAGAACGATTGTTGCGGATAATTTTTTCACGACTTTGGAAGGTGTTGAAAAACTTAGACCGGCAGGAATAACTTTTGTTGGCACCCTTCGTAAAAACAAAACGTATATTCCAAAAGAAATGTTAGCAGATCGCAGCCGATTAGTGCATTCAAGCCCATTTGGCTTTTCAGGTCACATTTCTTTGGTGTCATATGTACCAAAAAAGGATAAGGTAGTTTTGTTGGTATCACCTGTTCACTACGATACAGAAGTCGTTCGAGAAGAGAGAAAACTACAGGCAATACTATTTTATAATAAATATAAAGTAGGCGTAGATAAAATGGACCAAATATTGGGGGAATACAGTTGTAAACGCCAGACAAAACGATGGCCATTGGCTTTTTTTACAATATGTTAGATGCGGCCATTTTAGCATCATTCATCATTTATAAAAGTGTAAATGATAGTAATAAAATCCGAAATACTGATGCTCGTCGAAAATTTATTCATTTTTTGGTAGAACAATCCGAGAGTAATTGGCCGGTTTTCTGTCAAAAACGCAGTGGAATCATTTTTCGGAGTACCTTTAGAGCAGAAAAAAGCCCAGCCAAACACCAGCGGATTGTCAAGCCAAAAGAAATTCTGTCAGATTTGTAGAATCAACGACAATTTTCAGAGAAAAACTCGTTTTACATGTACTGTCTGTGCCGATCCAGTATGCCTCCAGCATAGAATGCAATATTTAAAGTGCCATAAATGCTCAAACTAAATAAAAAAACAATTAAAAGCACTTAATATTAAAAAAAAAGTCATTATAAAAAATAAAATAAAATGAATTCTATAAAAATATGCAAAAATTGTGTTTTTATTATTTTCCATAGAAATTTCGGGTTTTTTCATAGAAAATATATGAAGGTCCAGCCAGACCTATTCATAGACTCACTCACTCAGCCAGCATATCCGTAAGGTCAATTCACACTGCTGGAAACTCTTCTAGACGGACGAAATTTATCAGTAGCCGCAGCAAGGCAATATAATTACATTATGATGCTTCACAAGTCTAATTTAGGCCAATTGTAACATTTGAGTGTATTATCACAAATTCTAGGATGATAGGTTAATTAAAAAAAAAAATTCACCGTATTCAATTTTAACACATGTGCCTTAGGTGACGATAGGTTTGAGGCAAGTGGTAAATTTTGTTTTCTTTTAGTGCAGGTGCCAAAATATAGTGAGATATTAATACGGGTTGGCTGCGGTGCCAAGGGAGATAGAGAAATTAAAACTATTTTTTATTTCCCATATTCGGTTTAAATACCTACTCCAAAAAAGTAGAGTGAGTTATTTATTTTGAATTTTTATATAAAGTAAAATTTTGACCCTTTGGGGGGTGCTAGGGATGCTGGGGCGAAATCTAAGGGTGGTGGGTAAATCATGACTTCAGATTCGTTCTTAGCACACCGAAAAAGGCTGAATGGGATAGTTATTTTGAATTTGTATATGATATGAAAATTTGACCATTTGGGGGGTGCTAGGTTATGCTGAGGCGAAATCTAAGCGTGATGGGTCAGTTCGACCTGAGATTTGTTTTTAGCACACCAAAAAACGTACCATAAGGTACTTCACCTTTCTATATCAGGATTTTTTTTTGTGCCTACGTGGATATTTCCCCGCCTATTTTTTTTTAAATGAAATCAAATTGAAAATAATAATTGAAAAACAATAATATTTATATTATTATCATACTACAGGCTTGTTGTTCAAAGGCGTCATAATTCTAGACGGCTCATTTTAGGTTTCCTCTTAAAATTCCGAGGTATGCAAAAATTATTATAAATTATTGTAGTTCGTATTGTAAAAATGCTTCGAAAATCGAATACTACATTAATATTATTGGTAAGTTCGAGCGACTACATTATACTCCGCGATCCCACAACCCGATTATTGGACAAATATTATGTTATAAGGATGAGGAAACGAAGAAACAACTAAGGTTTTCTGGGGATACGTTTCACGAAATCACAGGTTTTTGACCACGCGAAACGCATGGATGGTAACTTGAGTTAAAACTCATGGCTTTTTTATTGTGGCTTGCCAGTGGGACGAGCCATAGAATGGTGGAAGCGGTATTGGGAATGCCTAGACAAACAGTTACAAATGCACAAAGTGTATTTACAAAAAGTCTTAAGTGTGTTCTACCTCTTCTTTCGCTGTTACTTATTTCAAATCACATGCACTACTAAAATATTTCACATGGGTCTGTCAAAATGTATCATTAGGAACGACTGTAATAATTTGGATGAGTGTATTTTATGCCAAAAATTAGTACATGTAAATATTTAACACGATATTCGGGCACAGCTAAAATATATGATAATTTGACATTATTCTGTAATTGTTTATAAAATTTGTTGGTGTGCTTACATTATACCGGTACATAAGTACTGTCGATTGGGCTTGTCAAAAAAAATCAAGTTTATGATGCCCAATCGTACGAACAAACAGCATGATTTATTTCATGGTTGTATTGGTGAATATGTGTGAATATTTTTTTGAGGTTATGTTAACTGTCAGTGAAT
>OY744483.1:169861500-169933115 GCA_963556165.1 Tipula helvola | reverse complement strand
ACAACGTGGTCCACCATATTGTCACAGCAGGCCATCTGACCGTGTCAAGACCACGCAGACTAGATCCAGTTCGTCACAAAGCCGCACACACAGAATTCCAGCACATGGTGGAATTAGGGATTTGCCGGCCATCTGCATCTCCCGTCTCTTGTGCGCTCCATATGGTGAAAAAGAAAGATCATGATTGGCGACCATGTGGGGATTATCGTCGCTTAAACACGGTCACAACACCTGATCGCTATCCGATACCCCACATCCAAAATTTCTCGATGCACTTGCATGGTTGCAAAATTTTTACAAAAATCGATCTTATCAGAGCTTACCATCTCATTCCCGTTGCACCTGAAGACGTTCATAAAACGGCAATCACTACTCCATTTGGCCTCTTCGAATTCACCCGAATGCCATTTGGACTACGCAATGCCGCGCAAACGTTTCAGCGTTTCATAAACGAAGTCGTACGCGATTTAGACTTCGTCTTCGTCTACATTGACGACATTCTTGTAGCTTCGCATAATGAGGAGCAACACAAACTTCACCTGGAACAACTCTTCCACAGGTTAACGCAGTTTGATGTTCATATCAAAAGTTCAAAATGCGTCTTTGGCGCATCCACTCTTGATTTCCTCAGCCACAAGATCACCCCTAATGGTATTCTGCCGTCCGAAGAACGAATTAACGCCATTAGGGAATTCCCAGCTCCAACATCAATCAAAAGCATACAGCGATTCGTCGGTATGGTAAACTACTACCACCGATTTATACCAAAGTTCGCTGAAACACTCGCACCAATTCATTCACACTTGGCAGCTTTACTCAAAAAGCCCAAGACAGCCAAGAACTTCTCTTGGCCCGACGAATGTCAACACGCATTCTCGTCGCTAAAAGCTGAATTGGCCCAGATAACACTTCTGGCACACCCGCTGAGTGACTCAAAACTCAGTTTAACCACTGACGCATCAAACACTGCTGTCGGTGCGGTACTACAACAGTACAACAACGAGTGTTGGGAGCCTCTGGGATTCTTCTCCAAGAAACTCTCGGATGCTGAAAAGAAATATTCCGCATTCGATCGGGAATTACTCGCAATATATCTAGCAGTCAAACACTTTAGATATTTTGTTGAGGGTCGGGACTTCACCATTTACACCGACCACAAGCCTCTGACACGAGCAATTCAGTCAAAAACTGAACGCAATCCAAGGCAATCTCGCCACTTGGATTATATCAGTCAGTTTACAACGGACATCCAACATGTACACGGACATGATAACGTTGTCGCAGATACACTATCCCGCACTACCGACAGCGAAATGGCCGCAGTCGATACAACCATCGACTTACAGCAAATAGCAAATACGCAAAAAGACGACCTAGAACTTCAGAATTTATTTTCTGGTTCCGAATGTCACTCTAGTTCATCAATGAAACTAGAACTTTTTAAACTACCTGGCCTCGAAATTATTTGTGAAACATCTACTGGGAACAATCGCCCATACATTGCAGCACCACTACGTCGATCCAACTTCGACACTCTTCACAACATTTCGTATCCTGGAGTCCGTGCAACGCGTAAATTGATTACTGCTCGCTACTTTTGGCCTAGCATAAACAAAGACGTAGGCAATTGGGCTCAGTCTTGTTTATCCTGCCAACGTGCCAAAGTTCAACGCCATACCAAATCACCTCATGGACAATTTGACATTCCACCTGGTCGATTCGAGCATATCCATATAGACATTGTAGGTCCACTTCCTCCGTCTAATGGATATTCATATCTACTCACCTGTGTCGATCGTTTCACTCGCTGGCCAGAAGCATACTGCATGACGAACATGTCAGCTGCAACCATTGCCACTACTTTTGTAAACAATTACGTATCACGATTCGGCGTTCCCCTTCACATCACAACTGATCAAGGAACGCAATTCGAGTCAAAGCTTTTCACAGAGTTAACGAAACTCCTCGGATCTCATCGTATACGTACCACGGCTTATCATCCGCAAGCCAATGGCATGGTCGAACGCTTCCATCGCCAACTTAAAGCCGCATTAATGGCCAGAAGCAACACAATTAATTGGAGCTCGGAAATACCAATCATACTTCTTGGAATCCGAGCAACAGTGAAAGAGGATCTCAAGTGCTCACCAGCTGAAATGGTTTACGGACAAACCATCAAGCTACCCGGTGAGTTCTTTATCGATAATCCTCTTCCACCTCTTCCAACCGCCGACACAGTCGTCGACCAACTGCGACAAACCATGCAAAATCTTATACCCAAGGCAACTCGTCTAACCAAACAAGACGATGTTTTTGTTCCGAAATCACTCGACAATTGTGATTTTGTCTTCGTTAGAACAGACAAGGTTCGCATGGGATTATCTCCTCCTTACGAAGGTCCGTATAAAATCATACGTAGACTACGCAAGCAATTCATCGTATCGATTAATGGTAAAAACCAAACCATTTCAATCGATCGACTTAAACCAGCTTACGGAATTCTAAGTTCAGCTGATCTCACATCAAACCTTCGAACTCACAAAAGCGTCCGTATAGCAACTACTCATTCAGTAATTCCCTGAGGAGGGGAAATCACTTGCGGGGGAGTCCTGTAGCGTCTCACTCATGCAAAAATATCTACACTCATTCAAAACATACTCACTCATGCAAATTATACTTACATTCATGTTCCACTACAATAATACACGGATATCAGCGCACTCATTTTACTTACATAAAACCGCAACGCAACCGCAACCGCTCAACCGACGAGCATATTAAATTTATTTATTCATCGCTCCGGTTTTTCCCAAAACACCAATAAAAAAACGAAACAATTCATTTGTAAGAACTTTTATTCATCCGCTTCAATTCTACTTCGTTTTCATTTCGCTTTGTAATAATACACAGACCGAAATTGACATTCGCTCGTTTCCATTTGTGCAAGCAAGTCAATTTTGACTTATAATATTTTAATCGCGTTTTTACGTAAAAGTGGTGGACAGTAATTTCAAATTATATAATTTATAATAATAATAATAATAAGTACCTTGGCATAAAAATAAAACATTTGTGAATTGTATTAATTTAAACAAAAGTTAATTGTTTTATTTTTCAACGCAATAATATATGGATGGTGGCGTCATTACATTAACAATCGCCAGCCATTGACCCCATAGACTTTTCCCATTTTTCATGGTGAATAATTTTGGTATTATCGAAGTCGAAATTATGATTGTTTTCAATTGAATGTGTACTCAATGCCGAAGATTTGTTTTTTAATCTAACTTCACTTTTATGTTTTTGTAGCCGTTGTTTTAATATTTGAGATGTCTGTCCAACATACGTTTTTCCACATTGGCAAGCTACTTCGTATACAACATTGTTCCTTTGTTGTGTTGCAATTTTGTCCTGTAATTTTGAAAATTGGTGTTGTAACTTATTAGGAACCTTGTTTCCAATCTTAATTGTGTATGAATTTGTTTCATCTTTAAGAACTTTTGTTAATTTTTCTGTAACTCCTGGAATATATGTTAAGGCTACAAATTTGGCATCATCAGGGTTTTGAACTAAGTTATTATTGTTATTATTAGTATTTATGTTGGCATTAATGTTAGAATTCTGATTATTTAAATTATTATCCGGATTATCATGATTACTATTGA
This sequence comes from Tipula helvola, assembly GCA_963556165.1. NCBI lineage: Eukaryota > Metazoa > Arthropoda > Insecta > Diptera > Tipulidae > Tipula > Tipula helvola. The sequence continues at coordinate 169,929,450 of OY744483.1, read as the reverse complement.
TAATGTTGTTGTTGTTGTTACTAATTTCATTGCTGTTATTAATTATTCCGTTATTTTGAAAAGTGTTGTTTTTAAGTAAGTATTGTAAAACAATCTCTTATTGAGGATGGAAATATAATAATAATTTAATCAGAAAAGAAATTTGAAGTCATGTAGTTGTAAGAAGTTTTTTATGTTTTTTAAAAAATATTTTCTTAAAATGTTTTTTTAAAAAGTTTTTAAATCAATTTATATTTTTATAATGCATACTAATTTTATAATGTTTTAAATGTTAAAAACTTTATGTAAGTGATGTTTTGTGTTGTGAGAGTATATTAGTATACAATTGTTTTATTTAATTCTTAACTTAATTTTTTTAAAATTTATTTGTAGTGTATATTTTGAAAATGGCAAGAATGCCGAAATATCAATAAAATTTAATTTTTTATATTTGGAAACAAATTAAAATTTAATTAATTTACGAGGCTAGATTCCACGAAATTAAAAAAACCAATTTAATATTTTAGAAAGAGACATCGAGATTTCTAACGTCGAAAGAAATTTAGAGATTTTAGCAAATGTAAATTTACCGGAAGAGACTGCCATCGCCAAACAAAAATTAAGAGCCACTCTTGAATATCGAAGTGCAGAATCGAAACAAGGTAGCTTCAACGTATATGATAGATATCCAATTTTCTTTAAACACCCAGAACTTGTAAGTAAACTATCTATCTACATATATTAATATGCTATTATTTTTACTATTTGTATTTTTCGTATTTTTAAAGGTACTCTTCGACTTTGAAATTGGTTATACTGAAGCCGGCAACCTTGTGGACGAGTGGCGCGAAATCCAAAAAGTCGTATTTGCTGCCGTCAAAAACTCAGGAAAAGCAATTCTTTACACCGAAGCTGAAAGAGAAAATGGTAATTAAAAACCACATTTTGAAACAAATGAAACAAAACATAATATTATTTTTATTTTATTTAGATTATAATTCTTCAATCTTAGGATTTTTAAATCTAGTAAGATTATTACCATCATCCGCTAACGGTAAAAAAAAAATTGGCCGTGTCACCGACGAGCAAGCTGTGGAAAAATTATTAGTTTTTAAGCGTGTACGAGTATACACATTATTTTTTTTATATAATTTTAATATTCTCAATATTATTATAATATTCAGAAAATTTAAAACATACATATTTTAATTCTTATCATATTATTTCAAGTTTAACGCAAATTATCGATTTATATTATATCAATATATCGTGTATTTGAAATTTTTCTTTACAACATTGTAGCTTACTGAATATTATAATAATCATTTAATCCTTAAATTAGTATAATATTTAATAATTTTATAACATATTTATTACCGTCATTTAATCTTTTTAGGAACAATTAACTAACGAAGAATATTTAGAGAACTCAGAAACAAAATCGCCTTATATAATAGCAGTTAGTTCTTCGAAGGCCAAAATTAGTCAGTTTTTTGTTGTGTTGGATAGCAATTTAATATGTCTTCCAAGAAACTTCGAAATTGTTAATACGATAGATTTTATATTCAAGCTACATTTTGTATTCAACATACAATATGATACAAATCTAAGATTATTTTGGAGTTATTTCCAAAATTATATTTATAAAATTAACTGTCCGGTAACATTAAAAACGCAGGACGTTAATTTAAAATTAAAACAACTAATTTCTGAACTTAATATGACAATTTAAGTCATAATTATTATTTTTGTTTATTTTCATTAATATTGAAATTTGTACAACTTAAAATGAAATATTATTATTGTTTTGTATGCAAAAAAAAATCTTCAGTTTTATCAATTATTGTAAAACACTTAAAGTTGGAACATTTTTTATATGATTCAAAATTTTTAAAGCTAAAATGTGTTGCGTCTGATACCTGTGAAAGGACATATAGATCCTATTATGGCTTAAAAAAACATTCTTTAAATTGTTCAACTAGTACTATCCGTTTAATTCCAAATGAACCTGACATTTCTGTTGCCAATAGACCTAATGATCAATCAGAAGACGTTACTGTTCTGAATGAAATAGATGTTCCTTCAGTTAATTGCATTCCAATTGCTTCTAGAGCCAGACAGATTTATGGGCAGACAGATATTTCAGGAATAGCCAATTTTATCTCGCAAATCAATGCTATGGGCTTATCAGAAGCAAGCATTACCAAAATAATGAATCATACCAAAGAACTTGTGAGGAATATAAATTCAAATGTTTCAGCTTTAGCTGAAAATTACAATTCCGGAAATTTATTCAAAATCAGTATAGATAATGTCTTTAATATTTGTCAAAATCAAATAGATCAGTACTGCTCCAAATATAATCGAGAAAAGGAAATTGGAAATAGTCGGTTTTTCGTTAAGCCAAAATCAGTACCCCTTAGTTTACGTTGGGATCGAAAATACTGTTCTAAATCAAAAAAATATAAAAAATCTCTCGTTCAAAATTCTTTTCAATAAAAGTTTTTTTTCACATTTTTTTACTAAGGACCATCAGTGGTCAAATGAAAACTTGTATAGTTTTTGTTGTGGAACTGTTTTTCAAAATAGTGAATTTTTTCAATCCAATGAAAATGCTATTCATATCCAGTTATATTACGATGACTTTGAAGTTACCAACCCGCTTGGCAGTCACCGAAGTATACATAAAATAGGTGCTATTTATTTTTCTGTTCGTAATTTGCCTTGTAAATTTCAATCGCATTTGGAAAACATTTATTTAGTTGCTCTGTTTAATGTAAATGATTTAAAGCAATGTAAAAGTTACAATACCATATTAAAACCAGTTTTAGCCGATTTCAAGCATCTTGAAACTAGAGGTATAGAAGTAGATGGTAGGGTATTAAGGGGTTCGTTGGTTGGAATATCTCACGACAATCTAGGAGCTAATTTGTTATTAGGATTTGCTGGAAGTTTTAAAGCAACATATTTTTGTCGTATTTGTGAAATTAATTTTCAACTCTATTTTGTGAAGATGAGACCAAAATACGTAATCTAGAAAATATTGAAATTTCTGCTGAAATATATAATGGTGATTTAAGTCAATCCAAAGGAGTTAAAACAATGTGTATTTTAAATAATTTAAAATATTACAATATCTGCCAAAACTGCACGGTAGATTCAATGCACGACATTCTAGAGGGAATTGTTCCATTTACCATAAAAGTTTTTTTAGGATTAATTGTTAAAAAAAATATTTAAACTTTGAACAAATAAACGACAGGATACAGTCTTTTATGTTTGGATATTCCTTCCGAAAAAATGTACCAACAGCTTCATTGTCAAAAGAATCATTTTACTTTTCTGCATCACAGTCATGGTGCTTAATTATCCATTTACCATTCATCTTTGGAGAAATTAATTTCTTAGACATGCAATCCAAATGGAAATTAATTAGTACTCTTTTAAAAATCATAGATATTGTATTTGCCAAAGCGGTAACAGTGTCATCAATTTATAACTTACGTGAGGTCATCAAAACTCATTTAACTGTACTAACTACAGAATTTGAAGTTGATCTACTGCCAAAGCATCACTTTCTTACACATTACCCTAGTACAATTTTAAAAATGGGCCCTGCATCTTTATTTTCCTCTATGAGATATGAATCATTTCATTCGTATTTTAAAAATTTAAATCGGACCCAGAAATGTTTTAAAAATGTTTGTAAAAGTTTAGCAATCCGACAACAACAAAAGTTTGCTACGCTTTTGAATAATTTAAATTTAGAAAAATCCATAGAGGTCGGTAAATTAAGTATTCCCAATAAAGATTTTGTTCAAAAGCACAATTTAAATTCTGATTGTTTTTTGGTATCCTGGGTAAAGTGTGTAGCAGATTACTGGCCAGGACTATTTGTTAGGCTACCGTTGACTAATTTAGATAGTGTTCCACAAGAATTTTTTGAAATTGAACATGTAATATCTGAACATGATAATTTCTTATTCCTGTGTAAGAATTACGATGCCGTTCAATTTGACGAATTTCACAATGCATATGAAATAAAGCCTTCGGCGGCACAAACAACTTGCAGTAAATTATACCTAAATCATTTAACTAGATTAATAAACATTCCTTTGACCAAACCCAATTATAACAAAGACCTTAATATAATTTTAAAAATAGCAGCGAATAACGGTTATGCAGCTAAGACTATATTAAAGCTATTAAACAGAAAACTGAAACATAAAACTTTAGCTAACATTTATCCACCTGATAGCCCAATGCCGAAGAATTGGCGACGCTTAGAGTTTACAGGAAATCTAGCCAACGGATTAGTAACATCGTGACACAATATACAGATATTAGCTTTGCATTTTATAACAATAATACAATTAAGAAAATGATTTTTAACAACAAACCAGAATTGATCGCCTTTCCAACTCTGGCGTTTATAAGATCAATTGCAATGATTGTAGTTCTTCTTATATCGGACAGACTGGGCGCAATTTTGAAGTTAGAGTTGAAGAACATTTAACCGATAGCCATAAATCATCCCTTTATAATCATTTAACGTTAGAAAATCACACATCCAGTTTAAACAATTTAGAAATATTACATGTACAACCAAAAAGCAGACGTTTAGACAATTTAGAATCTTACGAAATCCGAAAAGCTATATTTTTTAACCAAAATATCCTTAACGAACAGAGAGAAATCCGTTTCCCACCAATTACCGACCCCGTACTGTTTTATTCCCATACTCGTACCATTTCTTAAAATTACTAATACGTCGGGTTATAATAAAATAAATAAACAAAAAAAATAACATCTGGAATTTTGTTATTCGGCCGTTGACTAATCAATAATAATCATATACCTGTGTTTAACTCACCCCCTTTTAATTTTAAAAGTTTATTGCTCTCACCATTTTTATTGCTAACCACTCCCATATTTTTTTTTGTATCTTTTTGTTCCATTTTTTGCTTTTTCCAACTATAACTACATTTTTATTTTTACAGTTTAGTAGATACTCCTGATGATGGCCTAACAAACCGAAATCGATGGAGTGATTTTTTAAACCTATTGTAATTTTGCGAAACATTTAACAAGTTAGTGTTTTTAAAAAATTTAAAAAATGTGTGTAACAACAAAACCAACAGAAATGTCTTATACAAGCCATATTATTTCCGTGACGCACGCATATTATTAAATCCAAAACCTACTATTTTCTATAAGTGTTAGTGATATTTTATACTGTTTTTGATACAAACTAAAATTTAAAATTAAAGTATGTAAAAATTATATTGTATTATGACGCTAATACTTACAGAAATAGTAGGTTTTATTTTGTGTTTGTATGGCAATAATATGGCTTGTATAAGACATTTGTGTTAGTTTTGATAACAATCATGTCCTTTATACACATATTTAAACAAATATTTCACACTCTTTACTGTGGCACATATTTCAACGTTGATATGGCAATTATATTTTAGACATAGATATGGATTATATAGGACCACCCAACTGTTATCAATGCGGTGACCGGGAAAAACTTCAATTTCGTTTGTTTCTATTCTTTTGTACTTGGAGTATCTGTTGACATTTCCCAAAGTAACATCTTGAAATTCTTTTAGAAAACCTTTGGAACATTTCCCTTGCATCATGCATGAATTGTTTGGATTACGGTTGCCACATTGTGTATGGATCATATGATTTCAAAAAGTTGAGGCGATAATTCTTGGTCAGGAATTTCAGTAATAACAATTTTGTCGATGTCTTGTTCAGTTCGCAGTTTTGAATCATCATCCAGAATGATTAAAATGTGACCATGTGGCAATCCTTGCTTTTGAAATTCTAATACATGAATGATTGCCTTAACAGTTCCAAAAAAAGATTTTTTCATAATGTCCGTAACTAAATTATTTAACTGCAGCTACCAGGTCTGGCCGATGTTCCACATTTTGCCAGGGCATCTACGATTTCTTTCCATTTCCGGATTGCAGGTCATGGTGACAAAAGATCCGGCATTCCATACTTTCTAACAATTGCCATAGCATCCTGGTAATGCTGTTGGATATTGCGAGGGCTACCCTGAAAGCTAGATGACAATATTACAGATTTTCCAACCTGCTTGTTTTCAGAATCTCTTTCAGCTATATGCTCTCAATGCCGGTTGATTGTTTCTGATCCATTGAAGATCGTTTAACTCTGTGCGAATAAAAGCGTCAACTACATAGTGCTGGGTTAAACGTCCTGCGTTCAGCAACTGGAAAAACACCTCTCTAACTATAACTGATAAACGATAAGAAAAATATTCCTTCATTGATACTCGGGATCGCTTATTTGTCTCGTTCTTTTTACAGCGATAAATTTGTGTGCTCCATCGTTCCTGACCTGTCGGAAATAAAATCGGGTACGTTATGGTATCTAAATCTGGATAACGAATGTCAATGCGTTTAAGTTTTGGTTGGTCGGGCTGATTAACACGTAAATGCATAACAATATTCCGATGAAACGGTAGTTCTCCATCTTTACTTTGAAACACTATGGCAACTTCGTTAACGGTTGGAGCATTGTACCGCCTTTGGTCATTGTCTCCATCAATGCCACCTTCATGAAGCATTTTAATTGATTTTGCAAATGGATGTTTGTTAATTATATCAGCTAATTGTCTCATGATCATTTCTGAGCACTGCTTATTCTCTGTAAGGTTCATTCAGGTGGCTCTTGAAGAAGAAGTTCTGTTTCGATCGTTTCCAAGCCGTATGTCATGCTGTACAGGTGTTTCAACCGCTCTTGTGGCTTTCACTTTCTTCGATCTCGCCGTAACATTTCCAATAGATCTTTTTTTCGGTGTCATTTTTAGTCAAAATGAAATTATTTCTACAAACAAAAAGTTAACAACAGATTGACACATTTATAAACAGAAGACACAAATTTCATAAGATTTAATAAGAATGAATATGAACTTGTTTCAATATCTCACCTGTGAAATATTCACCAACAATTATTTTGTTATTTTTAATCACAAAAATTCTATTTAACTTTAACTATATTATGCCGCTATATAGCCGCTGTTGACTGGGACTCCTATAAGGAAGTCTTCAAAATTTACAAATATCAGCTAAGAAGTGCAAAGAACAGATCTTGGAGACTATACTGTGGTAAAATTCAGGAGTCTTGAGAGATGTCTAGGCTGTGTAAAGTACTATCTACTAGCCCTTCTATCCCAAGCTTTCTTCAAAGGCCGGATGGAGCATGGACCACAAATAGTACGGAATCGCTGGAACTACTATTGGAGACTCACTTTCCTGGTTGTTCCGAATCTGCACCTACTATATCAGCAGGTAAAAGATCAAGTAGCCTCGTAGGTCAAATTATTAGCAGAAGAAAGATTATGTTGGCGATAAGCAGCATTAAACCATATAAGTCGCCAGGACCTGATGGTATTATCCCTGCGGGCAAACAAAAAACTACGGATCTAACCATTTCCTGATTAGAGGTAATTTTTAGAGGCAGCCTAGAACTTTGTCACATTCCCAGTAAATGGACGGAAGTGAAGGTTGTTTTCATACCTAAGGCGGGAAAATGCTCACACTTCAATCCCAAAGACCTTAGACCGCTTAGCTTGTCTTCATTCCTTTTCAAAATATTTGAGAAACAAATAGAAGCTCATATTAGAGGCACGATTGTGCCGGAAAAGCTGTCTAAATCTCAACATGCCTATTGCAAGGGGAGATCTGTAGAAAGTGCTCTCCATTCTCTCACACATTTTATTGAACAATCTTTCGAATATAGCAATAACTCGGGCACTTTCGAATCTAGGAGTGGATGAATCTCTAAAGGACTGGATAGATCAAATGCTAAGAGGCAGGATTATAAATGCCAGTCTGGGGAAATCCTCCGCCAGAAGATTTGCAAGCAGAGCGACGCCGCAGGTTGGTGTACTGTCCCCCCTGCTCTGGAACTAGGTCATAAATGATCTGTTGCTGAGACTGGAGGATAGTGGTTGCCTATGCGGATGACGTCGCTATTGGTGTTCGTGGAAAATATCCCGGCATACTTAGTGAGCTTATTCAAAATGCCGTGGGCATTCTTTCATTATGGCCAATGGTTGTGGGTTAAATGTGAACCCACACAAAACCGAATTGGTTCTCTTCTCTAGGAAATATAAAATTCCTTATGTCGATCCTCCTACTTTAAATGGTCTCAACTTGGCTTTTATAGGTGAAGCAAACTTCTTTGGTCTCGTCTAGGACAGTAAATTAAACTGGAAACCTAATATTATGGAAAGGGTAAAGAAAGCTACGGTAGCGCTATACTCTTGCAAAAATGCAATTGGGAAAGGTTGGGGGCTGGAGCCCCAAATGGTCCTTTGGCTATACTCAGAAATAGTTAGATCCATTCTTCTGTATGGGGTAACAGTCTGGTGGCCTGTTCTGGACAAAATTGTCAACCTAAAGTTGTTGACAAAAGTTCAGAGAACAATCTCTCTGTGGATCAGTGGTGCAATGAGGAGCACATCCACTCAGGTACTGGAGACTTTGCTATTTCTAACTCCTCTAGATATCTTGGGAAAACAGTAGGCAGCTTGCACTGACATACGATTGAAATCCACGTTAATGTGGACCTGCAATAATACAGGGCACTCATCTATACTTTGTAACAAAGGGCTTCCCAAGATCACCGACTATTCTGTCCCGTCACTATCTTTTGATAGAAAGTTCCGGACTATTATCCCATCCAGAGAGGGCTGGATGATGGATGCAGTTTTGGAACCAGGAGTTTTAAACTTCTTCACTGATGGTTCAAAACGGGATAGAAGAGTAGGGGCTGGGGTGTTCTGCGAGGAACTCAAGTTAAACCTCGCCTTTTGTCTCCCTGACTACTGTAGCATTTTTCAAGCTGAGGTAACTGCGATAAAGGAAGTCGTGGACTGGTTGAGGTATAATGTAATATCTACTTGTGATATTCGCATATATACGGACAGTCAGGCTGCCATTAACGCGCTTCAATCACACCTTCTCATGTCGAAAGTAGTCCAGAACTATCTCTCATCTCTTAACGAGATGACAGATCAATTCAACATCCATATCATATGGGTGCCAGGACATTTCGTTAGTATGGGGAACATTAAAGCCGATGAACTGGCTCGACGTGGTACAACGGACCACATTTCAAACAGCAAAACGGATATTGAAATGCCTCTTGCGGTATGTATGAAGCAGCAGCTTCAGGAGGAAGCCAGTTGGTTGACGAATGACAGATGGTCAAATAGTACCTCATGCGTAATAACTTGGCAGATCTGGCCAAAGTTGAACTTGGCGAGATCAAAACAGCTGATCTCACTTCATCGGAGTCAGATCAGTGTGGTTGTTAGAGTGATTACGGGGCACTGTCTCATAGGCAGACATTCGAGTAGACTTGGTTTCTTCTCTCATGACTACTGTCGCAGTAGCTAGGACGAAGAGGAGGAAGAGACAGTACTTCATCTTCTTTGCAATTGTCCTCGTCTGGCACGAAACAGACTGAATTTTCCTCCAATTTTGAATAAGCCACTATCCCTTAGTCTCAGAAACAGATCATTTATGACCTAGTTCCAGAGCAAGGGGGACAGTACGCCACCCTGCGGTGTGCCTCTGCTTGCAAATCTTCTGGCGGAGGATTTCCCCAGGCTGGCATTTATGATCCTGCTTCTTAGCATCTGATCTATCCAGTCCTTAAGAGAATCATCCACTCCTAGATTCGAAAGTGCCCGAGTTATAGCTATATTCGAAAGATTTTTCAATAAAATATGTGAGAGAATGAAGAGCAGTTTCTACAGATCTCCCCTTGCAAAAGGCATGTTGATATTTAGACAGCTTTTCCGGCACAATCGTGCCTCTAATATGAGCTTCTATTTGTCTTTCCAGTATTTTGAAAAGGAAAGAAGACAAGCTAATCGGTCTAAGGTCTTTGGACTGCAGTGTGAGCATTTTCCCGCCTTGGATATGAATACAACCTTTACTTCTGTTCATTTAATAGGAACGTGACATAGTTCTAGGCTGCCTCTGAAAATTACCTCTAACCAGGAAATGGTTAGATCCGTAGTTTTTTGTATATCCGCAGGGATAATACCATCAGGTCCTGGCGACTTATATGGTTTAAAACTGCTTATCGTCCACAGAATCTTTCTCTACTAATAATCTGACATACAAGGCTACTTGCCCTATTACCTGCTGATACAGTAAGTGCAGATTCGGAACAACCAGGAAAGTTAGTCTCCAATAGTAGTTCCAGCGATTCCATACTATTTGTGGTCCATGCTCCATCCGGCTTTTGAAGAAAGCTTGGGATGGAAGGGCTAGTAGATAGTACTTTACGCAGCCTGGACATCTCACAACACTCCTGAATTTTAATACAGTAGAGTCTCCAAGATCTGTTCTTTGCGCTTCTTAGCTGATATTTGTAAATTTTGAAGACTTCCTTATAGGAGCCCCAGTCAACAGCGGCTATATAGCGGCATAATATAGTTAAAGTTAAATAGATTAGATAGACTATAATTGATTTTTGACATTTGTTTGCGGTAGGTACGGTAACATCCAAAATATAATTCGCTTGAATGTTATGTCTACCATCATGAAGATATTGCATGAGCCAGCTTAGCTCTGTTCGACGTTCGGTTATTCTAACGATAAGAGCTTCATCCAAATTGCGGCTAAATGCGTTATTAGCATTTTTTAATTTATTTATCATATATTGGATAGCAAGATCTGCAGTGAGTAAATTTGCATCCCGGTGACATAGTGCCTCTACGGTAGCTCTTACTGGAATAAATGCATTTTCAATTTCAGATATTCGCTCGATTTCATCATATGATAATGATAAATCTAGAAATTTATCTGACTTTGCATCTATTAATGCTTTCTGAATGCATGATCTAAGTAAATAAAAGTTCCTTCTCGAATTCTTCACGTATTTTTGCAAAATGTCATCGTTCTTCGTAGGTGATCGTCTAAATAGACTGACGATTTCCCTTACTTTAGTAATGACAGGCCCTAATCTAATATTAGTCACCTCCCTTGGCCATGTGGCGGTGTTATCGAATAATCCATCTTCACAACGCGCTTGTTCCTCAAACGAATCGCTATCGCGCTCTGTCACATATTTTTAACATCATCATCTTGAAAGGGTTCGAGGTGCTCTTCAGTTTCAAAATTTTTGTATAAAACATCAATAACAGCACGTTGATTACCATGAGCAAATGGATGTATAGATACTGTGTCATTTACCATTCGTCATAATCAAAATTGAATTATCCACAATTCAACAGGATCAATACAATAGCATTTCCCAAATTCGGTCATTCGGAATTGTCATTCGCATATCGACGCTTGGTCTGAACGGTCCTCTAATAATTACGTCTTCAACCGGAGCAAAGAAATGGATACCACATCAGAGGTAGCCGCACAAGTGGTTGCACTAATTGAAGCGGGGCAGAACCAAAGTGAAGTGGCTTGACAACTAAATTTAAGCCGATTCTCCGTTCGTCGAGTGTGGCAGAAATATCAGGAAACTGGTGGCTTCAGACGGCGAGAAGGATCTGGCCGACCACGTGCTACAGCACAGCGTGATGACCGCTTTCTTGTAACAACTTCGTTGCGAAATCGTCCTATGAATGCGGTTCAACTGGGAAGGCGGCTCCAAGAAATTCGTGAAGTCGAAGTCATTCGGTGAACAGGTAGAAGACGACTTCGATATGTTAATCTAACTCCACACAGACCAGCAAACGGGCCGAAATTGACACCAGCCCACCGACGAGCCCGTCGTAAGTTCGGTCGAGAGCATTTGAATTGGACAGAAGAAGAATGGAGAAGAGTCCTGTTCTCTGACGAGTACAGGATGTGTTTATATGGCACCGATGGACGCGGAAGAGTATACAGAAGACAACGAGAGCGATATGCACAATGTTGCATCCTAGAACATGTCTCGTATGGCGGTTGATCGTGCATGTTCTGGGGAGGCATATCACTAGAGGCGAAGACAGATCTTGTATTCATCACCCCAGCCAATACTGGCTGTCGGTCAAGAGGAATGACTTCTCAACGGTACATTGAGGAAGTACTCGAGGAGTATGTCGTACCTTTTGCCGGGTTTATTGGCGAAAATTTGCTGTTCATGCAGGATAATGCGAGACCGGTTATGGAGTGGCCAGCTCGAAGCCCAGACCTCAATCCCATCGAACATATATGGGACGAGTTGAAAGGAAGAGTTCGAGCCAGAGATGTTGCTCCAACGAGTCCAGGAGCTGCAACTGGCGAGCGTAGAGGAATGGGAGGCGACACCTCAAGATTTTGTGAGAACTTTGGTGAGATCAATGCTTCTTCGAATGGAAGCTGTCATTCGGGCCAGAGGAGGGAATACTCGTTATTAATAAAAATATTTTTTCTAATTTCCATGTTTTAATTCGATTTTTACTACTAATTTTCATGCTGGTAAATTCACTAAAACGTGTACCTCAGATGTTTACCCCCAAAAATTAGTTTGATGGCACGTATAAAGACAAAAAAGGTACCACTGGAGACTTTGAACCTGCATTAAAAAAAATTAAACAAACATTGGATTTTTTTGATATTTTTGCACTTTTGTGGAAAATTGAGCTATCTGCGATTTTTTTGCACAAAAGTGTATTAGTTCAATCCCGGGATTTCGGGATCCCGGGATTGCAGTCCCTAATCAGTACTGTAATTTCATTCAAATTCGAACAGCATTGCAAAATGAGATATTGAAACGAATAAAAAATCTTCATTGCAATGGAATTTATGAGATAAAAACTCAATTGAAGAAATAAAGCGGGAATTGAAAGCACAATTTCAATAAGTATCTCCCAATAGATCTACCATATTTAGGTGGGTTAAAAAATTTAACATAATGTATTCCGAGATTACATCTTGAGGGCTTTCTGGTTTATTTATGAAGCACACTCAAGTTCAATAGTTTACAGAAAGAGTTAAAATAAATCGTCTTGCTTTTGCCAAAAACATTTTGAAACAAATAACTGGAGAACAAATAATTTTCAAATGGGTGCTTTATTATTTTTAAAAAAATGTTAAGTCGTTTTGAATAGGACACCCTGTGCCCTGATCCTCTAAAACATAAGATAATAGCCGTCTTCCAATGGGCAAAATTTGCTACTTCGAAGTACTTGCGAGTTGATACCCAATGGAACGAGAAATTGAGTAACACAAGTAAAACACAGCCTTCTGTTTAGTTGTTTTTTGTCTTTTGTAAAGTTGTTTATTATAGTAATGGCGATATTTAAAATTAGATTCAAAATATGACAAAAAGCAAATGGACATGTAATAAAAGGAAAGTATTGATATTTACCGCATTGATATTTAAACACATTTTCTTAAAAATGTATCATCAACAATAAAATAATTTTGTATTAATTTTGACATTTTACATCATCAAAAAATAAAAAAACTCGAACGTAATAAAAAACTCTCGAAAAATATCGAAAAAGGTCTAAAAGCCATCTATTGGAATTTTCGCAACTAAAATCCACTAGCGCAAATTTTATGCGTAACTACTTCTGTTTTCTACACCATCGTATGAGCATGGGTAGTTGTGAGTAGATACAAGTACTTGCGAGTAGTTTGCTTTCGCCAATGGAAGACGCTTAATGTGTAAACGTGGAAACTGGTAAAAAGCAAAGCTTTTTTTTATGAGTTTGCAACTTTTCGATATTATTTTAGTGGTAGTCCTCTCAAAAAATTTCAAACTCATAAAAGTAAGGTTTGCGTTTTACAAGTTTTCACGTTTACACACTGAAATATATACATGGATATGACACAGGCAAAAATTCATGGTACAAGAAAAAAAACGAAGAAGAAGGAAAAAAGCTTGCGCCTGTGTGACAGAGAACGTATTTATTTTCCTTGTCTTGAATTGGTTTCGAATTTTCGGAAATGAATTCATATAAACCTAACCTTCGTACCGTTATAATTATATAGAAGGCTATGACCTTCGAGTCAACAAATGTTTTTTTTTTTTAAAGTACACCAAATTGTTTTTTCACATTTTTGTTTTTACAAATGATTAGTAATCAAGTGTGTTTATGTTCGAAAGTTTGACGTTCCCCTAAAATTTTTTTTTGTTTTTATTTATTTTCCAGTTGTGTATTGAAAATTTCAAGGAAAAATAGTAAAAAATAATTTAAATATTTTCCGAAGATAAGTAGTGCAATGTGTGAATAGTTCAAATAATGTTTCAATTAGTAAATCAGTCTCAAAATCTATGTATGTTTAACGAGTCAAGAGCAAGTTTAATATTAACAAAATTATTTTCGAATCCAGTGCGGCCCTTTCTCGGAATTATCTTTTTAGATTGCGAGGTATATATGAGCGGTACAACTAGAAAAAAAAAACTTGTACCATTCGTTTTTGCTTTTTACTATGATAAACATTATGCATATCGATATCATCCATGTATACATATATCTCATTCTCAGTGCGTTTACACAATGTCTTATTTTTTAGAGAATCAACATCCTATATTATTAAATTAATTTAGGAAATTTAAAATAATTAGGGATGAATCTACGTCCATTTATTTAAATGCTTCCGTCGGTGGTCGGTGTCGATGGATGGTGAGAATTATAAAACAGATTTTCATGTCGTCGAAGATAAACTTTTGCCGGTAGAGATTATTGTGGGCAAAGAATTAATGAGACAAACTATCACAATTCTCACGCCGGATAGCGTGGTTATGAGAAAATGTATCCTAGAAAATACGGTCTTCGCATTAGCAGCGGACGAAAAAATCGATTTATCCCACCTCAGAGATGCACAAACTGCAAACAAAATTAGAAGTTTAAATGTTAATAACGCGCCGAAAAAATGCACTGTCGATAGTAAGGTGCAAATGAACATAGTTTTGATGGATGATAAACCTATTCATCAACCTCCGCGAAGGCTATCACCTCTTGAATCGAGTATTGTGCGCAAACAAGTTGACGAGTGGCTTTCGGAGGGAATTATCCGATCAAGTTCATTACCGTACGCCAGTCCGATTGTGTTGGCAAGTAAAAAGGATGGTACCAAACGCCTTTGCATGGATTATCGACGCCTCAATAAACTCATCGTGAAGGACCGGTACCCTCTACCACTCATCGAAGAGCAAGTTGATCAATTACAAGGCGCAGATGTTTTCACAACGCTGGACTTAAAAAACGGATTCTTCCACGTTCCAGTAACAGAAAAATCCATTCACTTAACTGCATTCGTGACTCCATTCGGGCAGTTTCAGTTTTGCCGAGTTCCATTCGGTCTGTGTAACCCTGTGTTTTTAAGGAATTATGTAAAGATAAGGTAGTATGGTTGTACATGGACGATATAGTAATTCCGGCTAAAGGTGAGAAGGAGGCCCTTCAACGGTTGGCGGTCACTTTGAACTTAGCAGCTAATAATGGATTGCAAATAAGGTGGTCTATGTGTATGTTTATGGCGCAGGAAATTGAGTATCTGGGGTATAAGATTTCGAATAGATGTGTCTAGCCATCAACGAGAAAACTGGTTGCAATTCAGAAGTTTCCGGAACCTCGAACAGAAAACGAGAGGAGCAGAAAACGGCTTTCAAAAACTTACGCAAAGTACTTACAAATCAGCCCGTTCTGCGATTATACTCAATAACTGCAGACACAGAGCTGCACACGGATGCTTTATACAGGGGATCGGTGCAATTTTCCTGCAAAAATCCGGCGAGGATCAGAACTTCCACCTTCTGTTTTATTTTAGCAAGAAGACGTCATCGTGCGAAGAGCGCTACAGCAGTTATGAGTTGGATGTATTGGTAATCGTCAGAGCCCTAAAGAAATTTACAGTTTTTCTTTTTGGCTTGAAATTCGTAATTGTTACCAATTGCGCTGCATTCAAAGCCACTGTGGAGAAAAAGGAGTTGGCAGCCCGAGTATCAGGATGGGCGTTGCAGCTGCAAGAATTTGATTTTCGGCTGGACAGGCATCGTTGGATATTCTATATACCACAGGCGATCCGTGGATGATAGAGGTCAAATGATTACATTATATATGCAGAACAATAAAATTGTAGATATTGATAACTAGTGGGTTATGCCATACTATGCAATGCTATCGAAAACATACAAAGCTCACATTAATGTGGAATTTTGTAATTCAGTCCAATCGATGAAGAACATTTGAAAATACGTTACAAAAGGTTCGGATATTGTAAGATTTACGATGAAGACGATGAAGTAACAAATTATTAAGTTGCGCGATACATCAACAGCAAGGAAGCTGTACTAGTATCCCGTACACGTACGTCATCGACGCGAATACTTCTATTTAAGAATGCCGCTCATTACTGTACGAGGACTTATGCATCATTTGAAACTATTCGTACAGTAAGTGGCCAAATATATTGCACATATCGAGAAGCATGCCAACAGCAACTGTTTGTTGCTGGAAAACGACACACACTAGAAGGATACGTTACAAGATAACCTATTCGGCAGCATTTGAAAATTCATATGAAAACACGGCAAAATAACTAGGAATGATCCTTGATGCTAAATAAGACGAATAAAACTAAATAAAAATGTATTGGCTGATAGGAATGGTGCTGTACTATGAAAACTAACGTAAAAATAATTCAAATCTTTCAAAATTATGTCTTGCATAGCATACTGAACGCACCAGTGTACATAATGGAATTACAGCGCCTTAGTTAACATCAAAAAAATATAAAAACGTGCTACGCATTCAAAACATAAAAATCATAAAATGAAGACTTCTGGTGTCATATAAAGAATTTGAGTTTTAAAGTTTATGTATCTTGCCGTTATTGTTTTAATCAACGACAGCATCCTACTTTGTGATTAAAGGTCATCACTGACCGTTTTCTGCCAGAACTATATTTTTTTTTTTAATTCGGGATATTTACTTAATTTACTAAAACAATTAAGAATGTAGGTACTTGGTCATTTTTTTTCACCAACGAATTTTGCGCTTTTGATGGGCTATCAATAAATTGATAGAATACACGTGATTTTTATTTTTGTATGGAAATTAAGAAAATCAATTTGTTTTACTCTAGTACCGTAATATTTTCCTTATCTCTAAAGTTATTCACACATGCATACATATTCTGGTTAATTAAAACTATATGGTAGAATTATAATAAAGGGTATCCGAATAAGAGGTTTGATTGTAATTTATAAGGCACTCGGTATTGCAATAAATCACAAAATGAAATTTTTTATTGGGGCACCTTTCTGGGTACGATTCAAGCAACATAATCCGATTATAAACGTTTGAGCAGGAATTCCGCATATAAAAGATCGACTTTAAATGTAGGAGTTCAGTATCAAAATGAAATTGCTTATATCAATAACTTTGGTCGTTTTGTTGGCTTTCGACGAAATAGAGTCAGCTTTTATATACCGTATAGAGGGAAGAAATTATTATGTTAGTACACCAGACAGAGTAAGCCATAATTTTATTAAATACAACAAACAAACGAACTTTTAAAATTTATGTTTTCTATCCATATGTATATGTGTATAGTACAATTGGTTCGAATCAAATGAATTTTGTAACTTTAATGGAATGCACTTGATTGATGTACCAACATATTTTGAACATCAGAGGATGCTTGAAATGATTAGCGTGGCAGTAAATAAGTATAATATAACCAATGACAAATCTCAATTTTGGACAAGTGGAACTAGTGATTTTAGACCATATACAGATCAGTACTACTGGGTTACAACTGGACGAATGGTAGCTTGGGAATTTTGGGAAACTGGATTTCCACGACTTCATGCGCAAGATCAATTTCAAGAAAATTATAGTATAGCCTATATCAACTCTAAATGGCAAAATATGAGGGGTTTTTCAAATTACTTTTTCATTTGTCGTGACAAGATTGGTCCTGCCTCGAGTACGCTCCATTTTAACAAACAAAATCATGAATAGTATACGACGTTAACAATTTTTCAATCATTCTTATTATAAAAATATATGACGGAATTGTTTATTTAAGCTTTGTGTTAAGTAAATGATTTAATAAAATTCAAATTAAGAATGGTTGTAGTTTTTGTTATAAATGTTTTGTTGGTTGAGCTCTCCGAACATTTAGCGGTTCATTTAAAGTGAATAGACATGTTTTAATAGGCTCTACTATTTTGAACTACGATACTAAAAAAACTAAGAACTTGTTTACTGATTACCAAAATGTGTCTAAATAGTAATCTGTACGAATTAGTAGGCCAGTTTATGTGGCTCCATAAACTCTTATTGGCGGTAGTATATAAGCTACTTAGAAAACGGTTCTGTAATGATTTAGAAGAAATACTGCATAATCCATGTGTGGAGATTGTAATTACAATCTTAATAAGGTAACATAAAAAGCAAGTAAATTTCTACGTGTGTTGGAACCCCAAGCATTTAGTGAATAAGGCATCATCAATTTATGGTTGATAGTGTCTTTTATAAATTCAGTAATTAAGTTTCGCAGTTAGATTTAACTATAGCAAGAATAGTGCTCTGCTTCAAATAAGTGACGATAGACGGAGGGCGGTGGGTAAATGGGAAATATATACTTTAGGTTTGCTAGATTTCAGCAAGGCGTTTTATCGAATCGCGCGCAAAAAATTATAATGCGATCAGAGAGCTGAAAAATTGGTACTCACGTTTATGTTCTAGATTCGAGCAGTTGAGTTTATTTTTAATTCAAATCAAATTATTTTGGGTAAGTATTGTAACTGCCTGAAAAATTTTATTTCAACGGCGAATTAGGTTACCGGTCCTTCAAAACATCAAATAAAAAAATATCGTGTCTGTCCTTCCGTCCATCCAGGCATACATATTGATAATTTTGATCATAAAATCAATTTTAGTACTGAGTAGTTTGTGTAAAGTTTAAGGTCCATTCGGGTCAAGAATATGCTAGGGGTTTCAGTGGCAGAGAAAATTGCCAAACCGATTTTCTCAAAAATACTACCGACGATTTTTTTGTTATGTTGATGATAAATGTGCGACAATCCATCATCTAGGTTATGTTAGATTATGGTGGCGGTCCTAAAAGACAGGTCAGAGACACAAGCTGATCTGCAGCCATACTATAATTTATATTCCTTGTAGTATTGAAATGCCCTGGACACCATATTAGACGGAAGTCAAACTGATCTGCCATCTTGTGAGATTGAAGAGATCAGGGAGATTTTTGGACTACTTTTGAGATGAGAAGGTGTGATTGAAGCGATTTAAGAATGCAAAAGTTCCCGATGACACGAAATGAGAGGTTAAAGAAATTTGATCAAACTATAGGCTGATTGGAGATGATTTTACAAAGGAGCAGCCCTGCTGATCAAATCAAAGCCTACAAGTTAAGAACCATAATGGATCCAGCAGCACTTTTAGCAAGCAGCGCATTAAAACAAGTATCGAAATATGTAGGGTTTCCTCAAGCACCAACCGGATTAGAGCCTACATTTACGTGGATGATATTATGACCGGTGCAAATACAACAACATAGGCAACAATTCTCAGGTCAACAAATCTTTTGGCAGATGATGTTTTCAGATTTATCTAGCATACGCTGCAGCAATATTTTATAGATATGTGGTCAATATTAATACGATAAAGGTTTGTTTAATTTCAGCCAAGACCAAGGTTGCACCTCTTAGCAAAGCCACTATACCACGAATAGAGCTTTGCACAGCAACGCTGCTAACAGACCGTATGATATGTTCATGGTCCTACTGAAAAATCGTGTTGGATTGGCTTAGAAATCCTAGAACCATCGATAGAGAGCATTGATATCATGTCACTGAACCAGAAAATTTTGCAGAATGCTTCACGCGGGTCACTGGAAGCTAATTGTCGCAAACATCGGCGTATTGACCAACCCTAGAAACTGTAATTATTTCGCAAAATTTCTACAATATGTCTAACAGCGTATTGTTACCTACGTTTATTTAGGAACTGGGTACACGATTTTCTAGCTGGTTCAACATTTTAGAGACACTTACCATATAAAACGTTTCATTTGTAAAACTAAATGTCCCAAGTAACTACGGGAAAGCACCAAAAACCAAAATCAGCTGTATTCAATGATCAAAGTAGATGATATCGAGTTGAGCCGGAAGTTATATTAGCGACATACAACAAGAACAAAGTCACTTTACAGAAAAATTATGCAGTTAGAAGCGCCGAGAGCCAGTTTCTGCATCTTTGTAAGTTAAAGTTCCTGAACCCATTGTATCATGAGACAACAAATGTATCATTAAATATCGTGCTGGGCAGTAATGCCTAATTGGCGATTTTATATGGCGATTTTAACTTAAGCGATGTTCATTGGTCGTTCGATCCTGAATCTCTGGATTTGTTTCCGTCAGACGCTCGATCTGCTAATGATTCTCTTGTGTTGGATTCATTATTCAGTTTTAACCTAAAACAAATTAACCGCTACTCAAATAGTAATGATTCATTTTTAGATTTAGTATTTGCAAATAACACGGAACATCTCTCTGTTCGTCAATGTTTTGGACCTTTTTCAAATAGTGAGAATGATATTCATCATGTTTCTATTGAAGTCGAAATTTGTACTATCGGTCTCAAAGATAAATGCCGGGTTTTTTCGAATGATGCTTATTATTACAATTTTAAGTCCTGTGACGTCTATGGTCTCTCCGATTATCTTAAAGGTATTAATTGGGGTGTTTTATTTAATAATAATATTTTAGACGTAAATGTGGATAAATTTAACAACTTATTATTTGCAGCTTTTCATCGTTTCGTACCTTTGAAAAAGAGTCGTAATTACAGTTACCCACCTTGGTTTGATGACAGCCTGATCAATTTGCGCAATCGTAAGAATAAGGCTTACTACAGACTTAGGGAAAATGATTGCGCACATAACAAGTCAATTTTTATAATTCTTCGGGACCAATTTAAGTCTGAATTTGAGGCTAAATACTGCCAGTACATTAAATCGATTGAATCTAAAATTAAAAGTGACCCTAAACAGTTTTGGAAATTTGTGAACGATAAGCGCAGCACAACTGGATTTCCATCTACAATGAAGTATAACAACATACAGTTGAACACAGTTTCTGACATTTGCGCAGGGTTTGCAGAATTCTTTCAATCAGTGTATAAAACGTATGATATTCAAGTTGATAATAATCGCTTCATCGGTGCTTCCCAACATAACATCCCTCATTTAATAATAACGGAAGATGAGATTACCAAGGCTCTTATTGATTTTAAGGATGGATGCGGACCAGATGGAATACCCTCATCTATTCTTAAATCGGTAGCATCCTACATAACTACACCTTTATGTTATCTGTTCAATCAATCTTTAGCGAGTGGATATTTTCCAGCTGCTTGGAAAATCGCACACATTGTACCAATTTATAAAAAAGGCGATCGCTCGGATATATCAAACTATCGGGGTATTTCAATTTTGTCTACCATACCAAAACTTTTTGAATTACTAGTAACTAATCATTTGACATTTTATACAAAAAAAATCATCTCATCTTTCCAGCATGGTTTCACTAGTGGTAGATCAACATCTACCAACCTTTTACAGTTTACAAAATTTGTTATTGAATCAATAGAGTCTAAGGCACAGGTTGATGCAATCTATTTTGATTTTGCTAAGGCTTTTGACTCAATTGACCACAGAATTATTATAAAAAAACTTGCTGCGATTGGGGTTGATCCAAGGTTTCTAAAGTGGATTGCATCTTACTTAGAAGACAGGAAGCAGTTTGTTCTATTGAATCACATCAAATCAAATTTTATTTATTGCCATTCGGGTGTTCCTCAAGGCTCCCGGGTGTTTGCTGACGATTTGAAGATTTGTATGCGAACTCGGTCTCTACATGATGTCGATATACTACAGTCGGAAATAAATAATTTATATAGATGGTGCTCTGCTAATAGATTGTTTGTTAATATAAGTAAATGCAGTGTCATGTCGTTCTATAGGACTTTTAACCCTATAATTTCTAACTATTATTTTGACGGTAATCAGCTTAGCAGGGTAACCTCAATAACGGATTTGGGAGTTATATTTGATACTAAAGTAACTTTCTGTTTACATATTGATAACATAATACGTAAAGCTAATTCTATGTTAGGCTTCATTATTCGAATGACAAAGGAGTTTCATGATATATTTTCATGTGTAACTCTGTATGTCTCTTTGGTTAGATCACACCTTGAGTATGCTGTAGTTGTATGGTATCACCATCATGCAGTACACATCGATAGATTGGAGTCAATTCAGAGGCGATTTACCATTTATATTCTAAGGAAACTCGGGTTCCTTTCTGATCGTAGTCAGCCTAGGTGGAAACAGATATGTGACCTGCCGTCTTATGTTGATAGATGTCATGATCTTCGTATTGATACTTTAGGAAAACGTCGTAAAATTGCCGCGGCTATGTTTGTGGGAGATTCTTTATGTGGACGGGTTAATTGTTTAGACCTCACTTCTACCTGGTGCATTTATGTTCCCAAACGAAATCTACGCCAAAGGGAATTCTTATATGTCCCATGCCACAGGACTGAATATGGAAGTAATGAACCGACGGCTTCTATGTCTAGAATATTTAATGAATATTATATTTTTTTCGATTTTTCGAGGTCAAGAGAGATTTTCCGTGTTGCAATTCGTAAGTGTGATTTTTAACAACCAATTTTGTCTGTATTGTACATTTGTAATTAGTGTTTAAAATATTTTCTAAAATATTTCGTGATTTTGTGAGTTTTTGTGTTACTATTCATTAGGTTGTTTTACCGTGGAATAGTTTGTATATATAAAATAAAAAATAAAAAAAAATTAGCATAGTATGCTAAACTAATTGAATGACCGATTTGTCACCAGTCAGCGTTGAGCACATTAGACCATCCTGATAGTTGGAATCGATTATGCCGGACCGATTGGAGTCTGTATGAGAATATGTCGTGCATACCGATCAATGAAAGGTTACATATGTGCCTTTATTTGCCTTAACATATCGGCGACAGAATGCAGAATTTAGTATTCTCTATTCTTCAGAAAGTATAGAATAAAATGGAGAAGAAGAATGGAGAGTACAGAATTTGTATACATACAGAATATTGACTACAGAGTAGATAAGTTCTCATGGTAGTTGCCGATCAATTTTTATTTTATTTTCTCGGAGACAGTACTTAACACTTACATCAATCAAATGATTAAATTTTAGACTATAAAGTTTAACACAATCCCAAAAACTGTTTGCTCAATGAACAATTTAGAATAAAATCGGCAAACTGAATCATATAATATTTTTGGCCTCAAGTGAAATTATCTCATTTCACCCGCTAATCGATTCATTGAACCATATCACCGCCACAGCATCACAGCCCGCAAAAACCAAAATAACTGGTTTTACTTTCATTGAAAGATCAACATAAATGTTTCTGCTCTTTTCGGAACTTTAATTTCTGTTATCGTATTTAGTGTAGATTCTGAGTTATATAACTTTAAAATTCTTAAAAGTTCCTATTATTACAATATTTTAGTCCATTAAGCGTAACTTAATGGCACGATTAGGACATATACCCCTAGAAACTCATTTCAAAACCACACTTAAAATTAAAAAAGTAAAACAGAAAGAAGGAAACAGAAAGAAAGAAAGTAAAGAGGGAAGAGAAAGGTAAAATCCACCTACTGCCTGTTTGAATTTTACTTGAAAACTCAAAAATAACATAACATATACAATTTTAAATCCCGGATTGTCAATGTTAATGTCAGTGTTAATTGTTAATTGGTTTGTATTAAGTTGGCGCCCCACGAATCAAATATTGAACATGAGCTTGTGAGACAGGATTGCTAAGAGATGAGACCCTCAAGAGTTAGGTAGCTGAGTTCTATGCCAACATATTTGGCCATATTCCAGAACTCCATCAAAAATCATTTCAGAATCCCATTTCCAACACTTGTCAGATTTCATAATAATCCGTTAACAAATAGGCATGTTCCATCATACTTGGCCATATTGCAGAACTTTATCCAAAAAACATGTTAGAATCCCAATTCCAACGCACATGTCAAATTTCATGATAGTCAATTGAGAAATATGAAAGTTCCATCCTACTTGGCCATATTCCAGAACTGCATCTAAAAATAATTTGAGAATCCCATTTTCATTGGAAATACAGAATTTCATCAAAATCGGATAAGATATAGAATCCCAATAAAATTTTTATATAAAGAAAACAAATCCTCAGTTTAACTGCTCACTAAACCCTAATCCAACTCCAACTCAACTCCAACTCAACTCCGATTCAACTCCAACTTAACTTCAACTCAACCCACAAATTAGCCCTTAACTTAACCTTCAAATCAACTCGAAATTCAATGCCCAGTTCAGTAATCAAACCAACATACATATATAAAAAATCGTGAATAATTTTATAACCAGGTATTTTCGGTCAATTGTATGGCATCTTATCGTATAGTCTCCAAAATCTTTTCAAATCTCCGCCTTGACTATAGAAACAGATTGGAAAAAAAAAATTACAAATCAGACAAGCCGTTCTCGAGATATCATGGGGAGACATCCAGACATCCAGACAGACAGAGGGACAATTTTTTTTCTTTTTCAGACTTAGGGACTTTCAAATCGTCGGGAAAAGTGATTTTTTTCAAACAAAATTTAACGCCATTTTTGACAGGATTTCGTTCGACCGAAGTAATTTTAAACCGGCGATTCCAAAATCTCCTGCCGATAAACTATGGAGCAGAACTTCAATTTAGTTAGGAAATGTGGCCGCTGTGATATTCATGAAAGTGAATTTTCTTGAGGTAACAGAACATATATTGCTGTATTTTTTATGAAATGTTGAATTTCCGCTTAAATGACCCTGCCCGTTAATCTATCTCTTGTTTTTTTTAGCGGTTTAGCAAATCATATAAAGTTTTACATGTGAATTTCATTTACAAAACAAGCAAATCTGAACATAGAAAAATGCAGCAATATTGGTGCAGAATTTGAAAGACGGTTGTCCGAATACATCAAAAATCGTACACACAGTTTTTCCCAATTTAAAGCTTAACGCAACGCAACCGTAACACGTCAAAAATATATATAGCAGACTTTAAAAGCGAGTTAGCACAGGACGAAACCTACAAGTTTGCCCTGTAGATCGTCCCATATTTGTATTTTGTACATACTGCAAAGATCTTGGCCACAGGTTCACCACACTTTTTTATTGGAGCGTAGTCTCCGATGTCAAGAAAGAGGCAAGGAAGTAAAATTCAAACGCTGTAACTTTTGGGATAAACCGTTCGCGAAAGACTCCACATCCCAGAGAACAATTCATGGAAAGGAAAATATAGGTATCTCACCGCCAGAACTAATAGCTTTTAGTAGTATCCAATAAGAGAACAATGCGTTATAAAAGCACGGCTAATTACTGGTAAAATTATGCTAAAATTAATATCAATGGGTAAATCTGTATTCGGATTGTTAGACAACGAAAGCGAAAAATTTTTATGAAATCATGGAGTTAACTTCAAAAAGCTAAGCATTTTTATTAAAACTGCTGACGGGTTAGTTAATTACGTCTTTGGCCACACAAAAAAGTACCTGTAAGTTATCTCAGCGTTGAAAACGTATCAAATTTTGTGTTGTTCCTACGTAGCAATCAGAAGTATATTTTGGGCTTGATTTCTGGAACATAGCACCGAATGTTGTTTATGAAATATTAGTTCGGCGTGGGAATACAAAAGAAACTCTACAAAATTTGGATTCGGTGTTTTGCTTGTACCATAAGGGGAACGTGCTTTGTAATGTTTATTAATTCGAAGAGGAAAAGCAGATTTCCTCGCAATAAAATTTTTGTGCGGCTTACATTATTTGCTAGCATGAACACTTTGATAATAAAAATCAACTTTTTCTCACTGCATCCCTTACCTCCTTTTAATGTAAATAAATAAATAAATATTTTTCAATATTATAAAGCCAAATTATTTTTTTTGTACATCATTATATGTACTGATAATATAACAGCTGATGCTTCTAGATAAGTACCTACAAAACATATTTAATTTGTGTCTCAATGATTCTTTGTAAATTCTCTTGTTGTTTTAGGTTAGCCGTAAACACAAATTTATGTCTTTGGGAGAACGTACAACTGATTTGGAGTTGAAGTAAATGTGGATAATGCAGTGGCCATCTTAAACAAGTTTAAATGTCATTTATATTAATAACGTGGTTTATAAACGTAGTAAGGAAAGTAAATCATTGATTTACTGATCTTAATCTTGGTGTAATAATTAGTTTTCAATTGTGAGTAAAAACTAAATAAATTATTTTGATGTACATAGATTAAGTAAAATTTTTGATAAAGGATGCAACTTGTAGCGTGTAATAAAGAAGTGCGTTTTAGATAGTTATATCAAGAGATTATTTCTATAATTCTAATTGTTTTATTAAAAATAATAGAAACCTTGAGATGTGTCAATTCTTACAATATTGGCTTAGATGGAAATGATTTAAATCTGATAGCACGACTGATAGCAACAACTCTACTCTACGCTTATGAGTCTCAATATGTAGAGTAAAAAATACCATGGTTTTCTTTGCAGAAAATATATTTTATCCAAATATTTTTAAATGTGTATTTACATAGTCGTTACTACAACTATAACTCTTATTATAGTAACAGTTTTTGTATTTGGTGAAAAATACGTGAAATCACATATTCACTATATGGAGCCATAAGTCATGTTTTAATTTTGTGATTTTTATGTTTTGAATGCATAGCCTTGGTTAAACAAAAATTTTTGAAAGAGTTTGTTTTTGTTTGTTGTTGTTGTTATGTATCTTTAACACCCTGTATCTTGGGTGTCAAATTTTGCGAAAAATGATAATCATGATGTTGTATTTATGGCAATAAAAAGAAAAATAATTATCCGATAATTAAGATTTCTAGCTCATTTTATAGTTAAGTTAATAGTGATTAATAAAAAATAGTATTTTGTTTAATTTCTTCTTCTTTAAATTTCTCGCCAAAATGTTCTTTTTCAATTTTCTCAAAAACCTATATTTTTTTTTTTTAAGAATTTGACAATTAATATTTTACAACATATCAAAATAAGTGGAACACCGTTATTTTTTGTATTCTTACAAAATACGTTTTAGTATAACAATCTAGAAATTTATTATATTTAAACGTATTTTACACGAAAACGAAACAAGATCCTGTCCTGTGTAAAAAGATAATAAGAGAAAAAAAAGATGCAATTATCAGAAAATTAAAAAAACTGAACCATTGTACCATTTTTATAATTATTTTATAATTCCTATTCATTTATCTTTAAAATGAGCCCAATCTTATTATTTTCGAATAATTAGTTTCCTTTCTATAGCAATAAATACAATACCAGGTACAATGAATTTTTAAATATTGAATTTGACACCCTGTACCTCAAAAAACAACAACAACAATAAAATTATAAAATAATTATAAAAATGGTATCATCTTTCATTTGTTATTTTTCAAAATAGCCGCCGAAACAGTTTTTTTTAATTTTCTCAAAATTGCATCTTTTTTTTTCTTATTTTTTCCCCTATTTATTTCTATTAAGCATCCCAAAAAACCAAGACAGTATCTCGTTTCGTTTTCGTGTAAAATACGTTTAAATATAGTAAATTTGTAGATTGTCATAAACCAATTTTGCAAGAATACAAAATATAACGGTGTTCCAGTTTTTTGATATGTCGTAAAATATTAATTGTCGAATTCTTAAAAAAAAAAAAATAGGTTTTTGGCAAAATTGGAAAAGAATATTTTGGCGGGAAATTTAAAAAAGAAGGAATTAAACAAAATACTATTTTTTATTAATCACTATTAACTTAACTTGACTTAAAATGAGCTAAAAATCATAATTATCGGATAATTATTTTTCTTTTTATTGCCATAAATACAACATCATGATTATCATTTTTCTCAAAATTTGACACCCTGTACTTTAACAACAACAACAACAACAACAGCAAAAAAACAAACCATTTGAAAAAAAATTGTTTAATCAAGGCTATGCATTCAAAACCTAAAAATCATAAAATTCAAATATCTTACAAAAATTTGTGATTTCACGTATTTTTCACCATTTATAAAGCCCACTATAAGATCTGCTATACAATGTAACAACGTTTATAGTGATCAAAATCCATTATTTAAACATTGATAAAAAATATCGAAAACAACAAAATAAGAGAATAATTTAAAATTTTAAGCAATTTAAAATATTTAAGAATTTTAAGAATTGTTAAATTAAAACGAGTAAAATTAAAACGATTAAAAAAACTTAAATAATTTTGAAAATTTTAAAACTTTCAAGAATTTAAAGATTCAATTAAAAAGTTTAAAAAACTTAAAAATTAAAACAAATTGAAAAAAAAAATAAGAGTTGAACATTTAATGTATTTATTGATTTAGATAACTTACACATTTATTGAATATTTGAATTAGAGAAATTTTGTATAAAATTTTAAGGATTTAAAAAATGTATTCTTATAAATTTTTCGAATATAAGAATTTCAATAATTTTAAGAATTCACATAATTTAAATAATTCACAGAATTTAAAGAACTAAAGGATTAAAAAATTTTGAAAATGAAATAATTGATTGATGAATTTTTAGAATTCTTTAAATACTTCAAAATACAAAAATTTACAGAACCTAAACAATTTAATGAATCAAGCAATTTAAGGAAATTAAAAACTCTTCAAATTTAAAAGAATTTAAATAAATTAAGCTGATTTATGCAATTTAAAGACTTTAAAGGAATTGGAACGATTTAATGAAATGAAAAAATTTACAAAAATTAAAGAATTTATGTGTAGAAGAATTTATTTTTTATGTGTAAAATTTAAAGAACTTAAAGCGATCATAAAAATTTAAATTTGGAAAAATTTAGGAAATTTAGGGAATTAAAAAATCAGTAAATTACAAAAAATTTTAAAATAAATATTTTAAGGATTTTGAATATTTACAGAGCAGTTTTAAAATTTAAAGGTTTTAACAAATTTAGTGATGGAAAAATTAATTTTGATAATTTTAAAAATTCAAAGAATTTAAAGATTAAGCATCATAATATTGAAAAATAATTAATAGAATTTAAATAATTCTAAGGATTACAAAAATAAAAGGATTTCAAGGATTTAATGAACTTACAAATTAAAATAATTAAATAATTTAATTTTTTTAGAAATTATAAATAATTTAAACAGATAAATAAAAATCGGAGGTTGCAGATTTGAGAGAAATGAAAACTTAAAGAGTTTAAAGCGAATAATTTAGAAAATTAAAAAATTATTTAAATTCTGCAAATTAGAAGAATTTTGAAAATTTAAAGATTGTCTAAATACTCTAAATTCTTTAATACTTATATTCTCTTCAAATTTCTTTAATTTCCTTATGTTAAAGAAAAGAATCTCAAGAATTTAAAAGTTTTAAGAATTCAACGAGAAAAATGTACAGAATTTCATAAAATAAGAAAAACTCTCTTAAGCTTGGGACATACCATTGGCCAAAAATATCATATTATGTATTCTCTGCCAACCAAATCACTTTAAACGATATAAGCTCCGCCTGTATATTTCGTACTACAGTGGAAAAAATTGTAACTTTAAATGGATGTATCGCACTACTATGTATGCTCTTTTTTGCCAATGTTATGTCCCACGCTTAAAAGAGAAAAATTTAAAGAAATTATGGCGTTTGAACTTTTTCCTTTTTATTATAAAAGACAAAGGCAGTTTGTTTTATATTTGATACATATAGGGTATTCTAAGTAAGTCGTTAATTTTTAATAAAATTGATATAAAAACATAATTTTAACTCTGTTAATGTACTCAAAAGTGTTTTTGGTGTAATAAATTACACATTTTTTATTATTTTTTTACAATTCCAAGATGACGGATCTGAGATGGCCGCCAAAATTGGCAAATTTTTCGACGCTCATAAAAATTGTTAGAAACATATCCTAGAAGGTTTTCGAAGTCGCTGATCACGAATTTGATGTCAGAATTTTAATATTCTAGATGGCGGACACAAGATGGTGGTCGAATATGGCCAAAAAAAGGCTAATTTTTCGACGTTTATAGAAATCAATCAAATTTCGGTCTAGCGGGTTTTTGGGCCGATGATCATTAATTTAGGGTCAGAATTTGAAAATTCAAGATGGCGGACCCAAGATGGCCGCCATAAATGTCAATTTTTCAACGTTTATGAAAATCGATAAAAACATGTTCTAGGGGGTTTTCGGGGTCGCTGATCAAGAATCTGAAGTCAAAATTTAAAAATTCTCTCAAAAAAGTACCATATTCTCGATAAAAAATGCTATATTTATACAGTTTTTGAAAAAATTTATTGTATCTAAAAATACCACATTTTATCAAGAATCTGGTACATTTTTGAGAGAATTTTTAAATTTTGACCTCAGATTCTTGATCAGCGACCCCGAAAACCCCCTAGAACATGTTTTTATCGATTCTCATAAACGTTGAAAAATGGACATTTATGGCGGCCATCTTGAGTCCGCCATCTTGAGACCGAGGTTTTATTAATTTCTATAAACGTCGTAAAACGGCGTTATAACGTAAAGCGGTGAGCATATTTTCACCTATACCTGCAAGTCCGACAATCGAGTCGACAAAAAAACGAATTTTTTTCTTTTTCCTTTGGATTACGACAGCCAAAATGACAAAAAAAACTGAAACTAATTACCAAAAATGATCGGCATTGAATACGGTATACTAGACCGGTAAAATAACTAAATGAACTAGCTAAGATAAAACTCATGTTATGCTTCAAACAACACAATCAATACACATGTAGAACATGTATCAAAATGAAAACAAAAATAATAGGGTTAAGAAAGTAACTATGTATACGGATAAAAATAAAAAACGTGGAAAACGGATAGGATAGAGGGAAAAGGTTAGCCGAGTTTTGGGCGCCATCTGTAACGAAACTAGGGCATGACGGTATTCGAGGTAACCTCGTTTCCAAAAAAAAAGCCGTTCGTTACTGAACAATTTTCATCCATTCAGAGCTTCGGTGTGGTACTAATGTTGTCGGCTAAGGCTCAGGGATTGGGGTGGGGTTTCCGAAGATGAATTGGAAGCTTGTTAGACCACAAAAGGATAGACAAAAAAAAAAAGGAATGTTGGAGATAGGAACAGACCCATAAACTACTCACCATTAATAGTGCAGACTACTCACCTTCAATCCCAGTCTCATTAATAATATTTAATTAGTTCATCACGAAATTCACTTTATCACTTTAAACACGAGCGAATGAACTAATCTTCCCAAAATGAACAAATTTATATGAAAATTAGTAAAATAGAAAAAAACAAAACCCAGAAATTTATCTAAATTGTAAAACATTATAATTTTCAGTTTATTAAGAAATTAAGAAATAGAAAACAAAGAAAATCATTGATTGCATGATCGTAATTCAGAATAATTAATGTGTTAGTCACTTAACTAAAGAGCCTACACCTGACATTTCTAAATCAAAAAAAATTTAATAATAAAAAAAAAATATGAATTTATAATTTATAATAATAAAAATAAAATCTTAACTTATTTAATTATTGTTGATGGTCGACATGTTGATTGCAGCATACCGTACATAGGTACATATGTACATACAAACTTTGAAACGGTTGTAGTCATTTATTTGTTTATGATTGTATTTTTCTTATTTTTTTATCATTAGTTTTCGACACTTAAACTTTATTTATAGTTCTACACTTTAACTTAACCAGCAATAAGTTTATTTAACTCGAACAAAATCATTAATGTCATTGTCTGAGCTTTTAGAATTGTTCTTATTCACTTTATTGTCGTAACACAAGGTTTTCAATATACCAAGAAATTTTCCGTAATATAATAGTTTATTAATTTATGTATCATTATTAATTTTAGATAATATTTTCTTAGCAAATCGTATTATTTATCGTATTATATAGTTTTTAGATATTTAATGCAAATTGAGCTTTTTGCCAGCATTTTAGTACAACGATAGTAATGTTTGTTTGTCACCACACTTCAACTTTTTGATGTGAAAACATCTTTAGCGGCAGGAGTAAGTAAAAAATTGTATAGAAATCGGGTTCCGGAAACAAAAATGCCGAACAAAAAATATTGCAGGTATGTGTGAATATCGCGGCAAGAACAAAAAATTAGTAAAACGTAAAATCAACGCAAAATCTACGCATACACATCAGCGCTGTCGAAAGTGGAGCTTCGGCTCCAAATTGGAGCTCTTGAATATTTCGGGAGCCCAGGAGCCCAGTGGAGCTCGTCAATTTTCCAATTGGAGCTTTCGAAACAGTTAATAATTTTTATGTTTTTTTAAATGAATTTCATTTTTAATTTCAATTTTCTTCAATTATAATCTGTAGGTGCATGTTTATTGGGTTTTCCATAAAAACTGCTTTTAGGAACAAACGTACTCGTCAAAATTATAACTTCAATTTTCAATACCGATTTAAATTTAATTGTAGCCGTTTTTTGTGCATTTGAGCTAGAAAATAGTGACCCAAAATCGGTATATAATGAAATTATAAAATTTTATGATCTTTATAAATTTCCAATAACTAATTGCTTGAGGTTTGGGACGAACAATGGCACCGTAATGATAGGTAAAAAATGTGGAGTTAAAGCTTTATTAAAAAACAGTAAATGCTTATTTGTACTCCCTGGGAGGACATACATGCTATTCCCTGCCATATATGTTCCTCAGCAGCAGCGAAAAAACTTCCACAAGAATACGAAAGATTGCTGAGAAACATATGTTTATCTACTTCTTTTTGGCACATAGTTCTAAAAGGCAAAATGAATTTCGTTCATTTCAGGAATACTTTAATATTCCATTTCACAAAATCCTAAAAATAGCGAACACTAGATAATTGTCTCTTGAAGGAGTTTGTTGTGCACCATTTTATGTGCATTATTGTAATCGCTTATCTTACAGGTGTACACCCCTCTGTATATTATATATAGTATTATTTATTATTGTAATTAGTGTTTGTAGTACTGATGTACATAATGTTAATATTAGGTTATTTGTAAATAGAAATGTATGTGTATTAATATAATGGGAAATTGTTAATTTTAAGAGATTGAATGGCAGTGTGATCCGGATTATCATTGGAATAAAAGCTATATTAAAAACTAAAAATGAACAATGTCTTTTTATAATTGGGTCCGATAAGATAAGAACACAACATGGCGTCCGTGACTGAAATTAAAATATAAGTGGAAAAAAAGTGAAATTCAGAGCTTTTTAAAAAAATAAAAGATAAAAAAAGAGCAATATATGAACCAACAACCATTTATGCTGACGCCAAAATATATGCTGATCAGTTATTTTTGTTTATATGGAAATACGAGGTGAAAAAAAAAAACAAAGAAAAACGGGAAATATTTAATAAGAAACGTGGTTTTTCTGTATATTACATAATTCAGGTGATAGTAAATGTAATTTATAATGATAACAAATAGCTTTCCGGATATTTCTGTTTTTTTTGTAGAAGATTTATCTCACTTGGATTTTACATAATTGCTAAATATTGGCAAATAATTACGAACTATACATGTTAATGAAAGTGAATTATAACGGAAATTACAGTTTGGATTTACAGTCAAAATTGATGATAATTGGTACAGCTATAAACCAAAAACTTCAACAGGAATTATCATTTACAACTACAAAATATTGTACCAAAAGCCGTAAGTCAAGCATTACTTTTATTTTATATGGACCCATTCCTATTTAAAAACAAATAAGAACACAATAAGAACAACCTGATCATTATTATTAATAATTATTGTTATAAGATTATTTCTACGATATTTTTCCTTTTCAATTTTCTTGAGCTTAACATTTTCGTATGAATGATTCCAATTACTAGAGCGTGCCCTACATAATCGTCATCAAGTATTAATTTTATAAACGTGTTGGAAATGCAATTCTTAATTTTTCTGGATGACAACTCAAATTGAACAAAAATTATTAAAATTGTACGATAATATTGGTAAATTAATTAATAAGATTGAAAATACAGAATATTCTGAACAAGAGTTATGAGATTCTTAAAAATCTGCGCACACAATTTGATTTGTATGTAGCAAGTTTCGATAAATACGTACCTAAACTTTCTGAAAGAAAGCAGACTAGTTGCAATCGTCAAAAAGCTTTATTAGAACTTAAATGTAAAAAGTGCGTTGAATCATTAAATTTTGATTACGATTCTGATTTTTTATTTGCACTTTCTCTTGACGAACTTGACCACACACTAGCTTCTGATATAGAATCTGATTTAGAAGAAACGGTAAATCCTTCACCATCAAAATATTTAGTCCAATCCATAATGACTGATTGTTTCGAACTAAAATTGGCCAATGCCATTATACCTGATTTTGATGGGAATCCCAAAAACTTAGAAGATTTTATCGACAAGTGTGAATATTATGATAGTCAGTTAAAAGTATCTGAAAAAGGCAAATTTCTTCAATTTCTCCTGAAAGTGAAAATATTAAGTAAAGTTAAAACAAAAATTAGTATAGAAACTTCTCCCGACACATTTGAGGCATTTAAAAAACTTATAATGGATCGATTTTCCAGTAAAATTACAAAAGAAAAGAAAATGGAGGAAATGATCTCTTTACGGCAACAAAATGATTTAGCTGATTTTGCTACAAAACTAGAAAATATATGTGCAGACTTAATTAAATTGAAAATGAATAAAAAAGAAGAAAAAGAAAGGGCGACAATAAAATCGGAAGTGGAAGAAACTGCTATACAGGTATTCACCAAGGGATTAAAACGAATTGAAATCCGTCAAGCGTTAATTTTTAAAGAACCAAAGTCTCTATCAGATGCCATTAAATTTGCATTGGAAGCAGAAGCAAAATTAGGAACTTCACCGGATATAACGATTAATCGTTACTTCGCACCAAGAAATCATAATTATCGTGGAAATTCTAATTCAGCAAATTATCGTGGTAATTTTCGAAATTTTCGGAGCCCCAATACACACAGTTTTCGAAACGGTAATAATTTTTTTAAATCTAATCAAAATTTTAATAGACAATTAGAAAATTATAGACCGCGAAATAGTTTTACTTTTAATCAACCAAATGTTCATTCATATAACGGAAACTCGCACCCTTTTACCTACAATAATAATAAAACTAATTTTAATAATTCTAATCAAAACAACCATCCCGGAAGCAGCGGCAGTAATACTCGTATATTTCATCGGAGATATTCAAATTCAAATAATCAAAATATAAATAATATTCGACCAAATATGCATGTAATTAAAATTGACAAAGAGTCGGGAAACGAATCCAGCCCTCAACAATAAACCATCAGCTGGTTGAGGGCACTGATAAATCACCGACAGTAATTCATACCTTTAACAACTTAGCGGGTTGCGATTTTATTAAAATTTCAACTTTAAATAATAAGATATCTATTTTAATGGTTGATAGTGGAGCTGGTGTTTCAATTATTAAGGAATCTAAAATTAAAAATTTTCATGAAATAAACTACAATGAAAACTGTATCATTAAAGGCGTAACAGCAGGAAGTTCTGAAACGTTAGGGAAAATAGATTGTATAATAATTTTAGAAAACGGAGTAAGGTTGGTACATGAATTCCAAGTCGTGTCTGATAACTTTCCAATAGAGACCGACGGTATTTTAGGGAGAGATTTTCTAAAAAAATATAAGGCCAGTATAAACTATTCTACATATATTTTGGAAATTCAAGCGGGCAACAATACTATTTTCGTGCCATTACACGATCGAATTGAAGACTCAATATTAATCCCTGCTCGAAGCGAGGTAATTCGACGGTTAGATTTTGAAATAACTGAGCCATCCGTGGTTTTATCTGATGAAATCGAAACTGGAATATTTTTAGCGAATTCTATAATAACTAATAAGCCTTTCGTTAAAATTTTAAATACCACATTATCTGATAAAAAAATAAACTTATTTAAACCTAAAATGATCCCACTACGATTTTACAATATTTATCCATTTTCATCAAGTCAAAATCAACAAATTCATAATTCAAAAGAGCGCTTCAAGCAACTACAAAATGAACTTAATATATCTGATAGTGACAAAAAATCAATATTAGATATATGTGAACAGTATTCGGATATATTCTATTTAGAAGGAGATAAATTAACTGCCAATTCATTTTATAAACAAAATATTGTTCTTTCTGATGACAACCCAGTATACGTGAAAAACTATCGAATTCCTCAAATGCATAAAGAAGTAATTGAACAGCAAGTGCAAAGTATGTTGAAAGATGGTATTATTGAGAATTCATGTTCGCCGTACAATTCACCGTTACTTTTGGTGCCGAAGAAGGATTGCAAAGATTTAAAAAATTGGAGAGTTGTTGTAGACTATCGACTTATAAACAAAAAGGTGATATCTGACGTGTTCCCTTTGCCTCGGATAGATGAAATCCTCGATCAGCTTGGAAGGGCGAAATATTTTTCTATTCTGGACCTAAAATCAGGATTTCATCAAATCGAAATTGAACAAGATTCCCGTGATGTAACAGCATTTTCCACAAACTCAGGACACTATCATTTTAAACGTCTACCATTCGGATTGAAAACATCGCCAAACAGCTTTCAGCGTATGATGAATTTAGCAATGTCCGGCCTAACACCGGAAAGTGCATTTTTATATATTGATGATTTGGTAATATTTGGTTGTTCATTACGTCATCATAATTCAAATTTAATAAATGTTTTTCAACGCCTTCGAAATTACAATTTAAAACTGAACCCTAAAAAATGTAAATTCTTACAAACCGAAGTTACTTACCTAGGACATCATATATCAGATCGTGGTATTTTACCCGACCCAACAAAGTATAATGTTATTAAAAAATATCCCGTGCCAGAGAATGCTGATGATGTAAGAAGATTTGTAGCCTTCTGTAACTATTACAGACGATTCGTAAAAAATTTTGCAGAAATAGCTAGGCCATTAAACTTATTACTGAGGAAGAAAGCAAAATTCATTTGGACACCAAAATGTCAAAGTTCATTCGAAGCTTTAAAACATATGTTAATCAAACCACCTTTGTTGCAATATCCAGACTTCACTCAAACATTTAGGTTGACAACCGATGCATCAAATATCGCATGCGGCGCAATTTTATCTCAATTAAAGAATGGAGAAGATTTACCGGTAGCCTACGCATCAAAAACTTTTACTAAAGGTGAGCAAAATAGAGATCCTACATACAAGGAACTATCTGCAATACATTGGGCTATCTCATATTTTAGACCATATCTTGTTGGGCGAAAATTTGAAATTTTCACCGATCATCGAGCACTGATATATCTCTTTAGTATGAAAAACCCATCATCTAAACTTACCAGAATGCGACTGGATCTGGAAGAATACGATTACGAAGTATATTATATTAAAGGAAAATCAAATGTTGGTGCAGATGCACTTTCAAGAATAGCAATCACTAGTGATGATTTGAAGCAAATACCGATTAATGTAATAACAACACGAAGTATGTCTAAGAAAATACAACAGAATCAAAACCAAGAGCCTGATCAACTCGAAGAACCACTGGATCTGCGTGTTTATACTGCTTTGTCCAACAAAGAAACCAATGAATTACGGAAACTTATAATTAATATTAAATATGACCATAACAATAAAATTGCTACAGTTGATAATAATTATAAAAATGAAACTATTTTAAATATATATTTAACGTCAATTAATGAAAGTGAAGTGATCATCGCACTCGAGCGAGCACTTCCCGAATTAGAAAAAATTATGTTAAAATGTGGGTACTCGCAACTAAAATTAAATAATAACGATGAAATTTTCGAATTTATCGATGTTTCAAAATTTAAAATGATAGGTAATTCAGTCCTAAACAAATTGAATATAGTTATTTACCTCTCACGAATTTATTTGGATAATACTGATACCATCAACGAATTAATAAACAACAATCATAATAGTCCAATAGGTGGTCACTTAGGAGTAACGAAATTGTACCACAAAATTGCCGAAAAGTACATAATCCCAAATTTAAAAAAGCGAATACAAAATTTAATATCGAAATGTGGATCATGTAAATTAAACAAATGTGAAAGATCACATAAGGAACTTCAAGTAATTACCGACACACCTTCCACAAGTTTTCATACAATATCCATTGATACAGTTGGACCATTGATAACGACTAACAGAGGGAACCGTTTCATACTTACTATACAAGACGAATTAACAAAATATATTATCACTCGTCCAATCCCCAATAAAGAAAGTGGTACCATTGCTAAAGGTTTCGTCGAAAGTTTGATACTAATTTATGGTGCACCTCTTAAAATAAAATCAGATATGGGAACCGAATATTTAAATAGTGTTTTTAAAAACATCACAGATTATTTGCAAATTAAACATAATCACTCAACCCCTTACCACCCAGAAACTATTGGCGGCCTGGAACGAAATCACCGCAATTTAAATGAATTTTTAAGAGCATATATAAACAATGAATTAACTGATTGGGATGACTGGGTACCTTATTACGAATTTTGCTATAACACTTCTCCACATATCGTTCATAATTATACCCCTTTTGAATTGGTCTTCGGAAAAAAGGCATACCTACCCAGTGATTTAAGAAATAACCAAATCGAGCCCTTATATAATTTAGATGATTATAGTAAGGAGTTTAAATTTCGTCTAAAATCGGCACACTCTAGAGCTCACGACATGTTATTGAGAGAAAAGGAAAAAAGGAAAATAGAACTTGACGAAAAAAATAAAACCAATTATTGTGATTTTAGAGTTGGTGATCTGGTTTCATTGAAACAAGTTAATCAAAACAAACTAAAAGCAATTAAAGATGGTCCATATAAAATAATTTGTACTAACTCAAGTAATGCTGTGATTATAAATTTAGAAACTAATAAAACTAAAGAAGTTCATAAAAATATGTTAACCAAATATTAGTAAAATTGTATTGTTATTAAGATTGATTTATATTTATATTTTGTATTCAGTCTGTTACAGTTTATACCAGTTCTCTTAACCCGAAAACCGAGTCGGCGCGGTATAACGTCTAATTAAGGGCTGGTGTCCTTGTTCGCCAAATCCGAACAAA
Organism: Tipula helvola; assembly: GCA_963556165.1. NCBI lineage: Eukaryota > Metazoa > Arthropoda > Insecta > Diptera > Tipulidae > Tipula > Tipula helvola. Next base: position 169,890,236 of record OY744483.1, on the reverse strand, counting down.
ACCCAAATCACTTCCCACCATTTATGTATATCTGTAGCAGATTTTTAAAAAAAAAAAAAAAAAAAAAAAAAATATTTGAATTACATAAAACATAAAGAAATTCAATTAAAATAAGTTATTTTATAAGTTTAAAAAAAAAAAAAAATTAAAAATGTTAATTTTAATTTTTTTTTCTCTTAAAGAAGGGAGGTGTTGTGCACCATTTTATGTGCATTATTGTAATCGCTTATCTTACAGGTGTACACCCCCTGTATATTATATATAGTATTATTTATTATTGTAATTAGTGTTTGTAGTACTGATGTACATAATGTTAATATTAGGTTATTTGTAAATAGAAATGTATGTGTATTAATATAATGGGAAATTGTTAATTTTAAGAGATTGAATGGCAGTGTGATCCGGATTATCATTGGAATAAAAGCTATATTAAAAACTAAAAATGAACAATGTCTTTTTATAATTGGGTCCGATAAGATAAGAACACAACAAGTTGTCAATCGTATTTTAGAGCAATGGTAGCCTCTTAAACATTTCTTTTTATTAAATACATTTCAGGCCGATTCCGATTTGGCTTCATAAGTTTCTGAAAATTTAAATAACATTAATTTGGCTTATTTTCTTTTTTTATCATACTTTCTTAAAATTACAAATATGTAATTTAAATAAAGGATTCCAAAGTGAGACTCCAAAAATGTATAGGTTGCTTCCTTATATTAAAACATATTTATTGACAAAACTTTTGTTAATTTGGAATTTGTCGAAGAATCTAATTTAAATGAATTAAATAAAAATGTTCTACCTGAAGAATATGTATTAGAATTAGAAATAAAGAAGCGATGTAAAAAGTTGTATATCAAGTTGTGTACTCAAATTTTGATGCGTGTCAATTTTAAAGAAGAAATACTACCTAGTCCAATTACAAGATTTAAACCCTCAAAAATTGGGTGAAAGTATAATACCTTTGCTAAACATCTTTCCTCAAATTATTGACAATTTTGAAGAGACCGAAGAAGAAATTCAACCAAATTGGAGGATTTTTGGGCAAGGATATTCGATTTAAATGACGGGTTAAACAAATCAATGTTTCCAAATTTAAAAATATTAATAGGCGGTTTATAAGGTTTGCCACATAGTAGCGCAGCCGCCGATAGACCATTTTCAGAATTAAACAACATAAAAACTAAAAGCAGAAATTCGCTAGAAGCTGCTACAATTAATTCATTGCTAATTACCAAATGATTAATCAAAAACTGTTCGCTTATTGTATAGTAATAAACTGTACTGAACTGAAATAATAAAAAACTGAAAAGTTTAATTAATTTTTTTTTAAATATTTTGATGCTCTGTTACTTGGGGAGCCGATTGGAGCCGAACAGAAATTTGATTGGAGCTGCCTGTTTTTTTTAAACGGCAGCGCTGATACACATGCAATATACAACATCATCCGGCATTTCAAAAACATCGTGAGCCGAATACAAAAAAAATTAAAAAAAAACCGCCTACTTTAATTTATTTTGTTGTGAAAATATCTGCTATATATGGCCGCAGCAGCAAGTGTTTCTGAAAATGAAAATTACATACGAGTAATATGGACCACAAATTATGCTTGTGAAGTGCAATAGTTATTTACGTCGCAAGTGCGGTAAATGAGTTGTTACAGTACGAGTTCGATGTTTATTTCAGAATTTGGAACGAGTACTGTAACGATAATTTAACGTACGTGAAACTTGATTTTGCTTTGTTCAGTGAGTTTGCCGTGAACATTTACTACAATGGAGGTTTCGGTGATTAACTTAACAGAACTGTACTTTGCTCATGCTTAATTATTGTTAGTAAGGTTCGTCCTCCAAATTCAAAATAGAATTATAACCTACTGACTTTTTGAACCAAACATGTAACTTAGTTTAAATACTGAGCGAACAACATCCGCCTTTATAGAGGGGTTTCTGAGCCTTAACGAAATGGCTTGAAATGATTCAATAGATATTTATACAAAAAAGTTTTCACATAAATCTTTTGCGAGTTGAGGATGAACTCGCTCGTTGTTTTTTTTTTTATTATTAATTCTGATTGATTAATTTATTATTATGGTTTATTATTATTATTACGGAATAATTTCACTGAAGTTCTTAACGAATCTAGAACTTATTTTTTTTATCACATGATTTTTCTAATACAGTTTTTTTCACGACACGGGATTAATTCACACCCGTTTTAATTCACAAATCATCAGAACATAAAAAAAATATTATAATTATCACAATATGCATAGAATTATAAAAAAAAACTTTAAGATAATAACTATCATCTAAATTTTGATATAAACTTATTTATTATTTTATAAAATCGATCAAATATCGATAAAAAATTGAAATATGATCACAATCAATATTTTCGGTAAGCCAATATGGCATTTTTACATTAAATCACAAAAATTAAATTCAACTAACCCCTCGTGCTTGTGATTTCGTGAATTTATATTCAAGAATACAACGGTGGATGTAGGGGACACAATTGCAGTTAATTGCAACATATCATTTGACCAATCGAGACAGAATTATTGTACATGAAAACATGTGACTCAGGGTTTGCAAACATTGGAACGATGTTTCGTTACACATCCAGGGCACCTCCTCGCGGTGACGGCGGGCAACGGAGCGAGCCCGTTATCCGGCTGAGTCCCTGGATAACGGCTGTTATGCTTTCATGGCAAGCACACGGAGAAAGTGCGTTCGATGCAGGGAGTCGGATATCCAGTATCGGCGGCTGGTCAGGGTGTGAAATCGGGCCCGCAGGCGTTGTCATCAAGCGACCGCAGCCCAACATTGATTGGTGATTTAGCCAATGTAGAGTTTAGGACTACAAGTAAAAATAGCAAAGTTATCTTGCCAGAACACAGTTGTGAATCGGAGCACAATGTGTTCTGTCATGTATGCTCAAAGTATGAAATGAGTTCTCTACGAAAAGTCATCGACGATGATATTGGAATGACTTACAAAGATATTTTTGGTTTGATATGGATGAGTCAGGGATTAAATGCTGGGCTCCCAACATCATCTGTTACTGTTGTCGAAAAATGTTTGGCAGATGGAAGAAGGAAAAAAATAAAGAGAACATCGCGTTTTCCGTTCCGACGATATGGAAACGCATTACAAATGCTGATGACTGCTTTTATTGTTGCAATAATATTCAGGGGTATAATAGTAAAAACAAAACAAAAATCGTGTACGTTAGTGTTTCATCTCTTGTAGCTCCAGTATTAGCTGCAGTCGAGGACAGTCGTACTTGTAATGCCTGTCATGTGCATACACCCGAGACAATTGCTGATATGATGGATATTCAGAATCGACATCTGAGATGAGTGATGAGACGGATAGTGACGATAGTGATATCGCAAGCTGCGTTAAACGATCTTGTACGGAATTTAGGATTAGCAAAGGACGGTTCAGAATTTTTAGCATCCTTTCTTAAAGAGAGAAATCTGTTGGAGCCAAAGATGAAAGTTTCTTTTAATAGAAACAGAGAGATGCAATTTCGACAGTTTTTCTAAAAAGATGATGATCATTCTCTTGTTTATTGTACAGACATATTAGGTCTCATTAATGAACTAAAACCAAATTGTTATGATGCCAAAGAGTGGAGACTTTTCATAGACTCAGCAAAGAGGAGTATAAAGGCAGTTTTGCTACACAATACAAATATTTATGCTCCAGTTCCCATTGCCTTTCCATTGTTATGCAGGAAACATATGAGGACATTCTACTACAAAAAATTGATTACGAGACTAATAGATGGCAACTTTGCGGTGACCTTAAGATTATAACAATTTTACTTGGACAACAGTCAGTTTATGAAACAGTCGTGATCGTGAAAATCATTATGTGAACAAAAAAATTGGCCTACCAGAACATCATTCACCCCTGGTTCCCGGAATGTCATCCACAAATTGCTAGTTGATCCAATCAACATTCTTATCCCTCCCCTTCACACCAAGCTTGGTCTAATGAAGCAATACGTTAAATTGCTCGATAAATCTGGAGTCTGCTTTAAATATCTCGTTGATAAATGTTTGAAGTTGTCTGAGGCAAAATTGAAAGAAAGGGGTTTCGATGGTCCTCAGATCAGAACGATGTTCCGAGATACTGCCTTCACTAATACAATGAATTTGGAAGAAAAAACGCCTGGATAAGCTTCAAAGCAGTTGCTCAAAATTTCCTTGGCAATAAAAAAAGCCCTCATTACAAACAATTAGTTGAAAAAATGATTTTTGACTTACAGAAACTTCAATGTAATATGAATTTGAAACTTCATTTTCTTCATTCCCACCTCGATAAATTTCCTGAGAACCTAGGGGACTTTAAGATATTAAGGTCATGGAAATTCGGTATCGCGAACGATGGGATGTATACATGATAGCTGACTTTGGTTGGACGCTAAAGAGAGAATCGAAGGAAAATCGGAAACGAAAGCGTACTTCGCTGCACAGATCATTTATAGAGAAGAGAACGCGATATAGCTCAAAAAAAGAGAATGACTAAAGCTTTGTTTTTATATTATTTTAATCGTTTATTGATTTATACATATGTTTATTAATTTATATGTATTTATTTATTTACACATTTATTCACACATCTAAAATCAGCCTTTATAAGGCTTGTAGCATAAAGTGATATAAATTTATGTTGGATCGATATGCGATGCTAATAGCATCGCATATCACACAAATTTTGAACTTTGTATAAATTATAGAAATTTATCTTCAATATCAAAAATAAGGTTCTTGAAGACTAAACCTTCAGTCCCATTTAATTCTCTCTTGTAACTTTTTTTTCTTTTCCTTTTTTCAATCATCATATGTAATTCCACGCAGTGCCATTTGTGTGGATGACGACACTGTGAATTGATGCACATACCAACAGATTTTGTTATGAGAAGGTAATCAAGAAAGTAATACTTCAAATTAAATCACTAAAAATATTAATTTATGTTTATTTTAGCTTCTAGCGGTGGCCCCAAAAATTAATAAATATGAATCGCCTAGAATTCGATATACGTATGTAGCCTAAAATTCAACATCATTCTAAGGCCACGATCGAACTTTAGCACATTTTCATTGCCTGACCAAAGATTTGAAATTCATTTCCTCTCTGCCATGCAAACTTAAGAAATACCCTTTCTATTTACTTAACCCCTATTTCTATTTATTTCTATGATTTTCCATGTAACTTTATTTAAAGATTTGCTAGACGAAAGGAAACTCTAGACAAAACAACACACAAAATAAAAAGGGACTTGTTTAACAATGATATTTATATAGAAATGAGTACTTTGGTTACTGATTTATTATAATTCCTATTAAAATGTTATGGTTCTTATAAATTTATTAGCCATTTTTTGAAATGCCTTATTGTAATATTTTGTTTTGTTAGGAATAAGGATTTTCGGATCAGAAAATATTAATAAAACTTTTTTGTTTTATTTCTGTAATTTAAATTAATTTTAAAACACAAATATAAACAGGATTATTTTTGGATTGGATACAGATAATTGTTAATTAATTTTTTTGTGTTGGGTTCAATTTCCATAACCATCCTCATTGACATTGGGTTAAAAGTTTAACGACAAAATACAAATACAATCGAATGTAGCTGTAGTTATATAATTCCAAACGATTCAGTTTAATAATATTAAATATATTTACAATTAGGGTTTGCGGTAGATGTTCGGTTAGTACACAGTTAAAAAATATGATACCTTTTAAATCCCAAAACAAGAGGAATATCATTTTACCCGTTTGTATGTTTAAAAAACATTTATTTCTATGAACATAAATGGTTTTACAAAACAACTTTTATGATGCTCGAAAAATCAAATTTAAATAAAATGCCTTAAGGGAATTTATCGTTTTAAGCTACAATTTACCTTGAAGGATTTTTTTCAGTTTCATGTTTTATAACAAAATATGGCATAGTACATTTTGTAGTTGTACTTGTATCAGAAATATACATTACCATACGATTCATATTAAATAAACAACTTATATTTGTGTACACAAACCCTCGAAATTTGAAAATATCAATGTATTTTATTTTTAATCATTTGGAAATTTACAAGACGGAATTTTAATTTAAGAAAATTCATTTAAAACTATGAAAGATACATACATCAAAGCCAACAATACATATATTTATTTAGCCAAACAACTAGCTATACAGTGGCGTAACTAGGTACCTGCAGCCGCGAGGTCAAGATCAGATTAAGCTTAAAGTAGACCATCTTTATAAATTTGTGATGATCTAATTTTTAGAGAAAGAAGAAATCGTTCCTGTTGCTATTAAATATTTTCTTAAGACAGGCCCAACAATTCCTCCTCGATTGCCGTGGTAAATGCCGAGTAATTACACGTAATCTGACTCCATATATACAAAAATGTCCCCTGTCAAAATTTACTAAACTCGTTTGAAATCAAACGACGATTTTACAGTTTGCTGGGTTGATTTATTTGTAACAAACGTTATGCGCAACCTCAAGTTTATCTCTTTTGCATTTCAAATTGAACCTTTTACAAATAAAGATTTGATTAAAAAAGGATAACCTATTTGTGATTCTTCACTTAAACGCGGTTTTTATAGACATAAGCAAAGTTAATTAAAATGCTGGCGCTACTTCAAAAATTATCTTATAGAAGAAATAACAAATTGAAAAATAGCATATTATTCAACGAGCATATTATAATGATAGCTGATATTCACAAATATGAAGTTTACCCGTACGAGCCGATAGGCGAGTATCGTACAATAACTCATCTGGGTGAATAACAGCCATTACATGCAAGTAGAATATGATACTTTGTCATGACCGATAAATAATTTTGTATTTTAATATTTTACTTCCTCTTGAAATTTCAATTTAGTTATAATGAAAATGACATATTGCCACTGCTATTGACTACTAGACTAATATTTAAAGAAGACTACAAGTTAAAATTTAAAAAAAAAAAAATAACTGTGGTTAATAATTAATCTCACTAAACAAAAGTATAGTGAGTATATTATAAGATAGTCTTGGCCAAATGTTTACATGTTTAACATTGCTCTTTCTCTCATTCTCGCTCTTTTAAACTCTCTTTTTTTAAAGTTTTTTACTTTTGCCACTATAACGAAGTTATATTGGGTAAGTATTGATCACGAAAAAAAATTTGTTCAGGTTTTCACATTTCTCGGCGAATTAGGTTACCAGGACTCCGAAACACCGATCAGAAAAATGCCGTATCCGTAAAAATGTCCTTCCCGTCGCACAAATATTGATAGTTTTGGTCGAAATTTTGTACAAAGATAGATTTTAGTAATAAGCAGTTTGTGTTAACTTTTAGGTCCATTCGAGTATAGAGTAGAGGTGGTTGCAGTGGAAGAGAAAACTGCCAAACAGATTTTCTCAAAAACGGAACCGACGAATTTTTTGTTATTTTGATGATGAATTTGACAATTCATCATCTACTTGTACACAAAATTTAAAGTCGATTGGAGCATTGCGTGGGGGTCCTTTTAACAAAAAGAGTGATATAAATTTGTTTATATGTTTACTGAGGCAATGTCGAACTTTCCGAAGAAATATATTTCTACAGTTAAATACACCTTTCAAATTCCAACAATTTTTCCCTAGGTGTCTTTAAGATAAAATGAATAGATTACGGTATTATATGGAATTTAAACTTCTAAATTTACCTAAAATACTTTGCTGGTGGCAAATAATATCGTCAATATTTAAAAATAATTATATCTAGTGAGCTCTTGAATACACCGTTTCGATGACATTTCTGTGACGTTTTTTATTAACATTTTATGAAATTTGAATGATTGAAATTTAAACGACATGTTGATCGATACATTATTTGTGAATTGCTTTAATAAAATCGCATTTAAAGGCTAAAACACACCAAGCGGCGACGACGGGCGACAAAATTAAATCCTTCTTATTTTGGTGATTTAAGAATACAAATCATAGTTTAAGCAAAAATATATGTAAATTTCATTAAAATAAAAAATATTTCATAATTCTAATAGAAAAATGTGCATTAAAAGAAAATCTATCACAAGTGAAATATGTGGGACATGTCGCGTTGCGCTTGGTGTGTTTTACCCTTACAGATATTAAATACGCCACAAATAGATGTATCTCGGCAGCGAACGTTGTAAATGACTACAACAACAACAAAATATAAATCAATCTGTTATTCAAATGTTTATTCAATTTCCTTTATTTTTATATTTGTATGTGTACGCGCACTGTTATATTGTTTTTCTCCCAACGTCTTAAAAGCCTCTGGTTTTAATACTGTTTTTGGGTATTAAAGTTAGCCTTTTTCTTACTATTTTAAAAATGTGTGTGTTGCTAAGCTACACTTTTAATCCTTGGTGTAAAAGTAGATACTTTTAATACTAGGAGAAAAATATTATAGTGAAGACCCAATAATATGTATAATGTATATGAAATAAGTATTTTTTGTTTTTTTATTTCGGAAAACAGTACTTAACACAATTTCTTTTGCTGTTTGAACCACATCCGGAGGTAGATTGGATAAATCTTCTGATTCAAACATTTTGTTAGCAAGAAAGAAAATATTGTAATAATAGCTTTGCAGTTTGACGCGTACAATAGTCAAACTAAACAAAAGTCATGATCTCCTTAGTTTCATAAACTACAATATTTCAACAAAATTAGTTACAATTTTGAAAGTCATGACCTCCTTAGTTTCACAAAATATTTCAACAAAATTAGTTTCAATTTTCAAGTTTTTTATTACATAATTTATACTTACTCGTATAATTAGTAATAAACAACCTACACGACATGAACTCTTCGTTGGAGCAAAAATAGTATGTGTTATTCGGATTAAAAGTGACTTTGTTTGACTCGCAATCTTTGCTTTTGCTCGGCTACGATGCGCTTCGCCTCGCATGCAAACATAATTGCTCGTCAAACAAAGTATCACTTTTAATCCTAATGACACAATGTACTATTAAAAATAATTATGCCGTACTAATTTCATTTTTTTATGTAATAATTTTGTAACTTGCGTAAAATGAATCAATTGTCATCTGAACGTACTCGTATTAAGTTGAGGAAAATAAATAAAATAATATTAATAAATTTATCTACAACCAAGTGTTAATTTTTTTTACTGTGCCTTCAACCAAGTGGTTACTTAATTCTACAACTAAGTGTTCATCTTCAAAAATAAAAATAAATTTCTACAAGCCAATTTACGTTGACCTTAAGCCACAAATTTCGGTACTTATTCAAGGTCTTCGGCCATCATCGTTGGACAGTTCAACAGTCAATGTAGAACAATCTACAAAACTTTCTTCATCGCTGAAGTTACGGAAAATTGAAATCCCAATTTTCAATGGTGATTATGCAAAATGGATGGAGTTTCATGAATCATTTATGAGCTTGAAAATGTGCATAACATCACTAAATTTCAGTACTTACGGTCCTCACTGGGCAAGATTCCGTATCGCACGATGGAATCATTGGAATTAACAGCTGCTAATTTATGCCATCACTTTGAAGCTTCTATCAGATAGATATGAGAATAAAAAATCATTTGTCAGGACCATATTCGATCATTATTCTTTCTTAAGGCGATTGATAAATGGTCCGCGGAAAGAATAAGAGAAATAATCGACCACTTCAATTCTCATTTACGCGCTTTGGAAAGTCTCCAGCGCCCAGTAAAACAATGGGATTATTTAATTGTGACAATGATATATAACAAACTAGATAATGAGACACGAGTGAAATGGGACGACGAAACACCTCCGGATCGAATGTCAACCTTGGAAGAATTGATGACATTCCTAAATAAGCGATGCCACACCCTGGAAAGTAAACCATAAGTACCAGCCTCTAGGGCGGCTCCAGCTAGTTCACGTCAAGTGAAACAATCTTCCTATATTTCTACAAGACCATACAATATAAATGCGTTTTCTGCTCATTTATGGGACACTCGATATTCAGATGTACTAAATTCCTGTCACTGTTACCTGCTGTTCGTTGTCAAGAAGCCATGAAGCGCAAAATTTGCATAAATTGTCTAAAAATTGATCATACTACAGCGGAATGTAACTCTAATGATTTATGCAAACACTGCAACTCCAAGCATCATACACTGCTCCACCAAGGAGCAATTTCTGCAAATAAAGATGCACCATCAACTTCAGCTATAGCCGCTTTAAACATAAGGGTTCAACCCGAACCACTTCAACCAACCAAGTCAACGTTCCAACCTAACCATGCAACCGCAATACTACAGTCTAATACGGACAATCAATCATCAAGTCTCGTATCTTCAACGCATTCCGCATCCTATATTTTTTTAGCTACAGCAGTTGTTAAGGTCTTGGACAAATCCAACGTATGGGTATCCTGCCAAGCACTCCTTGATTCGGCTTCACAACTTAACTTTATTACCGACGCATTTGCTTCACGGTTGGGTTTAAAGAATTCAAATATTCGTACTCCAATAACAGGAATAGGAGACTCTACCGTCTTCAGTGCCTGGAAGACAAACGTGATACTACAGTCGTGTCATTCTTCATATACCACGATGATGGACGCTCATGTTCTACCAAGTATTACGGGTGTGCAACCCGTGACCAGAATGAAAATAGATGATTGGCCAATACCTGCGAATATTCCCCTAGCGGATCGACATTTCAATATATCGCAAAAAATCGATATGCTCATAGGAGCCGAACTATATTTAGAACTACTATCAGTTGGCCAGATCAAGGTTGCTGATCATCTCCCATACCTCCAGAATACAGTGCTTGGATGGATAGTATCCGGCAGATTTACTGCAAATTTAACCTCCAAACTTTATTGTAACATGGCTGCAACCGTTGAAATTGATTTGAATTCGCAGCTCCATCGATTTTTTAAGCAAGTAGTTAGCGAATACCAAGATCAACTAAGATGCACGCCCGAAGAAGAAGAGTGTGAAGCACATTATCGTACCACATTTCAACGCACCACAACTGGAAGATTTCGCGTGAGGCTACCATTCTCTTCACCAGTCAATTCTTTAGGCGAATTAAAATTAATGGCTCAGCGCCGATTCTTGAGTCTAGAAAAAACTCTTGATCGAAATTCAAGTTTAAAATTATCTTACGTTGAATTTATGAACGATTATAAATCACGCGAGCACATGAAATTTGTTGCTGAAAATGACATCAAATCGCCAAATTATTTCATGCCGCACCACTGCGTTTTAAAACCGGATAGCTCTTCAACATGTCTGCGTGTAGTCTTCGATGCTTCGGCGTCTACGACATCTGGCATGTCCTTAAATAACATACTTATGGTTGCACGGCGATGAATTTTGGTTCCATGTCAACCTTACACAAATGAAAAGAATAACAAAACGCACCGTTATATCAGACGTTGCGCGGATTTTCGATCCACTTGGCCTTATTGTACCAGTAATTCTGACTGGGAAAATATTTATTCAACAACTATGGCAACTACGATGCACAAAAGATCTTTTAGGTCGCAGTGCGGGGTGGCTTGAACGCCTACATGGCCCTCAACTAATAATGGCAACTACGAATCGGCTGGGATGAATCACTTCCTCAGTATCTTCATACACAATGGCTGCACTATAGACAAGATCTTATCCAACTGAATAAACTGAAGATTGCACATCACTTATTCAATGCTACAGTTCCAAATGCAATCCATCTACATGGATTCGCTGATGCCAGCGAGAAGGCGTACGGCGCTTCCATTTACACCAGATCTACAGATGCAAAGGGAAACACTATTGTCACGTTACTATCTGCGCCAAATCTAGAGTTGCCCCACTGCACAAAACCACGATACCTCGATTGGAACTATGCGCTGCCGTACTATTGGTTAAACTAGTTCAGAGGAGACTGCCAATTCTACCACTTCAGCCGTCTCAAATCATTTATTGGACAGATTCAACGATTATGATTCATTGGTTAAATGGGCATTCTTCTTTCAAAATGGAAAACCTATGTTGCCAACCGTGCGGCGGAGATCCAACAATCAAGTTTGAGTTCACAATGGAGACACGTAGATTCCAAAAATAACGCTTCAGATGTATTATCTAGCGGTATAACACCAACCAATTTCTTGTCACAATCAATACACTGGTTCAATGGGCCTGCATTTCTAAACAAACATGAGAAATTTTGGCCGAATGTTTTCACCGTGCCAGCAGATGTGATATACCAGAACAACGCAAATCCAACACGGTGTTGATAGCCAGTCAGCCTACGCCATCAAAACCATCGCTATTCGATTTCTTCCTAAATATAAAGTACCCCAATAATTAGAATTCGCTTCTTAATGTAGTGGCATATATGCATCGATTCATCAATAATTGTCGACTTAGTGGTTGGTGTGAAGAACTCAGACAATATGGCCAGCTAACACCAGATGAACTTCAAACTGCGTTAAACTCCATTACAAGAGCAGTCCAACCAGACCACGTTTAAAAGTAAAATTCGTTCCCCTTATCCATTTATGGATAACGCACAAGTTCTCCGTCTCGGTGGTCGACTCCAAGGTTCACAATTTCCTTTCACTTCAAAATATCCAATTCTCCTTCCAAAAAATCATCCTTTCACTTTAACTATCATATGTTCCGATTTTTTCATAATAGAAATTGTCATACTGGCCCCCAAGGACTACTTGCATCAGTCTGACAGGAATTTTGGCCATTAAACGGACGAGTGGAGGCACGAAAAATTTGTAAGGAGTGCTACCGTTGCTTCAAGATGCGGCCAGTGAGCATCTCTGAACTTATGGGTAATCTTCCTGCGACTCGAGTGCAGTGTGCACTACCGTTCTGCAATGTTGGAGTGGACTTTTGTGGACCATTCTACACGCACTTTAAAATTCGTGGGAAAACGCCAACAAAATCATATTTGGCAATTTACGTTTGCTTTGCAGTGAAGACAGTTCATATCGAGCTAGTCACGGAACTGACAACGGCAGCCTTTATAGCAGCGCTGAAACGATTCGTCTCAACCCGTGGCATGGGCAGTAATATATACTCCGACAACGCAACCAATTTTATCGGAGCGAGGAAGGAGCTTCGCGAACTATATCTTCTGTTCAAGGCAGAATAAGTTGGCATTTTGCACCGCTCGGTTCGCCTCACTTGGGGGGGCTCTACGAAGCAGCGGTAAAATCCGCAAAATACCACATTAAGCGGATTATGGGCAATGAATCTCTCACTGCCGAGGAACTAGCTACAATAAGCAAGCAGGTGGAAGCGATCTTAAACTCCAGGCCTATTACACCAATTTCTTCTGATCCGACTGATTTTCTTCCAATTACTCGCAAGGGACGCTTTAAAATAATATCACGCCATTTGGGTGGAGCAGGTTTAGGAGAGCTGGGAGATATACATATAAAATGAAAAGCTATATGACAAGAAGGTGGGGTATGGGGGGTGGTGGGGGATTTGGTAACAAATGATAATTAACGGTAGTTCTGATTTTGTATTGTTGTGTTTTATTGTGTTTACAGCGATGCCACATCCAGACTGAAGCACTGAATAAAGAATTATATCGACTAATTCTCGCGTTGCTCACATAATATTGTAATCTAAAGAAACGGACAGATTTTCAGAAAATAAATTTTTCAACATTGTGGATCTTCTCTGAATGGGGTAAACAAAATTTTTAAGGAGTTTCAACTGTAATACTATAGGGTAGTAGAACTATGTAGATCTAATTGTTAAAGGTCGAAGATGAAAAATTGCGATTGCGACTTTGCTGCTCAACACGCGACAATTCTAAATAATCTAACATTATTTGTGAGTCTAATTTGATGGTATGAGGGTAGAAGATTTATATTGTCGTGATCAATTATTGTCGTATTGGGTAAGAGGTCTCCAAATTTAAGGAAATCCGTCAGATATTTTAAGGACCTTGCTTGCCCAAAATAACGGAAAATGTTTGTAAAATATAAATGGTTGGTTTGGTGATCTTTAACGGATACTTTCTGGGAAAAGTGTCGTACGAGGAGTCGGATAGGCTCAATTTTTTTATTCTACTTGTGAGTTAAATTTTGAAGTAAAAGTTAAATTTGTTTTTAAATGAATTATATTTTAGGAATTATATCGCATCTGCTGATAGTTTCACTTCCACAATAAATAGTTCAAGTTGTGTTGAGGTTAACTTAATCCATTGGGTTAGGAAAGCATCGACGGAGCGAAGTGCGAATTTGTATTAAATTGAAAAATGCTTCGTCGATGCATATGATCAAGGGATTTTATCGCTTGTATACTTCTACTGATAGATATACCATAAATGGTTCAAGTTGAAAAGTAAGTAAAAATATGTGTGGGCTAAATATAAATAAAAATGAATAAAACTAAATATATACATACAAACATAGTATTCCTATATTTTTATTCTTTTTTCTGAGTTAATTTTTGAAGTTGAACCAAAATGTTTAAAAGGCGGTCAGGTAAATCTTAAACGTTTCTACCTATAATAGCAAAATTAGCAAAAAATATTTATCAGATTTTTAATAGATCCCCTAACCTGGATAATCTCTGCAATTAGGGAGTTCCAGGATGTTCACAGGCCTGAATAATTACTTTCGAAACACGATCGGCGAGCAGCGACTAAATGGATTGGCACAACGGGTCAATGTAAAAGTATAAAAAACTAATAAAAATTGAGTTCAAACAAACAACCCCCCCCCCCCCCCATACTCCTCAACGAATTTCTAGTTACGCCACTGGCAACAGATTAATTTTTTCTTGAAAAAGGTTAAATTTATAATAATAAGATCACACTTAAAAAGTGTATTCCTGTAACCAGTCGTAACTTTGTGAAGAATGAATCATCGGTGGATTTTAGTGAAGATGAAATGCAAATTCTTAACAAAGGGTTCAATTTTGCATTTAAACCATCATCGCCTCCCATAATGAAAATTATAGCTGATACACAATAGAAACGGGACTTAAAAACGTTAGTGAACCCGTGAAAGGATGTCTTAGATTTGAGATACAAAAGCTATGGCTTTAAAAGGAAATTAATATGTAGAATAAATTAGGCGGGAGAAATTTTAAACTAACAAAGGTGTTAAAGTCATTGAGAGATGAAGATGTGGTATACATTAAGGCAGATAAGGGTTATTCAATGGTCATCTTGGATAACCGTGAATATGATACATGAGTAGAAAATATGTTGTGAGAAGGCCCGAATATCAGACAAACATGGAACTACGAAAACAACGTCGCAGGTAGAACTGCTAAATAAAACCAGCCTCATGTATATATTTTCGGTTCCTAACCAAAAAGCTTCTAAACTTTGTGCGTTGCCTAAAATACATGAACCGGGTCAACAAATGCGCCCAGTTGCTTCAAATATTTCAACAACTACGGAGAAAGTGGCTAATTGGCTTGTTCAGGAACTAAAGCAATAATCAGTCGATATTAGCACAACCATCCAGAATTCACTGGAACGCACCAATAGATTGCAAAATATTGTGCTACCAGTTGATTTAGCAATTCATTGCATGGTAGATCATCTTGTAGAACCAGACATTTCTTTGTCAAAAGTCACCGCATACAAGAAAATTTCAAATACTTGCATGGCGCAGAATTTCATCCAATTTCGAAGTTTTTTCTATAAACAAACATTTGGTGTGTCAATGGGTTTGGAACTAGCCCCTTATTTTAGTAATGTGTTTACTGGGAAAAAAAGTTGTTACAAAATAATCGTTTACCTATAGTTTGATTAAGATATGATATTTTGCGATCGTCAGGGGGGATCAAGTAAACTATTATATAAATTTATTGAATACGCAGTACCCTTCTATTAAATTCACTAATTAATTGGAAAAGGAAGGGGCTCTACCATTTCTTGAAATAAGAATATTCCGGAAAACTGATGGATTCTTGAAATTTAGTATTTATAGAAAACCAAGTAGCACCAGTAGATACATCACGGCCGATTCTTTTAACTGCAACTAACATAAACGAGCAGTATTTCAATTGTTAACAGATTATACCAAATCCCTATGGTAGAAGACGATTTTCACCAGGAGTATATATATATATATTCAAAACGCAGTCAAAATAATTGGGTTTGATAAATTATTTCTACAAAAAATGATTAATAAACATAAAGTTAAATCCAGGAGGGAATTTTAACCACCTTCAGACCCGAAATTATAGAGACAGTTCGCCGGATTAGTTTACACCGTTTTACCCAGATTTGACTAATGGACTACATAAATTAATTAAAAAATTCAACCTACAAATAGTCAATAGAAGTTCTTCGAATATTAAACAAATGGTTTGTATTTATAAGGATAAAGACAAGCTGGAAACATACTCAGGCAATTAAATAGTTAGCCCAGTTGGCTTTGCGATTGGATTTGTTTTTTTTTCCTTTCTCTGGAAAAATAAAATAAATTTATGGACTAATATAGGG
The DNA here is from genome assembly GCA_963556165.1 of Tipula helvola. Lineage (NCBI taxonomy): Eukaryota > Metazoa > Arthropoda > Insecta > Diptera > Tipulidae > Tipula > Tipula helvola. The sequence goes on along the minus strand of OY744483.1, from coordinate 169,873,746 downwards.
ATTTTATAACTGTTAAAGTAGTGATTTCATAACTATTTTATTAAAATAATTATCCATTTAAATGATAATAAATATGTTGTGCTAAAGTTTTAGGACAGATAAGAATAGACAGATGTGGATCTTGTATGGGCTATATTTACATATCAAAATTTCAATACCAAATTCCAATCCAATCCTTCTAGAGCAGGACGTACATTTCTGTCTTTTTTTATCTTTTTTTACGTATGGCTATTTCGATTATATCAAAGCAAACATGGCATGGCTATTTTGATTATATCAAACCAAACATAAACCAACTTCAAGCAAAATTTTTTATTTTATAATATATACGTCCTGCTCTAAAAGGATTAGATTGGAATTTGGTATTGAAATTTTGGTATGTAAATATAGCCCATACAAGATCCACATCTGTTTTTTGTTATCTGTGGTTTTAGTGAATAATAAATGTACAATTGTGGTATTATTTATTCCATTAGTGAAATCTGTCCTTGACAAATTGGTGTATAGTGCTAATGTGGACATAGTTATCTAGGCTGTATGGCTATTTCTAATGAAATTACTAGTTAAAATACTATTGTATGGGCACTGTTCGTTAAAACTGTACATTTGGATTTAAACAGGGATTTATCGGGTTATTGTGTTATCTACGGTACTTGATGTTAATTCTTGGATACACATCAACTTCATTTGTGTATATGAAAAATGTGTTGCGATTGCTGTGGAGCATTACAGCTGAATTCGCCAGGTAGAATCTATCCTTTTTAATTGAATTCGGATGATGAATAATTAAAACAATTCAATCAAAGCTGAATACAAATTTTTATTTAAATTTATAATTTTACGACTAATTAGTAGTTTTGATGTTTCTTGTCCAATCGCCAAAATAAGAAGAGAGTGATTTTAGCTTTTTTCAAACTAAGCTAGATTTAAATTTTGCTAAATTTTATAAAGGAAATTTGTATGGCAACATTCAAATTTTGCGCAATTATGGTATTGATACTAAATTTGCATCGATCGCACTCTTCTTATTACCAACCTATTACAATTAAAAAATTGCGATTGACATTTTTTTTGTTTTTGTTTTGAGTTGACAGAAATCATATTGTTTACGTAATTTGGAGTACAGAATGTACAGTAATTTACAAAGTTAAGTATTTAATTATATAATTCTAAAATACTAAACAATATTAATATATAATTCTAATTTTTAGGATAAATAAAATCAGATCTACAAATGGAATAAATTCTACAGCTTTTGTAAGTATGAGTAATTTACTAATCATAAATTGGTGTTGTTTATTTTTAGTTGTACAGCTCTACCGTACATACAGTGATGGGAATAGCAGCAAATAAACGTAAATAAAAAAGTGATGAGTTTTATTTGCCTTTGCCAAACAATTTGATTGTCGTTAAATTTAGTGCTAATGATTGGGCTTCTACATATTGCCTGTAGTGTTGCAAATGCGGATAATTTAAATAATGGCTGGTGGTGAAAGCAAAGCGAAAACCAGGGTAAAGCGGGCTGATGCGCCTAAAACCTATCCTTGGAGGACATTGATGCCAAAATGGAAAATTGGTTTTCATTGTTGCAGCAGCAAATAGTGAAGTCTACTTCAGCATTGAGTGATGATATTAAAGTTGCCAAACGGGAACTTAATAAAAAAATTAGTGTAGTTGAAAAAAAGGTTGATTTTCTGGATGGTAAAATCATCAATGAAATGAACGCGATTAAAAAAAGCTATACGAGGTTGTAGTTAATGGCATACCAGTGTTGGATAATGAGAATTGTTCACACATTTTTAACTTAATTTGCAGCTGTTTAAATATCAAAAGTAATGTGGAAGCCGACATTTTTCGAATCAAATCGTCCAGTAATAATAATAAACCGGTGCTTATAATTCGTTTTGCCACTATCTTCCATAAAAATCTTTTTATGACTCAGTATTTCAGGGTTGCTAGAACTCTGCAATTATCTTGTTTACCTGGCTATAGTGGTGATGAACGGATCTACATTCAACATAATTTGACTGCTCTATCATACAAAATTAAAAAAGCTGCCTTGAGATTATTAAGGGAGAATAAAGTTGCGAGTGTAAAAGTCATTGATGCAAAATTGGAATTCAAGCTTCTAAGAATGGCAAATATGTAATCTGCGTTAGTTTCGAAGATATGAACAGTTAACTTCTTTAAGATTCGAATTCACCGTTGTGAATAAATCGTACACATTGTTATGAATATTTTTCTAATTATTTCTATTTGTTGATTCACTAATATTGATTTAGAGCCTTGTTGCTTTTTGAATGTTTTGGTTATGGTGTTACATCATGCTACCCTTATCTGCGGTTTGGGTATTGGAGTCGGCGTTAGTATGGGGACTTTTATAAGAGAATATGAAGTTTCCCTTTTTTTTAAATGTTTTATATTTGTGTGCTTCTTGAACGTATTGACTGGTGATGGGTATGTCTCTTTCGGGGAATAGGGATGGTTTTCACCACATGGACATTCGCAACATAGTACTCAAATTATCTTATAAAACGCATAATGAGGATCTGAAGTTCGCGCATATTAATCCAGGTAGTCTGCTGACTCATTTGGATGAATTTAAGCTTATTACTAGGGATGTTTCATAGCATGTGATTGGTATTTCTGAAACATGGTTGTATCCAGATAAACATACCGATGGGTTTGTTGCGCTGCCTGGTTATGAGGTGATTCGTAAAGACCGTTCTGATAGGATGGGGGGTGGCGTAGCGCTTTATATCCGTAAGGGAATTAAATATAATTTAGTTTATCAAAACCCACCAAATTCTAAATTTGATGTTTTGTTTATAGAGATATTGAACTCTGTCGGCTGTAAAATTCTGGTGGGTGTTATCTATATACCGTCAGCTCGTAGGTACCAAATTTATTAATTCAGTGAGTAAATATTTTGATACGTTATTTAAAAATTATAATGATATTCTAATATTGGGTGAATTTAATCGGGATTTGTTAAGTGGTTACAGCCACGTCAGGAAATTATGAACTTTTGCTTAGTTATGGGCTATCTAATGCCGATCTGACTGAAGCCACTAACTTTAAAGGTGATAGTGCAACTCTAATTGATCTTGCTGTACTTGTGCCATAACTGATGATTTTATTTATGGTTCATATGATTTTGAGTTGAATAATTGCCAAAAGCCTGTTTATAGGATGAGAAATTTTAGTAATATTGACGAGTTAGCATTATTTATGCGGCTACATTAAACTGGAGTAGCATTTATCACCTTCCTGATATAAATCATAAGCTTAAGCACTTTAACGAATTGATACTCCACATATCAAATAAATTTGCTCCGTTAAAAAGTGCTCAGTTAAAGAGTAATAACTCCATTCAATGGCTAACCAAGGAAATCCAGTGGCATATTAATAGGAAAAATTGCCTGCATTATTGTTGGCGTCGGTCTAGAAGAGTGGAGGATTGGGGAAATTTCAAGAAGTATCGCAATTTTGTTAACCAACTTATTCGCAAGGGTAAAATCCTTGCTTTCTCTAAAGTATTTGATGTTAATTTGTCATCAAAGACTTTATGGAAAAATCTGCAGACTTTTGGTGTTACTCAGACCTTAGCACCGCCCTGACAGTTTGAGTCGTCTGATTTCAGTAAATTTTTTGCCTCTGTCTTTAATAAATCTAGTATTAGGCGTACTACACCAACTCATAGCAATTATAATGTTCAGGACGCCTTTTATTTTCAAAACGTTGATCAAGACGCAGTTATTAGAACTTTAGCATTAATTAAATCTACAGCGGTAGGATCGGACGGTCTTGCTTTGCAAATTATAAATTTGCTAAGACCGGCTATTGTCGTGTGAAACCTAACTTTTATTTTAAATTGTTGTTTAACCCAGTTTTTCTTTCCGGGCGTGTGGAAGGAAGCTATCATCATGGCTGTCAACAAAACGAAGTATCCAAAAAGTGTAGAGGAATATAGACCTATTAGTATTCTACCATGTTTATCTAAAGTCTTGAGAAATCCATGAAATTGCAAATTAATCTTCACTTGTCGAATAATAATTTATTAAACGATTTGCAATCTGGTTTCAGAAAGGGTTATAGCACTGGTACGGCTCTTGCGCATGTGGTTGATGATTTTTCAGAGAACGCTGAAATGAGTAAAATCTCTATTCTGGTATGTCTTGATTTTGCCAAGGCCTTCGATACTGTCGATCATAATATACTGCTTCATAAATTGTTTCACCAGTTCAAATTTTCTGTATCCGCAGTATCTTTCATTAAATCATATTTAGATTCTAGACGGCAAAGGGTTAATATTAATGGTACTTTTTCTGATGATGTATTAATTACATCTGGTGTACCGCAAGGCTCCATATTTGGCCTTATCCTCTTTAGTATGTTCATCAATGACATATCTTCATCTCTAACGTCCGTCAGATATCATATTTTTGCTGATGATTTCCAGTTGTATTGTATCAGTCGTATTAACACAGCCCTGAACACTATTAGTGAGTGGGCCATTTGTAACAAAATCAAGATAAATCCTGCTAAATCTAAAGAATTAGCAGACTGAGAGGGTATTCTCCTGTTGATGTTTGCTTGACATTATTCGGTTCTAATATTCCAATAGTTAAGAAGTTAACTAGTTTGGGGCTGCTTATTAATAACGTCTTGAGGACCATGTGAACATGATATGCGGAAAAGCTTATGGTATTCTTGGCAACTTCGTGTTGCGGCTAAATTAGCACCACTAAAGATCAGAATTAGATTAGTGAAAGCTTTAATAGTTCCACAGCTCATATACTGTGCTCATATCTTTTCTGGTACCTCGAAAACAACGCTGAGTAAACTGAGAGTAGTTCTAAATTCTTGTGCTAGATATATTTTCTCCAAGAAGTTGGGTGAACCGATTACTACCTTAGCTAAATCTATTGTGGGGTGTCATTTCTATCATTATTTAGAGTATTTAATCTCTGTATATAAGTTAATTACATCTGGGCAGCCAACATATTTGTACAATATAGTAAGCTCAGTTTCTCTAAATCATTGCGGACGCTAAACTTAAATCTGCGTAAAAAATGTAAAACTGTAATTCGGCAGAGTTTGTTGCTCGTCCATGGGGTGAAGATCTGGAATCGCATTGACCCTGGGGTGAGGTCCTCTTCCTCGGTCGGTACCTTCAAGAAGCATTCTTTCTCTTGTTACTCCCTTAAGGAGCTTTAATTCTTAATTCTTTTTTTTTTTTGTCCCATACTAAGACTCAACTATTCTACATTTGTTGGTATGATTTGCATGATTTGCATTTATTAATAATGTTTCGGTAGCAACTGGTCTCCTATATGTCACTTAGCGAATCGTCTTTATTATTATGTATATTATTTTTATGTTGTTGTTGTCTCTATCTCTGCAATCTTTTCTGGGGCTCTAGGCACTCCCAACTATTTCGCAGTTCTCTTTTAACGTCCTACCTTACGCCGAAACTATTATTTTTATGATTTTTGTTGTTAATTGCATTGTGGTAAATAATTGAATCGTTTATTCTTGAAAGTGCTCATGTCCACTTTTTCAAATTATTCAGGAAATAAAAAAAAACTATATATTGTCAACAAAAATAAGTTTAGGAGGGAATTTGAGTTTGTTGATGAAAATGTGAGTCGCTATGAAGTGTTAAGCTGAATTTTAAGGTTATTTGTCAATTATTTAAGCTTTTATGCTCATTTTTAAAGCATGGACATGAGCCCTTTCTAGAATGAACGAATCGTTTATTCTTGAAATAATTGAAAAATAACCCCAAAATTCAGCTTTATTTCATTTTTAACCATTCTGTAAACAGCCTCAGAGGGAATAATTTCTAAAATCAAAAACAGAATGTGTATTTATTAAAAATCATAAATTTCAAATTAATCAAATTAATAATTTATATGTCAATGTTTGTTTTAATTATTTAATGTGAATTACGGTTAATTGTTACAAGAAAGATAATCGTTACATAACTAATGATTAACTCTCTCTCTTTTTCACGTTTCTTCTTTTTAAATATTAGTTTAGTATAAAAGAGCACATGGCCTGGACATGTGTCCTTTCTAGAATAAATGATTTTTTTTTGCAAGGTAGGTGCCGTTCCATTACCCATATGGTAATTTCGTCTTGTCATAAAACGTATGTAAGTGTCTGTGATACAAAACCGTTATAATACTAATTTTGACAAAAAGTGGACATGAGCCCTTACAAGAATAAACGATTCAATTTAATGCATTTGTTAAAACCTAATAATTTTTATAATTTGTAATTTTCTCATATATGTATGCTTAAGTATATCATAAGAAAATATCTAGCTATTTTAGCAGATATTGTAAAAAGACTTTGTCTTATTTGTATACTTGTTAATAAATAAATAAATAAATACGTATATCGGTCAAATTTCGAGATCTTTACAGAAAATTCAACAACTGTGGAAATTGGATGCATATGGGTCAATCTTCATCACTGAGGTGGCGAAACAGCGGAAACTTATGAATATTGAACACCCACCTATTTCATCAAATTTATTTAATTTAGTCAGGTTTAACAAATAAGTTTAAACTTTTGTATTATTTTAATATTTCTAGATTTTGTGATTTTATTTATATAAATTTGTTTTTTAGACGGATTTCATTTTAAGCAGATATCTATGTATGTATATCTAATCACTTTTCAGACACAGTATATTTGAAATTTATTTGAAATACCGGAAGCAGACCCACTTTATAGCTTCACCAATAATTTTTTTAATTTTGCGTTTTAAGGAATTTTTGATGAAGTTTTTAACAAAAGGAATGGTTCAACGTTGCAGATGAGGCCGCCGTCCAAAATAAGCCGAAACGGTCCTATTGGATTTCTTCATGTTAGAATACCATCAATATTAATTTAAAGTTCAGTTATATTAGATTTTGTTTCATTTGTTGACTTAGTAATTTAGGTTATGTAGAGCATTCGGTTTTGAGTTCCGAAAGGGGAGGCTGTAAAATGGATTTTTCATTATATTATTATGATGGGTGATGGCGTTAAGTACAACTGTGATCTCCTAAGTTGGAAGTCTCCTCAGTTCTATAATAGATTGCTCTAAAATAAACAAACAACGAACATATTTTAAATCAAGTCACTTATCCGTGTAACTCTTTTTCACAAAATATTCTGAAGAATTTCATTGTTTTCTTATTCTGGAAGGGTAATTCTGTAATTCTGAATTATATTATCACATATTTCTAATTCCATGAAATTTCCATGTTTATCGAGACAATTAATATCAATATTTAAAAAGTTTATTTTACATTTTATTCAAAAATTGATTGTTGTAGCTATATTGTTGTGGCAAGATTGACAGCAACAATCGAACAAAGGTAGACAATTGTTTTACAAAAGTTGATAAACAGTTAAAACTAACTAAATGGTTTTAAAAAAAATGCTTTAACCAAGGTTTTATAACAGTTCATATATGGTCATGTTTTACGTATTTGAAGTTTGTCCTAAATCTGTCCTAAAAACCAACAACAACAAATTGTGCGTAGTTGTGTTAGTGTAAAAGCCGAAAGTCTCGTTATAACGAATTTTTTCTAATAAATAGAAAATACATATATTATAATAATTGAAGGTTAAATAACATAAAAATATTGGTAAAATATCTAACTACAATGCAAATAACAATCTTAGAAAAAGTAGGAGACCAGGGTGTTTAGGACAACAAACTTTGATGACATCTCATATAACATAACGAATGTTAGTAAAAGTCATTTTCCGAATTTTCATGAGAAAATCCTAGGAAGCACGTATCCAAACGACCTATATATAAAAATGTCACTGGACCAAAGCTATCAGTTCATAACATGTAACATAAATAAATAAATCTTCAAATGTACATTTTTCGTAAAACAGTCCAGACATACAAAAAAAAAATTAGATCGTTTATGAACATTTTTTGAAAAGTGAAAAATTATATTGTGTTTCGATGTTTTATTGTGTTTTTATAATTTTTGTGCAATTTGAGATCGGTGGACTGGACTTCGGTTATTCTGTTATAGGACATTGAAGGTGGAACTGCTTTTCCATTTTAATTTTTTTAGTTTTAGTGGTCACGTGCTATAGATCTGGTTCTGTTCTAAAACCGATATTTTTTCAGCTAACACTATTTTAAGGCCTTAGAAATACTAAATTAATCAATTAGGAGTTTTATCTAAGGAAATGGAATCACTCGATTTCATATATTTACGAGAAAAAGTTTATGCGAGATTTTGTAATGCGAAATTTTGTAGTGCGACATTTTGTAATTGCAAGATTTTATATTGCAAGATTTTGTGAAAAAGACTTTGTAAAATAGATTTTATAATGAGAGATAATGTGGCCAACACCTACAAATGTGGTTTGGCCTTTGATCATTTAGAGTAGGAGTTTTCGGAATAAATTCCAAATTTTATTTTAAATGTAACATGTGCAATATAATTCAAAATATTTCATCTGAAGATCCCAACGAAAAGAAACTACATCAAAACTCAATAAATTATCAAAGAGTTTTAGCTGGAATTTCAACCGATATTGGATATCGACAAATAGAAGAATTTTTTGGTGTCATTGACATACTATATTTGCACAAAATACATTCAATAAATTACAAAAACAAGTTCAACGTGACATTCAAAAAGGTTGCGGTCAAGAAATGTTTAAAGCTGCGATGGAAAATTAAAACAAATAGCAACCGAAGAAAAAAGCGAAGATTTCGATGTTGTTGTTTGTCGCAGAGCAGAATTGCGAAAAGTTAAACCTGAACATCATGAATGCAATTCGAACTATGCTGGCATCAACTGGAATTGAACGGGATGCTAGCAGGTTTTAGAAAAAGCGAAGAACTGTATGGTATGCGCTACAACAAAATAATTGCAGATGGCGATGCCAGTGTATACGTAAACATTTTAGAGGCTAAAACCAAAACGTAAATACTCACATAGAGAAAATTGAATGCCGCAATAATTTACTTCGTAATTTTCGGAAACACACAAAGGAACTATGTACTAATCGCACTAATCTATAATTCAACGAAAACTATTAGGAAATCAAATTAATCGATGTTCCAAAGACATAATCTGAGCAATTTAAAAAAGGAAACTTTCTAAAAACTCTCTTCCATAGAATAAATTGAGGAACTTGCGCTTGACATTGAAAATATCCCATTAAACGATTTTCAAGACCAGAGGAAATGTGCCTCATATTTCTGTAACCGTCAACGTTACGAAATATCTGAAATATATCAAAGATTTATGGAAAATGAATTATTCAAAGCATTTAGTGGATTATTTAAGCGATTAAAATACCACGCTAAAAGCCTTGTGTACGATGTCGACTCAAATGCCGTAGAAGGTTTGAATGCAATTGTCGCAAAATCTGTTTGTGGCAAAAGAATTAATTTTCCTGCGGGCAATCATACACATTACGAGCCAAGTTCGCTGTATTACATTACAACAGTCAAAGGGGACACTACATACTAGCAGAGTAATCATCAAATTATTGTCCAAAATCGAGAATAGCAGAAATTGAAAAACGACAATTACTACTAAATAAAAGAGCCACCACAAATCAACCAAAACGACAAAAAAACAAAATTAAAGTTTTTTGGAGAAAACTCTGAATATGGAATCAAACCAGTCAAAATTTGGATAAATCACCTGAAGAGTATGCCGAACTTAGAAATGATTTTTTGGAAAAATTGAAAACGGAAGCTGCTGAGCACGATAGAATTGAAAGGTCACCTATAAACCAGTCGAATGAAGCAAAATGGTTTCAAGTGCGTATGAGTCGTTTAACTGCTACACAATTTGGAGAAATAAGCAGCAATAAAAACACAAATTTCTGAAAAATAAGGTTTTAAAATATCTTATATACTTACTACAGTTATTTATTCTAAGTCAACTATATACGGGATGGGAAATGAAAAAAAGAGAACAATTTTCGAAAGAAAATAATACTGAAGTAGCGAAATGCGGTGAATTCATTTATCAAAAATATCCATGTCTTGGATTGATTAGGCATGATGGAATAATTTAAGTAAAATATCCATTTTAATGACAAAGGCTTGCATCCACTAGAGGTTGCGAAATAAAAAATAATAAAATTCCTTGTCTAAGACGAATATACCGGCAAAGTGACAATTAAAGAAAAACATCCTTATTATTGTCAAATACAAGGGCAACTAGAAATTTAATATCGAGATTACTGTTATTTTATCGTTTGGATGCCAAAAGAACTTATTTCTTTACGAATAACCTGGAAATCAGATTTTTTTTATCAAAATATGCTGCAGAAACTTCTCAGTTCTCAGTATCTTCTTCAACTGTCTACTCAAAGAAATCATATTCATGAGTTTTTTTGAATTCTTGCTTTTTTAAATGATCATTACGGTTGTTTGTAGTTTGCTGGACCTGGATTATCACAAAAATGGAGATTTAAATTTGAAATAAAACGTTGAATTTACCACCAAAAAAAAAATGTTTAGTCACTAATTTGTCACAAAATATAAGTTCCTTTTTGTCACAAAATAAGTTGACAATTTGGAACATATTTATGCGGGTGTTTTGTGACCAAATATATGTTTTTTTACTCCAAAAAAAAAAAAGATTTTAATCATTTTGATTTGGTGAATTTATAATTCGCTAAGTCACTACGTTCTTGCCTCATACTTAATGTTATGAAGTTGGAATTTTGTTTTTGTAGTTTGTGTTTGGTCGTAGCTACCTGAGTTAACCTGATGAGTAGACCGAACTTTTTATTTGTGCAAGCTTATCTGTACGAAACCAAACTACCACATAGAAAACTCGAGGAAAGTTTGGCTCGGGTTGAAGTACGAGAAGGGATTTTGATATTGCTACATTTTTTGGTCGATATTTCTTTGTAAAATAAATATTAATAAAAATATCAAATAACCAATACAATGGAGTAATTTTTTACAAAATTATTTAAGTAGGGTCATAAAAAATTTTTCTTACGCATAATTGCATCAATAAACCCAACAAATATCCACAAGATTGTTGGTAATTACGTGACATTATAAAAAACTATCGAATTTGTAGTTATAATTTCAACAAATAGCTCATAATTAGTTCCACAGTTAAACCACCAATTATTCAGAAAATATCGAGAAATATTTGACTTTATTACCATAAAAAAACTGTCGAATTTGTGACTAAATGTTCAACAAATATTTCAAAAATATTCACCAAAAACTGCCGCGTCAACCCCAGCAACCGATTTTTTGATCCATATTGTGACAACTTTTCGTCACATTTTTTTTCCACCAATCACCATTTTATGTGAAATTTTTGTCGCTTTTTTGTGACACGGTGGTTACTCGGGAACTTTGGTTTGGGTTTTTCGTTTTTATTTTTATGTATATAATAAAGATAACTAACCGTAAAAGAGAAAATCGTTTTGCATATTTGTGTTATAATTTAGTGTAAATAACTCCATCTATCGTTAGTAAAAATATTTAATATATGTGTCTTAGGTAAAAATGCGATAACTTTGTTTTCTTGTATTTGGCCCTTAAGACGATTAAGAGATAAAAATCCTTTTGTGTTTATGGTTACAAAATAAAAAGTTAGTTTGAGCGGAGCGGAATGAGCCCTTATGCAAAAATTTTCAGATTATTTTGAACAAACAAATGACGCGAAATGATTTAGGGTTATTTTAAAATTAGGAGCATATCAAGATTTCTCTAAATTTATAACGAATTTTTAGGTACATATGAATTACCAAGTTGAAATGGCTTATTTAACCTTTTTTATGCTCATAATAACGAGCCAAAGTGCTGTTTAGCTGGAAAATGAACTGTTTTATTATTTGATAACATATTGTCGCATGAATGTTGTCCGTTTTACGACTAGTTGTTGTCAAATAAAGCCACTTTCCCATGTAATTTACTCTGTTTTACGGAGCCTCTCTGTTTGTAAGCTAAATAACAAAACTAACGCAAATAACTTAAATTGCAATTAGCATAAGGTTTCCGTTAAAATAATACATTCTTTGATTTAAAATATTTAAATCATTGCTTTAATAGTAAATAACAACTTCTTACCAGTTTGTCACCCGATTCAGACCACCGTTTTTAATTACCTGCAAATAGAAAAGGTCTTATTATTAAATGTAATTAAGTTTCAATTATTGGGCGAATTAAGGCAATTTCGGACAGCAACTTCCTAATTGGTGCACTTTTGTGTTTTAAACTAT